>CM055095.1:22202005-22711632 GCA_029204225.1 Diphasiastrum complanatum
ACTCAAAACAATTTGGTTCTTTCAAAGATTTCGAGATGGTTTTGAAGTGTGATGAAATGATCACATTCTTCGAGGCGCTAATTGAGAATAGATGTGACTAAGAGCTCCACTTTTGAGGATATTTTCAATGCTAAGGATTGGAACCAGTTATTGACTTCTTAACCAGCTTTGCAAACTTTTGATCACAATCTTCATCTTTATCCGCTCTTGTGTGTAGCTAGTTTGATTTCATGAAGGCACTTGAAAATTAATTAGGAGCTGTGGTGACTAATCATTTATTGACATTATTTTTGAGCTAATATAGTTGATCCACATGCATTACAAGATGTGCCTTCTTTTATGTTGCAATAGTTGGAAGTGTAAATTGAAAATCCCTTCTTGTTATTAGGTGGTGAGAACTAAATTGTGGTCAGATTATTTTAGCCTTTGCCTCACTTAAGTATTATTCGGAGCTTTGAGTTGGATAGGTTGAAAATTCTTTGCTTGGTGGAAGGTGGTCATTTTGGTTGAAGGTTTGACCATCCTTCTTTGGTGGTTTATATTTTTGTAAAGTGTTGGAAACTTTCTATTCACATTTTCTACAAGCTTGAATATGTGAAGGTTTATTGTGTGAAGGTTGAAAAATCAGAGCTTGTTGCATGAAAATTTCAGAGTAATTACTACTAACTATCATAGGGTTTGAATTGAAGTTTAACAAGTTATCTGATTTTGAGAAGTTGGGCTTGTGATGATCACCCATAATGCTTTCTTGTTAGACATTCCTAGATCTAATAGTTTTTCATTAGCTCTTTGACAATTTACTTATTCATCAATATGATTTTGTAATTGGTAATATTAAACTCTTCCTAGGTAAATGGTAACCATTTCTTGCGTCTAGCATCATGTTTTGACTCTGCGTCTAACGTGTAACTTCATTTGTTTGCAGTTACATGACCAAGTACAAAATGTATTATTGGAGACTTTGGATGATTCAGATCCAACAACTAGGGAGCTTGCTCTTGTTGTCATCCTCGAGATCCTCAACAATCAGGTAGTTAAAGAGTGCGAGTTGTAAATTCGCTATACACTTTCGCATCTTATTGCTCATGACCAAGGTGATGATTGCCACCATCAAACGTTTTTGACCTTTTATGAGGTGTTTTTAAAGGGTTTTGACCAACCCATGTGTCAATTTAGGGGTTTGGATGTTGAATATATCATGAAAGAGATGGAATGAGCAGGTATGCAGTACCATTGGTGTAAAGCAAGTGTGTTCTCTTTGAACTTTCACCTACCTTGTTTGGCTTGTACATTGACAAGCTAGAGGGGGTAATTAATTAGGACGGGGCACAAGAATGCGAGCTATGTGACTTCTTATTATCCATCTTACTCTATGTCGACGATGTGGTTTTGGTCTCTTTGAACCAAGAGGGCTTACAAAGACACCTAGATAGATTGCATTTCGTTTTGCTTTAGATGCAGTTTGGCGGTGAATTCCAAAAAATAGGGAGACAGAGTCTACACGTCTCTATGTTGTGGCTCAGGCTAGCTTTAGGGCCACTATTCTACATAAGATCACATCTTCACCCTTTGGTCCATTTATTGAGGGGACTAAATCCAAGAGAGAGGGTTTACTGTTGTTTTGTTGACTTCAAGAAGCCTTCAACTAAGTATTATGACACTTATGCATTCAAAGGTTACGTGATTTCAATTTTTCTACAAGCACTCTCCTTGTGTTCATGGCACTATGTGAGACTGTTATGGGTTGCTTTAGATCGGATGGGGGATTTCTCAATAGGTATGCAGTGCGTTGGTGTGAAACAAGGATGTTCTCTTTCACCTACCTTATTTGGCTTCTACATTGATGAGCTAGAGAGGGTCATCAGTCAAGATAGTGCACAAAGATGTAGAATATATGACTTCCTAATATCCATCTTACTATGTCGATGTGGTCGTGGTCTCTCCGACTAGAGAGGACTACAGAGGCATAGGGACAGATTGAATTCCTTTGTTCTAGATGGGGTTTGGAGGTTAATCCTAGTAAGACCAAGATTATGGTCTTTAACACCTCCAGGACCTACATGTATTTCCTCATATTCATATTTAGGCATACTATTCATTGGTCCTATATTCAGCATGAGACAAACAACCGCTAGTCAACCAATGTTTGATAGAATCACGGTTCGAACCACGGGTTCGAATCGTCGGACTCGAAAGAAACTGTACCAGAAGTTGCTTGAGCAGACATATCACTTAATCTATTTGAACAACTCCAAAACTTTTGTATAAGCTATCATATTGAAAGGTTGAAATTCAAGGCAATGATTCATCTGCCAAGCAAGATCAACCAAGGAAAACAAAAATTCCTTTCTCAAAGGTAAACCATTGAAGCGATAGGGCTGCTTCATCTGCGAGGATACACAGGGCTCTTCCTTTCTTTTTATCAAGAGTAAGACCATGCATGTAGGAATGGAATTTGGAAAAACAAATCTTCTCAAAACCATCACTAATGTGCATCATGATCTAAAAATGAAGTACTGAACTATTGAAGTAACACGAGTTTATGTGCTTGAGCATCTAGATGGAATCTAAAACTGGAGAAAGGATTGAACCCGACACAAAACTTTAGCATGCCCATTGCCTCTTGTATCTATGAGCTTAAGGTGTAGTATCTTCCCTCTCATTAACACATGTCAACTTCGTATCTCATGAATTAATATTAGATCAATACGTTGATATTTCTAGAGATATAAACTACTCAGATTTCTTTTCCATGTGTCTTTGTATCTCATTATTCATTTACCTACCCTTGGCTCTCATCCTACTACCTACTGAAGAGGATATAGTTTGCCACGGTCTAGAAATTAGACGGAATCCAGATTCCATGCTCACTCTTAAGTCTGGGATTTTGCACCAGGATCCACAATTCAATGTCCATCCACTAGAGTCTAGACGCTAACTGACAACTGTGGTCTCAGACAATTATAACTCAATTTGGAGTAATGCAATTACTCTAATGAGTTAATAGCCCCATTTCTAGCATCTCATGCAAGAAATCAGCAATCCATTTGAATCTCAATAGATTTATCTGTCTCCTATAAATCTGGAGATCTATAGAAACGCAAATATAGACTACAATATGTAGCAGAATACAATCCACTAAAGTAAGCAAAATCTCTTCATAAGCAAAAACAATTTGCTTAACGAGAAATGCATGTGAGATCCATAGAACTCAATAAAATACTGGAGTAAATAGATTTACATTCCCAAAATGCAGATCTGAAAATTCATCTCATTTAGTAGACTAGGAATTACTCAACATTCTAAGAATCAACACATTTCCTAATTATCCTCTAATTAAGTATCCATTTGTGATTCGTAAATCACAAATAGTTAGATTCTTATGATTCTCTGAAATCCAAATTATACTTAATTCCTGAAGGATACTGGAGTTTATGTCTAATACACAACTCAGGAAACATATAAGAATCATTCAAAATCTTCTCCACTCTGGAGATATTGGATTTCAAGAATATTCTTCAAACTGGATTCTTAACCAAAATGTGAGCTATTCAAATTCCTCAACCATCAGGTAATCAAAGACAATGACTATCTTCAATCACAAAAACTTCAGATTACTGTCTAGAACTAAGTCTAGATACCCAAAGTTCTGTTGAATTCCTTACAAATTCAGTTATCATTCTTGGATTTGGTATCCAATTGAGCTCTCTGGGATACAATCACTAATGAATTGAGTATTTCTCAACTGAGAAATACTCTCCCAAATATACTTGCACACACATATATCCAAAAATACCAATAGGCACTTATTTCCTTGCTAAGCCACTTTCCCCATGATAGCCCATTGGAAACACAAGCTGACTTTCTCACCGCATCACTTCATACTGCTGCTTCATTGTCCTTCCCTTCTAAACCCTATCAACATCCTTCCAGCTCCTCTTTTCCCATTCGACCTCCTTGGTTTGATGTGAGTGTTGCTCCGTATACCTCTGTGTTGCCCATGCACGTCTATATATAATTGGGCACATTATTGCGAAGTTGTATGGCACTATTCTTCACTCAGCGATCTGAGGCATAGATTAGGAGATTATGATCCATAGATTACGAGACCTTGGTTTCTCCACTCATAGCGTCTTGGAAGTGATGGCACTTTATGAGCGAGTCCTGGGTTGCTTTTGGAGTGATATCGGCATCTCAAAACATATATGGAGCACCATTGGGGTGCAACAGGGTTGCTCCCTCCTCTCCCCACACTCTTTGGATTGTATATTGATGAGCTGAGAGAGTCAATGAGCAGTGTGGTGATACAGATTGCCAAGCTCGGTGACATTCTGATTGCCATCCCTTCTTTTGCCAAATGATGTGGCTCTAGTCTCTTCGACTAGAGAGGGCCTACAGAGACAACTAGACAGTCTTCATGCTTTTTGGGGGTTAACATTGCAAAGACCAAGGTTATGGTCATCAACACATCCCAGGGCGTTCCTAGCAGCGACAGGAGCCTTATCTTTGACGGACAGCCACTGGAGGTTGTATCATCCTACACTTACTTAGGTGTCCTCTTTACTGGTCCTGTATTTGCTATGAGACAGGCTGCTACAGCTAGACTTGGGAAGGGACATGCTTCCCTTGTATAGCAGAGAGGTTCTGCTTTTGTAGATTTATTTGAGATGCCCCATTTCTATCATGGACCTTCCATTGGGCACCCATGACTACATCAGACTATTCCTATACATAGCATATTGAGTTTGAGTGTGGCAGGGCCAACTTGGGGCAAATCCGACTTCTATCGGACTCATTTTCTGGAGGTTGGATATACTAGGGTTCCCAGTTCCTACCACGTTATTTGGATTTAGGACTATCGCATGGTCTGAGGTTCATATTGGGTCACTTCAGAGTCTCATGACAATCAGCTTATGATTGAGACTGGGCGTTTTTAGAATACCCCACAGGAGGCGCGGACTGCCCGATGTGCTCATTATTCGAGATAGAGTCCGAGGAGCACTTCTTATTTCAGGTGTCCAGCAGCATACTATGAGAAGAGGGAGATATCACTGTCTTTTTCGAGATGCACCCATTCACTCTACCGGTCGACCACAACATATGAGGATCCACGTTATGTGACACTCATGATCAGAGAGATGGTACTTCTGCAACAGGATCTACATCAGCCAGCTCATTCTAGGTCACCTTGACACAGCTCCAGATCACCTCCTTTTCTGGCAGGAGATCACGGCATGGCTCAACTTAGAGGATAGTACACCAATGATGACTCTCGACACAGAGACGTGAGACGGGTGTAACACCCAGATTCCTGTTGCTTGTAGATCACTGATATCAGGAGACACACAAAAGTTTTGAAGCTAGGCTCGTGCTTCAATAATAAATTAAAACAACAGCCTCAGTATACAATATCATTGAGGCCAGCCTTGAAGGTTCAATTTTACTCACTTGCTTTGTTCTTTATCCATGAAATCCAACTTCAAATCCAAATGCGCCAAAATAAACTATAAATAGCATACTATAGCTTGAAATTGGACTTTTTGGTTATCTTGTGCTAACACACCTGCTGCCTCACCTTCATATATCAGCTTGTTCTTCTTGGCTGCTTCATAAATTCAACACATACAATAGGAGATACAAGAGGTGATTAACAAAATATAGCTGATGGATGATGTGCTCTTGAATCAGAACTGCAATTTGTAACCTATTCAGCTTTCTGATAAATTCGTTGAGAACATTTTGATACGAAATAATCTTCTAGGAAGTGCACTTAAGTAGTCCCTGTTAAGATATTCAAAGCATGGAAACTTGTTAGTCCTTTTAATTTTTGGATTTTTGCCTCCCTAAAAAGCCTCTCCTATGTGATGCCTTGTATAGTCATCCTCAGTAATTTATCCACCATGCAGAAAGGTAACTATGAGATGAACACTTTTGAATCCTTGTTAGATCTCAGATGAACAATAGTTGAGCTGCTGAAGTCCTTTTTGCAACTCAAAAATATGTATACTATTATACATAGAGTTTAGTGGAATATTTTGTAGTTGGAATTTTCAGACTGTTTGTTTGTTTTAACATGAACTACTTTTCGCTAGCTCTTAGCCATTCAATCTGATAATATTTACTTTTTGCAACTTCTGTTCTGAATCCTGGCAGAACGAGCCCCTGGAAGGAAGGCTGGAAATATTATTAGAAAAACTGCTTTATGCTAGCAAGGATCAGGTTCCAAAGGTACATTTATACATATCTGAGTAAACTTAGGAAGTACTTGCATTCAGTGTTATCATTGTCTACAGAGATTCCTTATTTAATTTCTTTCTATATTTCACAGGTTTCTTGCGCTGCTGATAGTTTTCTATCTTCAATTTTGTCGCAATGGGATCCTTACGAGTGCTTATCGGTAAATCATTTATCTCTTCTGCATGCTGCTTGCCATGTCCTTCGTTTCTTAGGTTGGATGCACATTATGGGACGATTTGATTTCCTGTGTATGCTGCTTCACCTTTGGACAAGTGATAGAAACTCAATAAGTTGGTCGTGGTACAAATGTATGTATAATGAAAGCAATTATGGGACATATGTTTGTGTATGTGACCTGCACCTACTCTAGGGAATTGATGACGTGAGTATGTTGTAGCATTTGGTGCGTGCTTTGTAGTTAGGTTTTTGAGCAAGTTGAAGTGATGAAATGTAAGTGTTCCTTATTTTCCATGTAGAAGTAGGGACTTCATTTGATTGGCTTTGCTCTTTGGTGCCAGCCTTCACCATGAATGAGTCTGCCCTCCACCTCCAGAGAAGTGATAGAAACTCAGTATGCTGGTCGTTGTGCAAATGTATAGAAGCTTATGTTTGTGCATGTGACCTGCCACCTACCTCTAGGATGTTGACAGTGTGGGTAGCATGCCATAGCATTTGGTTCATGCCATGGCATGAAGATGGTCTAAGAATTTGTGGTTGAATTTCATAGGGTTGAAGATTGCATGTCTCCTTTGTTATGTTGGGAATTATCCCTAGACATAACATTAATATATATTGTGCATGCTGTTTGCCAAGTCCTTTGGTATTCAAAAATCTATTCATAGAATTGCAACATAATAAATTACCCTTTGTTTGAAGTGTGATAGCATTGCACCTCACGTAATCTTTCGTGTGTTTGCAGGTAGTAGTTCCTCTTTTAGCCAGTGAAGAATGAGAAAATATTGGTTACATGCATCAGCTCTTTAACGAAGGTATCTCTGCAGCTTTGGATATGAACTTGCATAGAACATTAATATGACATGGGAGAAGAATGATCTGAATTGAATTGCGATAGCCTGTGATCGATTTCTAGTACTTATATCAAGTCTCTCTCTCTCTCTCCTCTCTCACTCTTCTCTCTCTCTCTCTCTCTCTCTCTCTCTTCTCTCAAAGATACACGAGCGGCCTGAAAGGTACACGAATCTTCATGGATGACGGACCTCACATACATCCAAGTGGAAGAAAGGTGCCAAGCCTTCCAGGAGGCCTAAGCGTTTGGTCGACGTTTGATTTATCGAGATGGACAGGTTCGTTTTCTTGATAGTGTACCTACTGGCTCCCACCAATAGGGAGTTGGGGCCCCCTGGGTACGGGAGTGTCCCGGGGGCCCCATCCACACCATCTGCGCACTAGAGTTTGGAATTGTAATGGTATACACTTTTTCATCTACTGCTGGCGATCTTATAGATTTCATCATTGTTACGAGACCGTAACAGTACCTACCCAATATCTGGGAACAGATAACCACCAGAGGGCACCTTTTTCGAGATGCTTTGGTCACATTGTGTTTCTTATAACATATGATGATCCACGATGCGTTGCACTCATAGTCAGAGAGATGTTTTTATTGCAACAAGACCTATATCAGCCACCGACTCACCATGACACACAGCTCCAAATCCACATCGTTTTTCTCCTGCAGGAGACCGCGAATGGATCGAAGCTCGTATGACAGTGACGACGACAATGACCCTTCCATGACATAGTGACTAGAGACAACGTACTGCGGTGAAAACTGTGTGCTCTCGTAACAGGGCGGGAAGTGCGAACTGCTGCAAGACACTTTCTCTGACATCAGTGAGATGGTATGTCGTCGTCATCGTCATCAGACCGTGTCCGTCTCCTGCTGAAGAAAGACGTAAGCTGAGCCTGAGAGCTAGGATATGGCTGGTGACTGACTGATACATATCCTGGCGCAACAAGACCATCTCTCGTAGCATAAGTGCGACACAGCGAGAGTCCTCATATCCAATCAGTGCTCTGAGTGTAGTAGGCATGTCCACGGAATAGACAGTGATATCTCCCTCTAATCTCATATTTCAATTTCATATGTCTTGCTTACTATGAGATTCATGGGATATATCATTGTCTTTTCAGAGACTCACACACTTTACGTTCTCTCATTGCCTAAGGAGATCCCAGATGTGTTGCGCTTATGCTACGCGAGATGTCGTTACTATGAAGAGATTTGTGCTAGCATTTTCAGTCTGAGCATCGGTACACACAGCCTTAGACTAAAGACTTCTTCTCTATGAGAAGACCACGGGCAGATCTAGAGTTAGATGATGAAGGCATCGTTCATAGATCTCAATGTTAGTGTATAGCACAGTATCCTGCTACACCTAAGGCTTCTAGGTGTCTTGTGAGTGCACATAATCGGAGATCTCATACTAGCTAGCTCCATTGACGGAGACATGGACTATATTAGCGCTCTTCTACCACATTGGTTCCTCCTACAATGTCGTCCTGGAGTCCTCATATCACAACTTTCTATAGCCGTCTCAGCTGATACATACATATACCATTTTGTACTATCAAAAGACGTTATTTTCTTTCCAGTTTAGAGTTGAACTGTACTTCAATTTCTTTCACACGCTCTCTTATTACTACTCACTTGAGATGTACTACTTTGTCTTCTATGCCTTTTGGCTTTTAAAAGACATCAATAAAGCTTTCTTTCTTTCTTTCTCGCTCTAGTTAAACTGTGCACCTCGATATTATATGAAGACAAGTGATGTGTGGCTGTGATGATCAGGGAGATTTTTCATTTGACGAATGCCACATGCTATACCACCTTGGCACATGATTCTGATCAACTACAGTCATGTATAACTACTCTAGATGCCGGTCACCTGCTGACTTTGAAAATAATCATAACAGAGGTTCCCAATAGAGTCTTGCATCAATGCAGGTGCACACATCCTACAGTTATGCATCCATGTCATTGTGTGGCCATATCTCATCCATCACATCCAAGTGTTCATCGGTGGTCATCTTGACACTGTTCCCATCTGCCTGCATTCCTTAGATCCATGTAGTCATTTTAAAGTCCGTCATAGACTTCAAAGTTCACTATTACATTGTTTAACTATGCTCAGCACAATTTATCTTTCAGCATTTGGCTGTGACATTGTACGTCAATCTGTTTCTTTTTAAGTATATTTGACGAATTCAACATTCAATTGCTGATTTGCCATTACTCCAACTGATAACAAACTCTTCTTTAGCCCGAGCACATAAACTCATCACTAATGTTGTTTAATCTTTCCAATGGCAAGAAAAAGTTCAATGTGCCTAGTTTAAAAGAATGGAAAAATAAGAAATGTCAAAATAATAAAGTCGAAAAGGAAAAAACGTTGGAAAACAAAGAATGAAAAATGAGCCCATTGTATTCTTTCTTGGGGGGCTTTTTTGTCTTTAATTTTTTTGAAATAGTAAAAGGGGAGAGAATGCGTTTATTCCTTGGCTTGCGAGTAAACTATGGTTTGTTGTGATATGCTTGTGATCTGTTTATGGTTAGCCAAGGGGGTGCTAGATAGGTCTTGCTTGGAGCTTGGATCTAGCTATGGTTGGGTGGTGAATACTTGAGGCCAGTTTGATATCTTCCTTTGTGTTTAAGAGTAGGGACACGGGTGGAGGAGAGATCCTTGGAGGCTTGCAGATCCTTACTTGCAGGTGGAGGCATCCTAGCTTGGACTTGGAGAAGCATCTTGGAGCTTGCAGGTTGCTTGGAGGGCTGTTGAAAACATAGCTCATTTATGCAGACTGTTGCGACACTTAGTGTATTTCTGCAGACTGTCGAAAAGTAATGTAGGCAAATTGTTGATTTAGTAAGGCCCCGCAGGTGTCCTGTCTCGGAGATTGGACCGAACGCGGAGTGCATGCCTTGCAGCCGATTTCTAATGCACCTTAATATTACAGTGTGAGGCATACCTTACATTGCAGGACATTGTATAAGAGGCTAAGATGGTTCTTGGTAAACACTCAGCACCCAAGAAGGATAATTCAACTTTGGTCATTGAATTGATTCCTAGCAATATTTCCAGTTCCAATCAAAATGGCGAGTTTGAATTGCAGTATCCAAGAGATACCCAAGAAACATTTGGTCATCAGATATGATTTCTGGCAAGGTTTCAAAAAAAGGATAAGTTCATGTGGGGCATGTGTTACAGCAGAAAAACAAGTGGTAGCTTAGAGTTTAGGGTGCAAACTAACACTGTAATAATGCAATCACAGCTACCTAGTTCCTGAAGTCCTGAATCCTAATTCCTGATTCTTGATGTTACAATGGGGCTTCAATGCTGAACAAAATGCTGTTAAGGTCCTTGGTGCTCAGTGTTATGACTTATCACAATCAGCTGATCCTGAATTGGGTAGAAATTTTGGCGTGGAGCCATTGCTTTCTGATGGTGATTGATAAGATGATCAACTATGATCGCTTGAATTTAATATTGTGGAAAAATGGTAGTAGTTGTTATTTTGAAGTTTGCAAATCGTTTAATGGTGTAGTGCAGGTTATTACTTTGTTGATTATCTTGCAAGATTACATTGAAGTGGTCAAGTGAAAATGGTCAGAACTCTGATGATCTATCAGCATTGTTACAAATTAGTAGGTAGTGTCAGAGGAATGAGGTCACCTATTAACAGGCTACAATGCATTTGTCAAGGATTGGGAGCAAAGGGCCCTGAGGATTCCAAACTGCAGTTTCATTTGTGGAATATTTTTTGGATTATAGTTAAAACATTGTTCAGAGCCAGTAAGTCATGTCATGAATGGGGTCATCTTCTTATGAAAATTAACATGCTATAGCCATGCACGTGTGAAGGATTGGGAGCTAACAGCCTTGAGCATTCGGGACTGCATTTTGATCTGTGGCATGCTTTGCAATTATTCATAGAAACCCCAGCAAGCCTGGAAACAACATCAAACATGTTCTCATCCCAATCAATGGATGTTGTCTTGCTTTCTGCAACGTTGTGCAGTATTCACTTTATTGATATACTAGTTGAGTGATGTGCCATGCAATGTTAGCATGCTCTGTTATGTATGATTATTTTGAGCTTGATATGTTTGAAATTTCTCACACAAGATGATGCACAAAGGATAAACGTGATAAGGCTTACATAGATTGAAACCAGCTCAAGCAACTCTCAACTTGATCTGTTTTAAGATCTTGAAACTGTTCAAATATGTAGCTAAAGTGTGAAAATTTTGGTGAGACTATACTTTTTTTTAAGTTCTCAGAAGCTTAATGCTGGAACCTGAAGCAGAATGGAGTATGGGGGGACTGGTTTTTATTCATTGCCATGTTTTCAACTTGACACTTCTTGAACATCACATCACTTCCAGATTGTTACTCGCTTGCCTTCGGAACAACTTATGTCTCAGCTGCCGTCATTTCTGCCAGCATTGTTTGATGCTTTTGGCAATCAGAATGCAGATGTTCGAAAGGTATGCATCATGGTGTTAGCGTCAAGTTTGAAATAGTGAAGAAGTTAATTCTCAAGTTGTTATTTAAGGTGGTGTTGTTTTTTTGCCATGATCTGTGAGTCTTTAGTATGTATGTATACCTGGGGTTGTTGTGTTCAGCATTCTTTGTGGCTTGTAAGGGACTGTTACATGGATGAAAATCAGCACTCATCAGTCAGTTGCTCCTATTAGACATCGTTTTGTCCTTAATTATAATTACAGATAGTCTCTTGTATGGTCCACATAATGCCAGTATGTGGGTGTTCTGCAGACTGTTGTCTTTTGTCTTGTCGACATATACATCATTCTTGGAAAAGCATTTGTTCCATATCTGGGGAGCCTTAGCAGCACTCAACTACGACTTGTAACTATCTATGCAAATCGGATATCTCAGGTCACTATTGGCAGCTCTTTATTCTTTTGCAATGTAAAAAGTGAAATCAGTTTTTGAATAATATGGAAAATAGGATTCTGCCAAATTTAAGGTGGTTGATTGGTGTTTCACTCAGATTATCAGTTACTCAGATCAGTAGGCAGCATAAGCTGATTGTATGCTTTTTGATTTTCTACCTCTGCAGGCTAGAGTAGGGGCTCCTGTGGACTCTTTTCAATAAATAGCAGTATTGATTTCCTTCTAATCTAGCAATTCAAGAACATCGACACTACACGGTGGAGTTTGTGTCGCTGGAGATCATACAATGCACCCCAATGAGACAATGATGTGAAAGTAGTTGAGTTGTTGGGCAAGGATTTTGTTGCACTGCTGATTATGTTTTAAGAGTATGGCTCTATAGTGTTATCAGCATGTGTATCTATATGACCTTCAATATTCAAGATAGGATGCTCTTTTGTTGTACTAAATGAGTGTCCAGATAAGCTCATTATTTGGTCTTTGTAAATTTGGAATTGTTCTTAGAAGTATCCTGCTCGGTTATGCTTAGCAAGGACATACATCATGTTATCTTGAGCTACTATGTGAAGTTATAGTGGAAACCTAACTGTCAAACTGATGAGTAAAGCATTCAAAATTGATAACTGTATCTTGGTAATCCTCTTATTAACTTCATCATGGTGGAAGGATAATATATCGAGTTTCTCGAAAGAGTTTTACTTTTCTCATGTGCACGACCATGAGCAATAACCTTACATATTTTGTCATTTCTTCTCATTAATATTTTAGTCTCCATCTGAAGCAAGATGCCCAAACTTTTCTTTCACACTATAAACAACTACTTACGGACTCCAGTCATGCTGTATTGAGAGTGCATGAGCTTAGCAGTAAACTTGGTAGTTTTGAACAACACTAGACAGACAGTTGAAAACTTTTGTATCTGAGCATGCCTCCGTATTCTTTTCAAGCACACACTGGCGAATTACCATAATTTGGACGGCGGGCTACAAGACTTGTTTGTCTGCGGTGGACAATCTTATATTTAGTTGACTATAACTAAAGCTAACTGTTGCATGAGGATAAAATGATGGAAACTGTCTTTTTTCTCAGGTCACATAGTCTAGCTTTTCAATACCAGAGGACGAGACCCAAAAAAAATCAATGAACCTCGTCAAAAATTGATTAGTTCATGTCTAAAGACATCGATATTGATCTATCAGTCAGTTGATTGTTGCATAATGCTTGTAGGAATCTAGATTTCTGGAATCTGGCAGTAGATTCAATTGAATTGTTTTTCAATTGGATAGATCTGGATAGCTTGAATTGAATGGATCACTGTTTTTGATATGTACTTCTGAGAAAAATAAATACAATTGGTTAATCAGGTTTGGCTGAGGGATCTGGCAATGAAGATGAGTAGAGCTTTGATGATTTGATGATCTTTTTAATATGAATTTTTTTGCTTAGTTGTTCTTAGCATGATGTTTCGCATTTTTCTTTTGTTTTTGGATTATGTGAATGAATTCCTTATCTATTATGTAGACATTAATAAATGTCAAAGGTCATAGTGTCAACTCATAAAAGCTACAAAATATTTCTCACACCCTTCGTTAGAAAACAAAAAGTGAGCATCCCCAAACATTATACACCTTTCTTTATTTAAACCAATTCCATCTTCTCACAAGTGTATGTATTCTCATGTGAGTTGCCTAATCCATCATACGTGCATGATTAATGGATTAAATGCATTGTAATTGCAAAATCTTGAAAAGTTGGTTAATTTATGCAATATATGTGAAAATTGTAAAAGTTATCTATCTTGAGATTTTGGGGTGCTATGTCAAATCCAATCCATTTACACTTGTAAATATGTGATTTGGCCAAATTATGGCTTAGATTAGCTCGAGCTAGTGTAGGTTGTTGACACTTGGCTTGATGGTAGAGGGCAAGGACAAAGCATCTCATAATGTCACTTGACCATGTGGACCAATCACAACAAGAGGTGCACCAAAATGGTCCAATCAATGCAAGAGGTGGCATGAGAGTGATCCAATCAATGTAAGAGCCTATCTTGGATCTCGAGCCACTCTGAGAGAGTGTGAGCTTGATTCTACACTTAGTTTTTTGGATGTGATTTTGGTGCGTGAGAGCTCCAACACTTAGATGCTCTCTCTACTTGAGAGCAATCACTTGTATTCTCTCTCTACCCAAGAGCAAGCCAATTTTATATTTAAATTTTTTTCATCGAAAGTTGCCTCACTATGTGATGGATGGTTGGTGAATGATAGATGCATGCTTGTAGGCTCTTGCCTTAAGATTGTCAAGCTAGATTGTTTGCATCAATCAAGAGGTAGATCTATGTACAATCACACACACCTTAGAAGATCAATCACATTGATTTTTCATTCACTCCAAGAACTAGTGGACATTACATCATAATACGAATCATTATCCAACTTTTTTTGAATTGATGAAGTACATGTTGTGATTCAAATTAAGACTAGTGAATCTTTCACATGAAGTTTTATCCTTTTGAATTGTAGATGGAGTATTAATAGAACTCTTTTGGATAATTTTTGAAATGGATTACAAAGAAAACTGTACATAGAGCGTATTCACAAGCTGCATGAAAAGATAGGTGTCCTAAAATTGGCCATGCCTTTGAGTATAGCAAGTACTGTAAATAACACTGTACATGCTAATTTCTCCTACGTGTGACTACTCGACTAATCTAAGTAGCCGGCTATGGGACAAGTGCTTGACTGATATGTTGATGGCGGGTCAAGGCTTGGTAGCAGCCAAATACTGTAAATTTAATTAACTATACATTTATTACAATATCACATTTGAAGCTTATACAACTGAATCAGACCAAACTTGATTTCTAACTTGCTAACTCTGTGACAATGTTGACCCCGTAGAAATAACGAATTTGACCAATCAAGGGAAATGCCAATTTTAAAAAATATCAATTGGCATTCTATGTGCATATTATATATATATGCACACAAACATATATTAATATTGATGTCTTTTTTATTTGTTATTTTGTAGGTGTTCAACTATTGCAAATCTAATGTTATGGCATGTTGAAATAGAAAAATAATCCATCTTGACTTTAGGCTTGCTACAAACATTTTCATGGTACCAATCAATATGAATCTATTTCTCTGCCCACTAGTCTAATTTTCTATCAAAAGTAAAATAAATGTTCGAATCAAAGATCATCAACAAGAAATGAATAGAAAATTGGCCCGTAGAAATACACATGATTGTGAAAGCGTCTTTCAGAGGTATCCTCCGCGGAGCAATGATGTGGCTTTACGCAGGGGTCACCCTTTTCCTCCCTTGTCGAGCACGATCCTGAGTCTACTAGCAATCTCCAATGCATTACATGAATTACTCTCTGATCAGACACACTCTCTAGCGCATTACAGTTTTTTGTTGTGTATCCGTAAAACATGCTCTAAAGAACTGTCTTAAAATCATCTTATTCGTCACATCTACATTTGGTAAAGTCTAGCACAATCATTGAATAAAACTGTATGTATACATTTGAGATGACAGTCCCTGTTTGAAGAATTGAGTCTTTGATCTGTGTTCCTGATTGTAACTGACATAAGTTTCTAACGTGTTCTAAAACTATTCGTGCTCTTTAACCATAACCTTGGACTTAAGTTGTTGAGGACTTCTGTCTAAAAACGAACAGTTCGCGAATGTGATTAATTAATTGTTTGCACAACCACGAATACATCGAGCATTTCTCAATTCTTTGTTGACACCTTAATCAGTTGGAGTGTAGTATTGTTGTGCTACTCTAATAATATCTCACCTGTAGAACGCGTTTCATTTGATTTGATAGAGGCAAGACTGCTGTTCTAAAATTATTAACACTACACACCCCAAGACAAGTAATACTGGTTACTTTCTAATGTCTGTTGACAGCCAGAATAACGCCCAAAGCCACTTCACTTGAAACAAATCATAAATTGTACCAAATATATAACTTTCTAATGTTGTCCTCTGTGGGTTCAACATTATTTACTACAAAATCTATATTAACCTTGTTGGTATAGTATGACAATAAACTTTCTTCATTGTTGCAGGTAAAGGCATCTCAACTATTACCTTGATCTTTGAAGGGTCGGTAGAGATACTGTCCTTCAAGATTATATGTCCCAATACTACCCCATGGGTGACCCATATTTGACACTTATCAAGGTTTAGTAAAATTTTAAATCTACGGCAACGAATGAAGATTTTCTCCAGTGCGTCAAGATATATGTTCAATTATACCATAAGAGGTATCTTTAACTAAGAGTTAAAATTACTCTGGTTGAACATGTCGATTCATATAGAGTCGTTTCGCGTGGATGACCTAATAAAGGCTATCCAAAGCAATGTCTTCCCTTTTAAAGGTCTCGTCCTTAAGTACAAGGCAAGTACTTAGGAGATATATTCTCGAAAAATGACTTAGGCCTCTTCATGATTTATATTTATCCAGCTCATATCTCCATTTTTGAGTATATCATGCCATATTTAAGTTGATATTCAATATTTAAAAATTTCGTGGCATCACATATCCTCTTCCTCAAATGTGAAACGTCCTCGTGAACATATAATCTTTATTTCGAGGATCATTCGCAAAACATTCTGTTCTTCAGATTTTCGTTAAGACAAAAAGATATTTCTTCATATGATTCTTCCTTTAAATATTTCTTCGTCTTAGAGAATATGTGCCTTTGCTATGTCTTTGAATTAAATAGGTTGATTTGATTTGATCTTTGAATTATTGATAAGAACTGGAATTAAACTTCAAGACATCTTCAAAACTTCAAAGATCTGGATTCAGCATCACATAAAAACGTCATCACAATATAGGCAAAGAATGAATATTTACGAAGGATTCAATTCTTTATGTAGTTTTTGGGCTAACTCCAAATTTTGTTGAGCCTCAATCAACATCAAGTCTTCTTTTGATTTTGTATAACGACCAACTAGTAGGTTGCCGAATTCTTCAAGCTTAACCGGGAGCAATGTTCCATCAAACAGCTCTTGAGTTAACTTTATATCTTCATCTGAATTACTACGAAGTGTGATTTCTTTAAAATAGCGAGCTGAAAATCTTATAAAAGAACTTTTAACATAAATATTCTGAATGAAAAACAATGTCTTTGCCGCAAAAGTTCCAAACTGCCAAAATGTATATGTACAAAATTGCTTATAACGAAGTGACTTTCTTCAATCTTGCAGATTGTGTCTGCAAAATAATCAGCAAGGTTTCGCTCCCAATACACGTAAAGATTGAATAGTTCAGCCATATTTACATTGGTCAGCAAACCTGCATCATCAAAGGTGCCTAAATCTGCAACACCTTGTGGTTTGTACAATTGAAACTGCGACTTCCGCTTCCAAAAATGTCGCTTATTGTTTTCGTTTCGCAAAAATTGAAATTCTTTAATACAAATGTATTCGAGAGCATACATAGCAGAAGAGCCTATGTATAACTCAACTGAACCGAAAGGCACGCCTTGAAATTTCCCTTGGATTATGTCCCAGCAGAGACATCCTTTCTGCTCGATAGATAACTGGGCCCATAACTAGATAAAGTCGTCCTTTTTCCATGGTGTCTTTCAATCGTCAAAGGCAATGCCTACTGCACCTGGTAGCATCATATAATCCACATGCCATTGTAATTCAATGTTAAATGCTTGTGGACACCACTTCCAAAATCATTCAGCAAATGCATGGAATCTTTCAACACATACCTTTGACTGGTTTCGACGTGGTCGTTTTGCCTGAGTAGCTGCTGATGCCAGATCCTGAGTTTGCAACTCAACAACTAACTTCTGGTCTTCCAACTGTTGCTTGAGATCTGACAACTCCTGCTCGAGCTTGTCGATCTTCGCTACTGCCTCCAAATACTCTGGATGGTCAGTGACTCCCAAGTAGGCAGGCACATCTTGAAGTTGCTGTGTCAGATCATCAATGTGAAGCAGGGCCTGAAGGTATTCTTCATGAAAATCGGGCCTGCTGCAAGTGTAGGCGGCTTCACTAGACAACTCCTTCAACTCAGCCAACTCTTCTTCGACAAGTGCCTTCGCATCTTCGAATGGTTGCAGGAACTCAACTCGAAAATTTTTGAGCATCTGGCCTTGGAGCTGGCTCAGTTTTGAGAGGTCTATTGTGATTGAACCTGCATTGCTGCATAGAGCAAGCGCAGCATTTGCCTTTATTCTTGTCGCTTGCTCCTCCTGCAAATGTTTCTAGAGAGCAACATTGTGTTTATTTGCATCCAAGAGTTGTTTTTTTAAAGAATCAATATTAGTTTGATAATTGATAGACTTGGCCTCAATTGCCTTATCGATCTGCTATTTGAAAGTTTTCATTTGGATGTGCATTGTTTGGTTCAAGATGCAAAGATAGATGTCACTTTCATGAAAGTAACTTGGATTTATTTTATGTCCTTGGAAAGTATTTTGCTTGGAACTTTGGACAAGTTCAAACTTATTATTATTATCCAAGAGAAATCAATCAAGAATAAGGAGCAATCACAAAATGAAAATAGTTTGATTTATGCTCTCATGTCAATCTATGAAGAATCATTTTGCTTTGAAGAGATTTTTGTATCTCAAAGGTAGATTAAGGCAATACTAGTTGAGTGTGATGCCTTAAAATATAGCAAAATATGTTTTCCTTGTAAGCTTACATTAGTTATGAAGTCAAGGAAATGGAAATATCTTCATAATGTAGGATCTTTTGGTTTCAATAAGATCATGAATGATGTGTTTATTCATAAAGATGAAAATTGTAAGTTTTCAATCTGAAAGGCAAGTTGTAAACTTCTTATGAGAATAAGTGAAGCATCCAAAGTGGACACTTATATCCATAAGCAAGTAGTTAGCCTTATTGAGATGGAAATGCCTTTTGATTTCAATATTAGAAAAATCATGCCAAGTTGTGGTGATTTTTGGACTTATGTTTCTAGCATAAGTAATTCTGATAATCATAGGAAGTGCATATTGTGTGGTCATAGTTGTTGTGATTATTATGAGACATGGAGGTCTCGGATTTCCATCAAGAAGGAGCACCATGAAGAGGATCTTAAAGAATCATCTCAAGGTTTAAGTGTGCCAAGGATTGAGGAGGAGAGACCTTCTCAAGTTGTGATTCCAAAAAGAAACTCAAGAAATATGGCTGATTCCATGTGGCTCACATTTCAAGGGAAAGAAGAGCATATCTCATGTGGTATACATCTCATACTTATTTCTCTTATGTCATTTGATAAATCGATTTGCTTTAGTGAGATCATTGCATCTCAAAATTGGAGTAAAGCCATACTAGTTGAGTATGAAGTCTCTCTTAAGAACATAGATGATGTTCTTAAAAGGTTGAAATTGATTTTAAATCAATTAGAAAGCAAATGGTTATTTCATCAAATGTATGCTCTTGAGTCATGTAAGAGCAAAAGTGATTTGCTCACTCATAGTTTGAAAATTTGTATTGAGGCAGATTGTAAACTCTTTATGAGAGTAAGTGAATCATCTTCTAAAGACACTTATCTCCATAATGAAGTATTTAGCCTCATTGGATCTGAGATTAGCATGGTAAACAAGAATGAAGATATGATGCAAACACTTTGTTATTATAGCATGCATAGTCTTGCTAATTTGGATAAGTCTAATTCTCTAGATCATGGTAACATGATGTTAGATCTTTGTGATCCTAATAAGTCAAGAAGAAATCTCTATTTTCTCATGGAGGAGCATGCACATGAAGAAGGAGCAAGTCTCAAAGTCAAGCATCTACATGAAATTTGGAAGGAATCAATTTTGAAGATGCTAGGATGGTGCAAAGCTCTCAAGTTCATCAAAGATGTCAACATCAAAGAAGCACTATCATGGATATGTTGATTTCAGATCAACATCAAGCTCATTGGCTGATCTTCACACCTTTTGAACTAGCAAAGACCAATATAGCCCATGGAGTCAAGTTCAAGATCATCATGTTTTCCATCAAGCTAGACCTACCAAGCTAGATTTTTGAGGAGGAGTGTGAAAAATGCAAAAATAAGCTTGGTAGAGGCCAAAATTCTTGTATATAGATAAACACACATGTGTGGAGCCTGTTCCCACGTGTAAAACTAGTGTACTTGTCATGTACCATAATCGTATAGGATGTACATATGATTTAATTCAAGTTCTAGTGGCTAAAAAGGCCAAAAACTAGTTTTCTAGACATATGACACATGGCATCAATCTATTGCTTGCATGAGCCACATCCTTTGGTTAGGTGTCACATCCCATGTGTAGAGGACAGCTCACATGTGTGGAATAAGCTGAAGTAGACGAATTTTGACTTCTAGAAGATTTTCAAGTAGATCTCCATATAGAAGGAAAATGGACCAAAAGTGCTCAAAATAGAAGGTTTTGTCCAAGTGTCAGTTTTGCATGATGAATCATCATATGACAAAGCACCTTCACACATGTGGGATCAAAGGGATGATCAATACCACGAGCTCCCACTTATTGTATATATAGAGCCACATTTGGCCATAATCAGTGAGACACCAATCTTGGCTTTGGAAGTAATTTTGAGTGATTCTCTCCATTTGTCTACATTTGTTTTGATTGTTTTGAGGTTCTATCAATGTGTACTTGATTTTCAGGTTGGAGTCCGTAATCAGACAGGGTTTCACACGTGGGAAACCAGAAAGTACACCTACCTTCAATTAATGATTATTCTTGTTAGGATTTTGTGTCTAGAATTGATCTAAATTGATCTTAATCTCAAGTAGATTGATAGATCAAGTAATCTGACAACCAATCCCTCTTGAGGATCAGATTAGGATCCACTCTTGGTCCTTTTTGTACTTTTTTCACACCCATGAGAACCTAGCGTCTCTACCGCCCATGTTTCCGAAGAAGGTATTCTTTCCATGGATGATACTGAAATGACAGAAGAACATGTAATCCTTTATCTAGATGCCCAACGTTATTTGCCAAATTCAATTCCTCAGGAGATCAAGTCACCAGGACCGTTGACTCATGTCCAACTGACATCCAAAGTACCCAACACACAAGCATATAGGCCCAAGCCCAAAGTATACACATGGGATGTGAATCTAGACGAAGTCTGGAATACAATCAATGATGACATGATAAGTGAGGCCACAACACCGCCCACTCAAAAACCACAAAAACCTTGGTTACAAAAAAATAAAATTATCGATACAAAATTAATGGAGCATAAAAAACCAGATGCATGAGAAGCTTAAGCAGCCGATTAAGCCCTTGTCTAAGGAGACAAAAATCAAACCATCAGACCAAGCTTCCACGTCCGGTAGTGACTCAACACAGATGATTCTCAAAGTTCCAAAAAACTTTGTGAAAATTTTGATCTTCCACAAAAATATAAAGATTTCACATTGGATGACGTTGTTATCCAGTTACCACAACCACACCGAGAACCTACACCAAGTTCCAACTCCTTTGAAGGACCAGCTAAAACGATGCCATTAAATCTTAAAGATCCTAACGAGGACATGGATCGCATAGTTCATGTTGGTGCACACCTTTCGTCCGAACAACTCTATGATCTAGAAACTTTACTTCACAAATATCGAGATGTATTTGCATGGAACCATACAGAAATGAAAGGAATTCCGCCTGAAGTGGTGGTTCATACGATTCCTTTAGAAGACAATGCTAAGCCTATTAGGGCTAAACCTTACAAAAGTAACCCCGTCTATCGCAAGAGAATTGATGAAGATATTAAGAAATTGCTAGATGCTGGCTTCATTTATGAAGTCCAACATACTGATTTGGTATCACCCATTGTGGTTGTACCCAAGAAAAATGACAAACTTTGTATCTGTGTTGATCTCAAGAACCTTAATGCGGTTACAAAGAAAGACCATTTTCCCTTGTCTTTAATGACCCAAATCTTAGAGAAAATGGCAAGAGCTGAAGCTTTTAGCTTTTTGAATGGATTCAGCGGTTATTTCCTTGTTCAAATAGCCCCTGAAGATAAACATAAAATGGCCTTTGCCATAGAGAACGGGATTTACACTTATAATGTCATGCCTTTTGGCTTATGCAATGTCCCTTCAACGCTTCAGAGGGTCATGCAACTGGCCTTCCAAAACCTGTTACATCGGATTGTCGAGATTTATCTTGACGATCTGGATGTACATTCCTCAGCGACTACGCACCTTGACACACTAGAGAAAATCTTTATTCGCTGACGTAGATTTGGAATTTCACTAAACCCTGATAAGTGTCAAATCTGGGTCACCCATGGGGTAGTACTCGAACATATAATTTCAAAGGACGATATTTCTACCGACCTTCAAAAATCAAGGTAATACTTGAAATGCCCTTACCTGCAATAGTGAAGGAAGTTTACATCTTCCTCGGTCACACAAATTATTATCACGTCTTTATAATCGATTATGCTGGCAAGGCACGCCTTGTTTATTTAGTTGTGGTAGATCCTTGATGGACCGAAGAATGCATTAAAGCCTTTGAGGAGTTGAAAACAATCCTTACCATGGCACCCATACTTTGTTCGCCAGACTACACAAAAGAATTCCATGTGCACAACTAGACGAGTATGGCAAGGATTTTCCAATATGTCTATTGAGCAGACAACTGGTGCCTGCTGAAGTAAACTATACAACACTGATTTTCATTCATTTTTTCAATTGAGGACATCCATTCACCATGTGATTTCCTGTACAAATAGAACACCAGACATTTTCCCTGGTAGGAAAAGTCTTTGCAAACTTTTCAGGATCATTGTTCGCTTGTCCATTGAAATTTTCCAATGCTTTGATGTTAATCGATATTTCCGCACAGGAAATCGGCCTATTATTGAAGTTTAAGTTCGCAATAATTGAAAAAACCGGCATGTAAAGCCTGGTTATTAGAGAAAAATTGGCACAAATTTGCCTTAGGTCTGGGTCCCAGCCCGTCCCTAAAGTGGCTAGACACAGTTTAAATGTAAGAAATTGACTTTTCAAAAAAACCATCAAAAATATTTTGTGGTCAAATTTTGTAAGACCGAGCCAAGAGTGCTGGTCCACCTAGAATTGGGTCCTAGCCCGTCCTAAACGAGGCTAGAGCAAATTTTGCGGTCTTAGAAATGGCCGGTAAACATTTTATGGCTTTTCAAAAAAATGGCCAGTTGTAAAAAAATAGCCGGTATGACCGTGCTAAAATCATACCATGTAGTGAGTCCATTTTTACTAATATATGATCACTTAGTGTATTTTTCAGGGAAACCGTGTTGTCGTGGGAGCCCTAGTCATGAATGCCTGAAAAGTCAATCACAGAAGAAAAAATCGAGAAAGAAAAGTTTTGGATAAAAACGGGACCGAGAAATATGGATTCAGTGTCAAGGAGTCACAGAAACTCTAACGCCAAAGTTTGGGCAATTTACGGACAATTAACGAAATGCGTGGGCCAAGTGGTTACCCAACATGCCAAAATCCAGTCAAATGAGCAGTAGGCGCACGACCCTTGAAAAATCGAAGGAAGGCCGAAAACACAGGTACCCAAAGAAAAACGAAGCCGCCTACTAAAAATAGGGGTTGAAAAAGGGCCTCACCCAAAATTTGGATATTAAATGCCAAAACACCTTGGAGGCTAAAAAATTTGGGAGGTACACCCACTAGCCATTGACATTTTGGGCTTCTAGGGTGTACAAAAGGGGAAACTTGAATGGCCTCCCTAGCCTTTGACAAAAATGGCATCTTGGCTAGTTTTGGAAGAGGGCCTTGAATGCACCACTCCCCCACTCTCTTATGGAGGCCACTAGGTGTACTATCAAATGAGTTGAGGACAAATGGCAAAGAGGGCTTGAAGGGCATGAAAATTGGCAAAGCCTCATTTTGAAGGGGGACAATTGGGATTTACTATAAGAGGAGGCCACTCTTTGTGTTAAGATATAGTTGATTGATAGTTGGATGATAGTTGGAATTTTGGATAATGAGATGATGTTGATAGTTGCTAAGTTGAGAGTGGAGAGTTTGATGAGTTTGATGTGATAGTTTTGATGTGATGTTGGTTGAGAGTCTTTTTGATGAGAACTTGCTTGCTTGAGGATGTGATTGTGAATGGTGGTGCTCTATGTTAGGGTTGTTAAAATGTTAGTACTTTTGTGTGTTAGTATTTTTAGAAGTGGGTATGTTTGAGAGTTGAGAGTTGTAGTTGTCTTGTGGTTTGGGAGTGATGTTACTTACTATGTTTGCTTGCTCATATTGAGGAGTTGAGAGATTGTGGTTGTTTGTGTTGATTGCTTGGACCTCATTACTAGTGTGAGTTCATAGTTGAGTGCTTCAAATTACTTGGAGAGGATGTTTACTTGCTTTTGTTGAGAGGATTGGTGGGTGAGAGTGATTTCATGGCAAGGGTTGGTTGGTTGGTTGTAGTCCATTGTCATACTAGTAGGCTTATATCTTGAATGAGTGGGATGGTTTGCTTGAGGGCTTGGTGTGAGTGATGGGTTGCTGATTTTTTTAGCCATTGTATCTTTCTGGCCTGTTTTTTTACAGACTTTCGGTCCAGCTTTCTCTCAACTGAACCGTTAACATTTCAATCGCACCGTTCATATTCCGAAAACTTTTATTTTCTTCATTTTTTCTTTTTACACCAATTCCATCGGATATGCATAAAGTAGAGAAAACTGCATCAACATGCCTGGGTCTGATTTTTGCTACAAGGTTCATGACTAGAGTTTCCACGAACCGGCTATCTAATTGCACATTGAGGTATGTTCTGATTTTTCAAACTCTATTTGTACCAATAAACATAAAGTAGTATGTTTTGTCATGAACATGTTATGGTGTGTGATAGTAGGGTTTTTCCACATTTCCAACTAAATCGTTATAAGCGTTTTTGTTGGGAAGCAAGTAAGTTTCATGAAGTTTTGGTTGTAAGTTTTTTTAAGTTAAATCGGAATGTAATGTGAGGTTATTGCTATGGTCAGCTACATGAGAATAAGGTTTTTATAAAGCGTTTTTTGAAGCAAGTAAAGTTTTATAGACCGCTTACATTTGTTTAGTAACAAGGTCGTATAGATTTGAGTTCGGATGTGTTTGCATTTTGTGGTTATGCTCGTTCAACTGAGTGAATAATGGGTTGATTGTGCATTGTTTATTATTGTTTTGACATGATAAAATCATTTGTGATTTTGGCCGGATAAGATAAGTAGCTATTGAGGTTTTTTCGTTTACTCCATGCGTCATCTAGGGTATGTAATTGCTATTCTTGAATGCTTTGAGCTAGACTGACAATGGAATTGTTTTCCGTTAGGTAAGAGGGGAGACAACCGGTTTATGAGTGTAATTGTACTTAGTATGGAATCGCTTCTTCATTTTAAAGTTAAAACAATGTTCTACTAGTAGATCATACATTGCTACTAGTGGAGCCTGGTTTTCCTTCATAGTAACTGCATGTGGTTGTTGGCCGGTCTATATACTAGTTGACATACGACATGATTGATAAATTGTGGAAATCGTCAAGTTGGAATCGTTTGTTTTCCATTATGAAGCGTATTAATTGGACCCGACCTCTGTGAAACACCAGAGCGGGCCGTCCACCATCCGCGGTTGAAATACACCGCCTTGGTTAAGCGTCACACTAGTCACACCCGCCGTTGGTATCGTCTAGCGAAATACCTAAACCTGACGGTCGGCGAAGATACTGCCACTTAGCAAACAAAGCGGTGTGTATAACTTGCACCCGACGAGCACATCATAGACAGTAAATCGGTTTCTAGCCCATGTAAGAGTTTTACTAACTGTAAACCGAATTCAATGGGGAAAGAGATATTAGCAAGATCCTAACACGAATTAGTGATCAGAAGTTTTACGTAACTATGACTCTAGAAAGCTAGTGAATCATTGTAGCCAGAAGTACTAGCACCCCCTCCTTGCAACTGTATCTCTAAGAGCCTGGAAGCAATTCTAGAAAGAAGAGCTATTAAACCACCTATCTCTGATGACATTAATCAAGAGGAGTCACATGATATACAGAACCTATTCAAAGATCATAAGAATGTGGCGAACAAGAGTACATTGATGCATACTAACAAGGATGGGTACCAAAATCGTATCCAAGAAACCCAAGAGGTATTGATGGATATATTCCATTGGGAAAGAGGCATGACTTTGTCTCTGAAGAAGATATCGAGAACAAGGGGCCTGAACTAGAAATTAGGGAGGAAATAAGGAATACTATACCTCCAACCATGGATAAACCATATGATATGGGAAGGATATTCGATGTGGTAGGCGTAGATCTTCCATTTCTACCATGAAATTCAAACATACACCAAAATCATCCATATCAGTTGAGCGATTTGAATAGTTTAGCCTCCTATTCCATACGTTATGATAGGGTTACCACGCATGGTGGATACCCAAACAACAAGGTGGATGTTGGATAGATGTGGTAAGGTGACAACAATACACCCTTATCCCTGATT
The DNA here is from genome assembly GCA_029204225.1 of Diphasiastrum complanatum. Taxonomy (NCBI): domain Eukaryota; kingdom Viridiplantae; phylum Streptophyta; class Lycopodiopsida; order Lycopodiales; family Lycopodiaceae; genus Diphasiastrum; species Diphasiastrum complanatum. The sequence continues at coordinate 22,228,651 of CM055095.1, forward strand.
TCACATGGGGGAGTCGAGGGGTGGTAAGTTTGACTTTACTTTGTTTGCCGATCTGGTTTTGTTATATTTTCTTTATTTTTTGGTCAACATTCTCTCTTGTTTTAAGATACCACCAAAAAAAAATAAAATTATTTCAGTATGGGATTCATTATTACTACATGAGAGATTCATAGACACTGTAAACGGTGATCTACAGATATCTCAGTTGACTTGGCTCCATTCACTCATGCTGCATTGCATCATGTAGGCACAATGTGCTTGGTCATTTGATTGCAAGACCGTTGTCTCAAGCATCCATACCCCTGCATTCTGCATATACTCCGAGCTGCATAGGGCATTACATATTTTCTCCTATGGGCATGAGTGTTTGATCAGAAGCATAAAAGAGAGGGTAAGAGAAGAAAAAGTGGGAACAAAAACAATACAGCGAGGTGGGGAGTGACTCCATCACCCAAGGGGTAAAGCATAGAAAAAATATATATAAAGGAAGAAAAAGAAAACAGAAAAAGAGAGAGAAAGAAAGACTGAGAGAAAAGTAAAAGAAAAAAGAGAAAAAAGAAAAAGACTTCAACTGTATCTATCATATCTCGAACCAATTTGTGAGGACGAGTGACGCCTCGCACATCCATAAGAGATGAGGATGATTTTCCTAATTGATTCCATAGACTAGTGGAAAACCAGTACTTCTTAGCATCTTGTGTATTGGATCTTAGGACAGTAAGTATGGATTGCTATCAGAATACAGGGCTTGAGAGAAGAGTCAGTACAGAGAGGAGACTAGATAGTTATTCCCTGTTGAATCAGTTCTTAGAGAGTATAAGTTGAATGTCTAAACAAAAAAAGAATTGGTAATCACCAATCTGGACCGGTTTCAAAATTGGGGCACTAAAATCTCATCGTGCATACATTCACACACACATCAATGACACGGTGTTAGACACAATACTGTTGACTTGCATCCATATCATCCTATCTCCAATCCTGAGATTTGCATTTGCATATCCCTCTATGCATGGGTCCGAAAGTGGGCATTGCCTTACATCTGATGAAATTGGGAGCATTGCCATTTAGGTCACAGGTGGGTTTTTGCAGGTATGAAGACACCAAATTGTTCAAAGATGCTGCGGTCAAATCCAATCTGGTTGCAGATGGATCCTAAGGGCTACATCGATGGCCTTTGGGTAAGAAGCTGTTGCAGACATCCTACCAACTCACTGTGGTTAGCATCACCTAGCAAGGGTGCTAAGCCCACTAAACTTGATCCACCACCAGGAGCTGGTCTGCGAAACTAGAGACTCTGGGTCCGCCGTATGGGGACCATACTACCCAGTGGTAGTCGCCAATGTTAGCTGATATTTTCGCACGAGAAATCGGCCTAATCTTGAAGTTTAAGTTTGCAATAATTGAAAAAATCGGCATGTAAAGCTCGGTTATTAGAGAAAAATCGGCACAAATTTGCCTTAGGTTTGGGTCCCAGCCCGCCCCTAAAGTGGCTAGACACAGTTTAAAAGTAAGAAATTGACTTTTCAAAAAAATCGTCAAAAATATTTTGTGGTCAAGTTTTGTAAGACTGAGCCAAGAGTGCCGGTCCACCTAGAATTGGATCCCAGCCCATCCTAAATGAGGCTAGAGCAAATTTTGCGGCCTTAGAAATGGCCGGTAGATATTTTACGGCTTTTCAAAAAAATGGCCAGTTGTAAAAAAATAGCTGATATGACCGTGCTAAAATCATACCATGTAGTGAGTCCATTTTTACTAATATATGATCACTCAGTGTATTTTTCAGGGAAACCATGTTGTTGTGGGAGCCCTAGTCATGAATGCCGGAAAATTCAACCACAGAAGAAAAAACCAAGAAAGAAAAGTTTCAGGTAAAAATGGGACCGGAAAATATGGATTCAGTGTCAAGGAGTCACAGAAACCTAACGCCAAAGTTTGGGCAATTTACGGACAATTAACGAAATGTGTGGGCCAAGTGGTTACCCAACAAGCCAAAAACCCAGACAAATGAGTAGTAGGCGCACGACCCTTGAAAAATTGAAGGAAGGCCGAAAACACAGGTACCCAAAGAAAAACGAAGGTCGCCTACTAAAAATAGGGGTTGAAAAAGGGCCTCACCCAAAATTTGGATATTAAATGCCAAAACACCTTGGAGGCTAAAAAATTTGGGAGGTACACCCACTAGCCATTGACATTTTGGGCTTCTAGGGTGTACAAAAGGGGAAACTTGAATGGCCTCCCTAGCCTTTGACAAAAATGACATCTTGGCTAGTTTTGGAAGAGGGCCTGGAATGCACCACTCCCCCACTCTCTTATGGAGGCCACTGGGTGTACTATCAAATGAGTTGAGGACAAATGGCAAAGAGGGCTTGAAGGGCATGAAAATTGGGAAAGCCTCATTTTGAAGGGGGACACTTGGGATTTACTATAAAAGGAGGCTACTCTTTGTGTTAAGATATAGTTGATTGATAGTTGGATGATAGTTGGAATTTTGGATAATGAGATGATGTTGATAGTTGCTAAGTTGAGAGTGGAGAGTTTGATGAGTTTGATGTGATAGTTTTGATGTGATGTTGGTTGAGAGTCTTTTTGATGACAACTTGCTTGCTTGAGGATGCTTGGAAGTTAGTTCCATTTTGGTGTAAGTGATTGTGAATGGTGGTGCTCTATGTTAGGGTTGTTAAAATGTCAATACTTGTGTATGTTAGTACTTTTGTGTGTTAGTATTTTTAGGAGTGGGTATGTTTGAGAGTTGAGAGTTGTAGTTGTCTTGTGGTTTGGGAGTGATGTCTGCTTGCTCATATTGAGGAGTTGAGAGATTGTGGTTGTTTGTGTTGATTGCTTGGACCTCATTACTAGTGTGAGTTCATAGTTGAGTGCTTCAAATTTACTTGGAGAGGATGTTTACTTGCTTTTGTTGAGAGGATTGATGGGTGAGAGTGATTTCATGGTGAGGGTTGGTTGGTTGGTTGTAGTCCATTGTCATACTAGTAGGCTTATATCTTGAATGAGTGGGATGGTTTGCTTGAGGGCTTGGTGTGAGTGATGGGTTGCTGATTTTTTTAGCCATTGTATCTTTTTGGCCTGTTTTTTTTACAGACTTTCGGCTCAGCTTTCTCTCAACTGATCCGTTAACATTTCAATCGCACCGTTCATATTTCAAAAACTTTTATTTTCTTCATTTTCTCTTTTTACACCAATTCGATCGGACATGCATAAAGTTGAAAAAACTGCGTCAACATGCCTGGGTCTGATTTTTGCTACAAGGTTCATAACTAGAGTTTCCATGAACCGGCTATCTAATTGCACATTGAGGTATGTTCTGATTTTTCAAACTCTATTTGTACCAATAAACATAAAGTAGTATGTTTTGTCATGAACATGTTATGGTGTGTGATAGTAGGGTTTTTCCACATTTCCAACTAAATCGTTATAAGCGTTTTTTTTGGGAAGCAAGTAAGTTTCATGAAGTTCTGGTTGTAAGTTTTTTAAGTTAAATCGGAATGCAATGTGAGGCTATTGCTATAGTCAGCTACATGAGAATAAGGTTTTTATAAAGCGTTTTTTGAAGCAAGTAAGGTTTTATAGACTGCTTACATCTGTTTAGTAACAAGGTCATATAGATTTGAGTTCGGATGCGTTTGCATTTTGTGGTTATGCTCATTCAACTGAGTGAATAATGGGTCGATTGTGCATTGTAGTGAATCGTACTAAAATTTTAGAACCAGAATGGTAGTATGCCGGTGTGTATTGTTTTAGGAACCAGACACTCCAAAGATTCCGTACTTACTATTGTTTTGACATGATAAAATCGTTTGTGATTTTGGCCGGATAAGATAAGTAGCTATTAGGGTTTTTTTGTTTACTCCATGCGTCATCTAGGGTATGTAATTGCTATTCTTGAATGGTTTGAGCTAGACTGGCAATGGAATTGTTTTCATTTAGGTAAGAGAGGAGACAACTGGTTTATGAGTGGAATTGTACTTAGTATGGAATGGCTTCTTCATTTTAAAGTTAAAACAATGTTCTACTAGTAGATCACACATTGCTAGTAGTGGAGCCTGGTTTTCCTTCATAGTAACTGCATGTGGTTGTTGGCCGGTTTATAAACTAGTTGACATACGACATGATTGATAAATTGTGGAAATCATCAAGTTGGAATCGTTTGTTTTTCATTATGAAGCGTATTAATTTGACCCGACCTCTATGAAACACCAGAGCGGGCCGTCCACCATCCGCGGTTGAAATACACCGCCTTGGTTAAGCATCACACTAGTCACACTCGCCGTCAGTACTGTCTAGCAAAATACCTAGACCCGACGGTCAGCGAAGATACCGCCACTTAGCAAACAAAGCGGTGTGTATAACTTGCACCCCACGAGCACATCATAGACAATAAATCGGTTTTTAGCCCATGTAAGAGTCTCTCTAACTGTAAACCGAATTCAATGGGGAAAGAGATATTAACAAGATCCTAACACGAATTAGTGATCAGAAGTTTTACGAAACTATGACTCTAGAAAGCTAGTGAATCATTGTAGCCAAAATTACTAGCACTCCCTCCTTGCAACCGTATCTCTGAGAGCCCGGAAAACTCTCATCGGTTGGGGAGCACGGGGCAATAGAGAAGTCCCTCAGGGTTGGAAGTGGCAAACCCTCTGTTGCTCACGTAGGGCCGAACCGCCATTAGAGGTGGGGCCCCTTGACCCTTTTAGGATGTTTTGGCTGGACCAACCCCCTGCCGAAAATGGCCCTAACATTTGATCTTCTCATCAAATTGCGACTGCAAACTTTCCATCTGTTTCTGTTGATTCTTCCCAAGTTTCTCGAACTCATTGAGCATCATTTCTATAGTAGCGTTGGCATTCGTTGATACAATAGTGGTGGATGTCGTAGTAGTCTGCCCTGTTGTATAGGGCAACTTACTGATATTCGGCTCATGATCTGAATCTTCATCCTCCTCTCGAGTTGCATCGTCCATAGCATTTTGCAAGAGTGCATACTCATTATGGCGTTTTAGCTCACGTCTGATTCATTTAGGTAGACCTGACAAAAACCACATAACCATGGCATTTTCGTTAATCAGCTCAAGTTGACACTCAGATCTGAGACGTTTCACCCATTCAATATAATCTCAAACCATTTCTCACTTTCCCATTCTAATTTTACTTAAAAGTAGGAAAGGGTCTTCCATAAACTTCCACGGTTTGAACCATGTGATAAGGGCTCGTTTAACAACCTCCCAATCTGTATGCTCAATTTCATCTTGATTATAGTACCAATCTTGTGCTGCACCTGTTAAGGCCATAGGGAATAGCTTAAGTTTATCTTGAGGATAAATCTCATCTTAAACTTCACAGGATTTAGCGTAGATTTGAAGAAATGTAACTGAATCTGTTAACCCATTATATTTGGGTAGATCCAAACGGGGTGCTCTTCTAACAATAATGTAAAAATTACAGCAAATAAGGATCCTAAAACACTTGCAATGATGAGAAAAACAATAGATTATGATTTCATAAGATTAGCACAAGTTGAACCATCAAAACCCATCAAAAATCTATGCTTGAACCTCACTAAATGGCCCAAATCCTTGAAGAAGGCTTCACACGTGTGAAAGTACGGCCTCCCACAGTCTGAGTATTGTACACCAGACATACATTCAATCCTATAATCATTAGTAATCACAAGTACTCAAACAATTATGAACATAGAGAGCAATTGCACCATTATGAGAGAAAAAACATGAAACTGCTTGATTGATTTTGGTGAGATATCATCACCTATATATACATGATCCATCACGGTTTTGGGCAGGTATGAGTAGCCCTAAACCTATCCCTAATGCTAATTTTGGTGGATCTTTCATCCCTACCAAGTTAGGGTTGGAATCTTGGAGATCCCTCAACAATGCAAAAACTACCAAAAATAGCTCCTATTTTTTCTCTCTTGTATCTAAGCATAATTTGGACTCATTCCAAAGGTTCTAACACTTAGGTCTACTTGAGAACATCCTTATGATTGGAATCCTATGCTATTTGGCACGTGTGACAAGCCACATCATGACCATCTAACTATTTTCAAGTCATATGACCAAAACTAGTAAAGCTAGAATTGTGAATTTTTAACACTCCTCCTCACTATCTAGCTTGGTTCAATTATTGCTTTACTAATCACTCCAAGTGATAATCTGAACTTCATAAAAGGTGTCTTTCGAAGTGGTTTAGTAAGTAGATCAGCTACACATTCATTGCTTGGAACATGCTCCAAAGCAATCTCTTTGGCTTGCACCATTTCTCTCACAAAGTGATGGCATATCTCAATGTGCTTAGATCTTGCATGGAAGATTGGGTTAGATGCAAGGTGTTGGGCTGACATATTGTCATTGTAGATGATTGGTGCCTCCTCTGAATCCATGATCTTTAGCTCCACCAATAATCTCTTGATCCAAAGTACCTCCTTTGTAGTGGTTGTCAAAGCTTTGTACTCGGCCTCGGTTGAAGATAGAGATATAGTTTCTTGTTTTTTTGAAAGCCATGAAACCACACCTTCTCCTATAAAAGTTGAATAGGCACTTGTTGATTTCCTATCCCTCTTGTTCCCTGCAAAATCTGAATCACTAAATGCATGAAGGTTAATCACATCTCTTCTATATAGAATCCCAAAATCCAATGTACCCGAGATGTATCTTAGAATCCTCTTAGCCTTTTTCCAATGGATATTCAATGGCTTTTGCATGGATTGGCTCAACCTACATACACTAAAGCTAAGATCTGGTCTAGTTATAGTGATCCACATTAAGGAACCTATAAGCTGCCTAAACAAAGTGATGTCCATGAAGGATCTTTCATCATCTTCATTTGGCACTTTTACATCTTTCTCCATTGGTGTGTCAACACTTTTGCATACTTCCATCTTAAACTTCTTCAAAAGACTTTGAGCATAGTTTACTTGACTTATAAAGATAAAATCAGACCTTCTAAGTACTTCTATGTCTAAGATGAAGTGAAGACACCCTAGATCTACCATCTTGAACTCTAAGGATAGATCTATCTTGATTTTTTCAATACCATCCCTTGAAACAACAAATTTGTTCAAGGATGGGAGATAGACTTTGTAGCCCTTGCTTGAGCTTGCATATCCAAGCATGATCCCTCTTGTGGAAGATGGATCCTTCTTGGTTCTTGTTTCCAATGGCACATGCACATAACATATACACCCAAAATCTTTCAAGTGATTAAGATTTGGTTTCTTTCCATACAACATCTCATAAGGAGTTTTGCCTTCAATTGCTTTGCAAGACACCCTATTTGTCAAGTAGTTTGCACATACAAGAGACTCACCCCAAAAGGATTTGGGCAAACAAGCATCTTATCTTAAAGCCTTAGAACATTCACATAATGCTCTATTCCTTCTTTCAGCAACTCCATTTTGTTGAGGAGTGTAAGGACAAGAAGTCTCTTTCTTGATCCCTTCCTCCTCACAAAAGGCCTTGAACTCATTGGAGATGAATTCTCCACCATTGTCACTTCTAAGAATCTTGATGCTATGATTATGATGCTTTTCCAAAAACAACTTGAACTTTACAAAAGTATCAAATACTTGAGACTTGAAGGAAAGTAAGAACACCCAACAATATCTTGAGTAGTCATCAATGAAGGTTAAAAACATGGATGAACCTCCATTAGATTTGGTGCTAGCAATGTGCACATCCAAATGTATGAGTTCAAGAGGATGAGATGACTTTGTGATGGAGTTAGGAAACACCTTCTTATGTGCCTTGGATAAGGCACAAGCTTCACAAACCTTGTCTTCCTTCCCAATAGACCCTGGTAGGCCTAAAGCATACTCCTCCTTGATCATAGCCTCCATGGAACCCGAGTTGACATGTCCAAGTCTTTTGTGCCATAAAGTAAAGGTAGATATCTTGCTCTTCTCGGCCAACATGACAACATTACTATCCACAAATGCATCCAGCTTATAAAGTTTGCCAAGTCTAGTGCCCTTAGCCACTATCTTACCCTTCTTCTTGATGAAACATTCATTTGAAGCAAAGTCAACATTGAAACCATTGTCTACCATTTGGCCGACACTTAGTAGATTCTTGTTATTGTAGGAATGTACAAAACACCTTTTATGTTGATCTTTTTGGAAGATCCTAAGCAAAGGGAAATGCTACCAACTCCTTCAATCTTACAAGCTTCATTATTTGCTGTATAGATAGACTTTATAGGTCCATCATAAGATAAGAGAGAAGAGAAAAACTCCCTTTTACTAGTCATGTGTGAACTAGCACCTGAGTCAATCCACCAAGGATCTTATCCTTTGAAGCTTGTTGAAGAAAATATGGACATCATGAGAGAGTCCTCATGTGAACTCTCCTCCTCCTCCTTTTTGCTCATGTTGTCTTGGCTTTGATCTTGCTTCCTCTTGAAGCATTCCGAGGCATAATGCCCCATCTTGCTACAATAGTAGCACTTCACCTTTGATTTGTCCTTCTTGACTTTGGTGGTTGATGGAGATGCCTTTGAGGTCTTGATCCTCAAGCTTTGTAGACTTCTTGAATGTTGATCCTTTGCCTTTGGACTTGCCTTTGCCTTTGGTGAAGAGAGCTTGGTCATCTCCACCTTGGATGGAAAGCCTATCCATCCTCTCTTGCATTTGGCTCCTTCTTGATTCCTCGGCCATGAGTGTGCCTTGGAGTTCTTCAAGTATGGGTAGCTTACCCATAATTGCATATCCCTGAACCAAATTATCAAATTCAAAGCTTAGTCCATTCAATATGAGTTGAACAAGCTCTTCATCCTTGATAGGATCACCTATAAAGGCTAGCTCTTTGTTCAATTCCTTTACTCTTAGGACAAAAGTATGTGCACTCTCTCCTTTCTTTTGATAGCTTCTATAGATTTGATTCTTCAAAGCTAACATTATAGTTTGGTTCTTGGATTCATAGACCTTTTGCAAAGTCTCCCAAGCATCTTGAGCTGAAGTGCAATCTCCTACCTCTCTTAAGAGTTCATTTGCAACATTCATTTTTATGCAATGTAGTGCAACATTGCACCTCCTGATGTATTTGGCTTTTTCTTGAGGATGAATTGGTTCACCCTCCTTACCATTTACAATTTCCATCAGATCTTGCATGATCATGATGGATTCCATTCTAACTTTCCATATGGAATAGTTAGTTTTGTTGAGCCTTTCATTAGTATCCAAAAGATATGCATTTATAGATGCCATCTAGTCTCCTAATCAAGGACTAGACACAAATGAAGGTTACTTCTATTGATTTGATTGAAGGTCTACCTTATCCCACTTCTTAGGGACCTGAAAAGATCAGTAATAGACTTCCTATAAAGATCTAAGAATGATCTCTAGCAAAATCAAATCATAGAATACTAGAAACAATGCACTTGCTTGATTGAAGTAGACAATACTAGTAGAATTGCCCCTCTTTCTATAAAGAACATTAAAGCTTCCAAATGATCTGATCAAGAGTGAATTTCAGCAACCTAATATACTTCCAAAATCACTTGTAAAAGATCTAAATGGAACTTAATGAGGATGCAACACAATCTACTATCCAATCACAAGCAAAAAATGATCAAAATTGATGAAAAATTGATCTAATTTGGTGCATAAGTCAAGCAATGGTTGGACTGAACCTAAATCACTTTAGGAGGTGTCTACTACACCTTAGAACAGCCTTAAAGAGTCCCCAAAACTATGATCTTCCCTCTCCTTGAATGCTAGAAAGCCTCCTCTATGAAATCACCTCCAAAACTCGCTTAGAAATCAATGCTTGGAGCAAGCAAAACTTGCTATCTTGGTAATGTGAATTGAATTCAAGTTTGCCTCTGGTTTTAGACACCTAAACACCTGCAAATGAAGTCACACAACACCAATCTCCAATGTATTTTACTACTTTGAGTTCTAGAATCAATACTAGATGCTAAGATCCAATCTACACAAGATTTAGATCAAAAATTGTGATCAAATTGAATGAAAACCAAGGATTTAGCTCATTTCATCCTTTAGGCTCTGATACCATGTAAAAATTACAGCAAATAAGGATTCTAAAACACTTGAAATGATGAGGGAAACAATAGATTATGATTTCATAAGATTAGCACAAGTTGAACCATCAAAATCCATCAAAAATCTATGCTTGAACCTCACTAAATGGCCCAAATCCTTGAAGAAGGCTTCACACGTGTGAAAGTACGGCCTCCCACAGTCTGAGTACTGTACACCAGACATAAATTCAATCCTATAATCATTAGTAATCACAAGTACTCAAACAATTATGAACATAGAGAGCAATTGCACCATTATGAGAGAAAAAACATGAAATTGCTTGATTGATTTTGGTGAGATATCATCACCTATATATACATGATCCATCACGGTTTTGGGCAGGTATGAGTAGCCCTAAACCTATTCCTAATGCTAATTTTGGTGGACCTTTCATCCCTACCAAGTTAGGGTTGGAATCTTGGAGATCCCTCAACAATGCAAAAACTACCAAAAATAGCTCCTATTTTTTTTCTCTTGTATCTAAGCATAATTTGGACTCATTCCAAAGGTTCTAACACTTAGGTCTACTTTAGAACATCCTTATGAATGGAATCCTATGCTATTTGGCACGTGTGACAAGCCACATCATGACCATCTAACTATTTTCAAGTCATATGACCAAAACTAGTCAAGCTAGGATTGTGAATTTTTAACAAATAATTGGATTAACTTCCTGTGGAGCACCTCCAGGAGCAGATCCAAGGGCAGCCATCTTTACAAACTTAGATCAAGTAGACAATGAGATTGGATCTAGATTTTTTAATCAAAAACTATCTCAGATCAGATCTGCTAGATCTATTCCACTTTCCAAAAATTTGATTGCTATATCGTGAAAAAGATTTTGAAATTCAATCAATCGATGCTTCTCAAAAATGATAAATGTCTCAGAATCCAAATCATAATATATTAGATCAAAGGTTAGTGATGATTGGGTACTGATCATGGGTGTGGTGAAGCTAATCCAAAACATAGACATTGTGGAGGGAATGAAGATGGAGGTGGAGGTAGTGGAGAAATAAAATTAGTAGCAATGGTGGTTGTTGTTGTGGTGGTGGTTGGTGGGAGGGTCAAACTTCTTCCTGACTGACCTTCTATTTTTGGTTCATCATCACTTATTTCCATCAAGTCCGCAGCATCAAAATATTGCGAAGTGTCCAAGGTGTGGATTTGCTGGGCCTGTGGCTGTTGATCTTGTGGCTGCTGGGCGGCTTCCGTGTCTTGGAGAATGGAGCTCCCCACTCCTCCCCCCTCCAAATAAAGTGTCGTTGGTGATGTTGGCGGCGTTGGCGTGGTAATTAACATGGGTGGAGTGGTGACTTCGTCTGTTGGCACGATGTGGGTTGTGCCCGTGTCTGCACGATGCGTTGTTGCCTTGTGTCTGGCAACTGGGCTTTGGAGGTATCGGCCTGTTGAGCTTTCGAGGATGCTGTTGCTTGTGGATCTGGTTTTGGCCTTTGTGGCTTGTGTACCAGCAGAATAATACTAGTGTTTACCCTTTTGGGTGGAAGCCTCGATGGTGAAGTAGCCCATGAGCATGTACGCTTGGACTGTTTGGACCCTATTGGGATGTCCCATGCTTTGTCTGCAAGTTGTAGGTGTTGTTGGAGTCTAGGTCCATTTTGTACTTGCTAGAGTGTGATATCAGTCAAGAAATACCCCAGGATGGTTATTGAGTGCTTGTTCTTAACACACTCATGAAGGCAGTTCGAAGCAAACTGTGCCCAGTCATAAAGATTTTGGGCATGCAGTCATGAATCTGCCATTATGTGGAACAGGGACATGGATACTCTCAGCACTTTTGTCCTTGGTCTTTGTGTGCATCTGGTCAAATATGCACATGCCGCTTGCAGCTGCTGATCATTGATGGACTCAATGCGGCACCCATCTTTATTCCTCCATTTGTCCACTGAGGGATCTATGTATTTGAAATAGGCCGTCTGCTCAATCTTCTGGAGCGTCCTTGTGACAACATTTGGTCCTCGAGGGAACCCAAAGGGTTGCAAGTCCGCCACCGCAAAAGATATGTTATAAACATAGTTTCGGATAGGGGGAACTATGAGTTGGCACGATCTTGCCGGAACATTATAATTGGCGTATGCCATATGGATCAGGTACAGACTTTGATACCCCGTCAGGATAGGGATTTGGAATTCAATTGTCTTGAAAAATGATTCAGCCTACTGGTACCAGGTCTGCATCTCTGCAATATCCAATTTGCACAGTTGGATGTCAAGCTTATTAGCATCGGGATCATTGGAACTAGAACTGGGGTTGGATGACATGGTAAAAAATGAGAAGAAACAGGGGTATGGAAAAAGTGTGTCGGTTGAGATTTGAGACAGGGTTAAGTGTGTCGGTTGAGATTTGATAGAGGCTTTAGTTGAGATTTGATGGAGGCTTTGGTTGAGATTTGATGGAGGCTTTGGTTGAGATTTGATGGAGGCTTCGGTTGAGAGTTGACAGAGGCTTCGGTCAAGATGGGACATAGGCTTCGGTCGAGATGGAACGTAGGCTTCAGTCAAGATGGAATGGAATGGCTTTGGTCGAGATGGAATGGAATGACTCAAGTGAGAAGGCAGGTGAAAGCATCGGTTAAGAAGGGATTGGAAGATGTATGTGAAGCGAGGTATGTTGCAGAAGGAAAGGGTTGTGAAGGAATGAGGTTGGGTAAAGAGAAATGGAAGGTAAAGTGTGTGAAAATGAAGATGTGGAGGTGTTTTTGCAAGGACGGAGTGGAAGATGTGTGGAAAGCGAAGTATGTTGTGGAACTAAAGGATGGTGACGGAATGAGGTTGGGTAAAGAAAGATGGAAGGTATAAGGTCTGAAAGCGGAAGATGTGGAGATGTTGGTCAAGGATGGAGATGTGGGGAAGGTGGATATCTGTGGAAATGGATGTATGTAGGTGGTGAATGAACTGGAGGGAAAAAACGAGTGTTTTATTGATGATGTTATATCCAATAGTGTAACGAGAGTGTGATGAATGCTCACGTGACACTACCCCTCAGCATGTGAAAAGTTTCAAATTGATGTGTATTCTGCCGGCAATGTTAGGTTTGGAAAGGTTTGGTGATGGCACTCTGAATGGTAATCAAACGATGATGGTGGATACTTAGTGGAGGTGGAGTGTAAACGATGATAGAAGCTTTGAACAAAAGAGCGCCAAGATCGTGCACATGAGCAAGAAGATCGCCAACAGATTGTTGCAAAAAATGCCAAAATTTGCACTTTGTTGAGGTGCGAATGGCGTCGTTGTGATGGCATTTATGGGCGTCGTCATCTGCTTTTGGACGAGATGTGATGTGCCGGTTCGTGGAGTTTTGAATTTGGAACCTCCAATCAAGATTGGAGTGGGCGCTCCGGTTGAGATATGATAGAATACTCCGATCGAGATCCAATCAGAACACTGCAGTCGAGATCCAACAGGATGCTCCGGTCGAGATCCAACAGGATACTCCGGTTGAGATCCAACAGTGTTAAATTGGGTCAACAAAAAACCACTCCTCATAATACTGCTGTAAATGACCACTGTTGACGACAATGTCCAAGAGTATTCCGTCAAGTGTTTGTAGCTGGACTGCACCATTACGAAAGATTTTATTGATAATATATGGTCCCTCACTTCGGAATTTCAATTTGTCGGGGTGCTTTTTCGATGTATAAAGAAGCACCTGGTCACCTAAGTGTAAATCCTTGTTTCGCAAGTGACGGTCATGCGAGGCCTTTTGACATCTTTTGTTAACTAGTTGTGCATGGTAAGATATGAGTCTTGTCTCGCATAGCTGGGCTAACGTAAATAGCATGGTTTTGACTTGTTGCTCAGTTGTAGCTTTCTCACAGAGATCTGTAGAGAAGGCTTCCATGATTCTTAGAGAAGGGACTAAGAATTCTACAGGCATTACCGCCTCTTAACCATACACTAGATGGAATGGGGTAACCCATCCAGTGGCTTTCTTTGGGGTGGTGCGGTAAGCCAGATAGCTAAGAAGAGTTTCATTTCCCAATCAAAATGACTGGTTTCAACTATCTTTGTCAATATCTTACATATCGTCTTGTTAGTTGATTCGGCCTGGCCATTACATCTAGGATAGTATGGTGTACTCTTCCGGTGAACTACAAGGTATTGACATATCAAATTATCAATGACAGTATTTAAAAAGTGCGTGCCACGATCACTAATGAGCTCTATAGGACAACCAAAATGTGTAATAATGTTTTCGTAAAGAAAATGCGCTACAGTCTTTGCATTGGCGTCCTTTGTTGCCCGAGCCTCAACCCACTTCGTGGCATAATCTGTAGCTATTAGGATATAACAGGCTTGGGTATGTTTCGTTGCTGGGCTGATTGGTCCAACAAAGTCAATTCCCCACTTATGGAAGGCTTTGCCTTCTATAATGGGAGTTAAAGGTGTGAAGTCTGATTTTGTATTTTTCTTGGCTCGCTGACAGACATCACATGTTTTAATGACAACATTAAATAATGATGGCCATCACAAACCTACTCGAAGGATAATCTTAGCTATTGCTTCAGCAGAGAAGTGACCGCTGCCAATGTCCTCATGAGCTTGAGATATGATAGGCCGTATCTTAGATTCATAAGCACATCATCGGATAATACCGTCAATGCCCCTTTTGTAAAGTTTTCCGACTATTAGTTGAAAGGGCACTGCTTTAAGCAAAAAATTTCATTTTGCAATTGTATTCAAGCCTTCTTTGAGTGTACCTGTTGTTAGGAATTGAGTGATCTCCTCAGCCCATAAGGGTATAGCATCAATCTGAAAAAGACATGCATCAGGAAGATCATCGTTGACTAGTGTAGTTGCTTTTTCAGCACTAGGGAGCCGGGAAAGGTGATCCGCCATAAATTGTTGGGTTCCTTTTCGAACGACTACACAGAAATTAAATTCCTCTAATATCAACAACCATCGAGCTATACGTCCCGTTTTACAAGATTTATTAACAATATATAACAAGGCTTGATGGTCGATGTAGAAGGCAAAGGTCTGGCCTAGTAGATAATGTCTTAGTTGCTGAGCAACATAGACCATCGCCAATGCCAAATTCCTAAGGAAGCAGCTGTGATAGATGGCGGTTCAGGAGTTAACCTGATTTCTACAAAGCTATGTGCAGAATGGGGCTTTACAAAGATCAAGCCTGCTACTTTTGCTATTAAGCTAGCTGATCAAATGATAGTTTGTCCACGAGGAATGGTTGAAGATATACCTGTCAGAATTGCGGGAGTACAATTCGTCATTACTTTCATGGTAATGGACTTACCAGAAGCGTCGAATGTCTACAGAGTTCTATTGGGACGTCCATGGTTACGAGTTGCACAAGTAATTCATAACTGGGGTACCGGAAAAATCACTTTTGAAAATCGCGAACGTGTAGTTAAAGTTGATCCTACAACTTGGACTATCAAACCAGTGGTTCAAAAAGAAGATGACGATTCGTCAACAATGGATCACACTTGTGACCGTCCAGAGAAAAATTTGAGAGTTCATTACAATTGTCAAATGGATACTGTCAACTGGAATGAAGATCTTACAACGATTGATTGTACCGTAGGATATATGTGTCAACAAAATAATCAATCAGATTTGAGCGAGATTTCATTATTGGATCGAACTTTGGATACACCAATCACGTTTCCACTGAATGTGCTGAATGTAGCTTGGATATCAATGGAACCTATACCAGATCCGATTGAGAATGATCTCGTACCTGTAAGTCATGCCTTGACTTATGATGGCAATGCTGAACTTACGGATGAGCAGATTCTAAATCATATGGATCCGACCAGATTTGGAGTGCGTAATGTTCTTGATGAACCAACAATAAAACCGCCTAAAGTAGTTATATTGAAGGAAGATAGGATCACATGATCGATGATGAAGAAACAAGCTAAGCAACATTATAATACGGTCCTGGAATGGAAAAATTCTCCTCAAAAGATTGATTCAAAGAATGTGCCACCCTTACTGGATAAAGGCAAAGGAAAAGTCGAGGATAATTTTACAAGTAAGAATTCTAACAAGACATCATCGTCTCGGAAGTCATCACCTCCACGATCAATTCCTGCTAAGAAGGCTAAGCGAAGATCCAAGACAAATTCTTTCGAAAAAGAACAAGCAGATGTAGTCCAACATGATATGCCCGAGAATTTTAAACGTTATACACTGGATGATGTGGTTATTATGTTACCTAAAGCACATTGTGAACCTGAAGAACACGTGCCAAAATCGAAAGAGGTTTATGATGGCCCAACTAGGATGCAGCCAATGAATCTTGCTGAACCAGGAGAACAGGGAAAGATTGTACAAGTTGGATCACAACTTAATCCTGAATAGTATCAAGCACTCCGCATGCTACTTATTAAGAATCGGGATTGCTTTGCTTGGACTTATCAAGATCTAAAGGGTATTTCGACATCCGTGATTGAACATACCATACCTTTAGTACTTGATGCAGTTCCAAAGGTTACAAAGTTCTATCGTTGTAATCCTAATGTTGCGGACTTGATAAAGAAAGAACTTCAAAGATTGCTTGACGCTGATTTCATTTATGAGATTGAACATACCGAATGGATTTCACCAATTGTCATTGTTCCTAAGAAGAATGGAAAATTGAGAATCTGTGTGAATCTCAAAGCGTTGAACAAAGTGATGCAGAAGGATCACTTTCCATCACCTTTTATTGAAAGCATTTTGGATCGCCTTGCTAGAGCAGAAGCTTATAGTTTCTTGGATGGATTTAGTGGTTACAACCAGGTTAAGATAGCACCTATCGATCGCCACAAAACCGCTTTTGCAGCAGAATGGGACACCTATGCTTACAAAGTAATGTCGTTTGGACTTTGTAATGCACCAAGTTCGTTCCAAAGAGTAATGCAATTTGCTTTTAAAGATTATCTATAGAAATTCCTTCAAATTTACTTTGATGACCTAGGAATCCATATAGTACAGATACAAGCCACCTGGATCAATTGGAGAAATTATTTGAAAGATGCCGCAAATATCAGATTTCTCTAAATCCAGAAAAATGCCAGATATGGGTTTCCCACGGAGTTGTGCTTGGACATGTAATATCAAGACATGGTATTGCCACAGATTATTCTAAGATCAAGGTTATTGTGGACTTGCCACCGTTTTTTCATAGTACTGTACATCCTTGCAAATTTTTTGTTGAGAACTGATAAGCCAAACTAGTATTCAGTGTAATGGACTCACCAGATTCACCTATAACTTGGCTGAATTCGATTCATTCCTCACTTGTGCAAGCGAAGCTCTTGCAAATTTTTTCCGCGACCAAAGCCTTCCAAACTTCCTGAACTACTTTTTGATATACTTTCACGTGTCTTACGTTTCATTTCTGATCATCACGTCTTCCACAAATACTTCCCAATCTCCGCGTTATACTCTGCTCACTGCAATGGGTATTCATGAGAGAGCCTTTTCTGGCAGAATCAACATGGATTTCATCACTCTTGCCTTCAGTACATGGAAGGAAGAGAAATCCAAATTTTATATCACTTTTCAGGGAGCAACACACAAGGTGCACGTCATTGAGGCCACCCTTGCAGCCATAGGTATAGCGTCCGATACACAGGCCTAACCCAATCATAAGCAGGCCAAACAGGACATAAAGCCATACATTGACCTCACCAATGATCTACACTGGACCAACGATAGATACCTCCTTGAAGCCATCATTGTGCCTTCCATACACAGTGCTACTCAGCTACTAAACAGCTTCCTGATGGTTGAGAACCTCAGGAAAGACCGCATCACCTCGCAAATCCTCCATAGGATAGTTGAGTCCTATACCAAATTGGCCAAAGCCCCTCTTGAACCATATAACTGGTTCAAGATTGTTTCTAGTGAGCTCAAACGAGCTATTAAGGGCAATACTAAGCAGCAGTTTGCTGCTGGCTCTTTATTGTCTCTTCTAGCCGCCTCTCACCTAGAAAACAAAATCCATGGCTTCCACCTAGATTCTATGCTTTTGGTCTATGAAAAAGCACCGGTCGAGTCGTCTCACCAGGCCTCGAGTTCTCATAGTCGACATCGTCCAAGCAACGAGATCATCATTCCTGACTTGCCTTCCGCGTCACGACATCGCACTAGGCATACATTGTCAGCTGCACTTCCACCCCCTGCTGCTGTTGGCACTGAACTTCCTATTCTCCCCGCCTTTGATGCTTCCCTCGCCTCTACTTCCACTCAAGGATAGTCTGTGACCATTGGGGCTACCATTCCCATCATAGCTGCCCAGGCCGTCTCACCCCCGCACACCGAAGCTACTTCACCAAACACGCAATTTTTCATGGATATGTTCGATGATTTTGACCCCCTTGGGGCCACCAAAATTTTTGAAATGCCCCAGAGCCCTGTGCCTTTTAACCTCCAATCCCCTGGAAGAGAATTCGAATAGATCCATGACACTACTATCGGTGTTAAAGATGTAAGCGAACAACCTCACACTGAAGGTAGCCCAGCCGCACTTCGGGTCGACCAAGCTGTGAAATCACCGAAGTAGTTTGACACCATCGTGTCTGAGGGTTTTGAGGAAGAAGATATTTTTGAAGAAGAAGAAGTACTGACACCTATTTCATGCCAACCAATGATAGTACCATCAGGTCCTACTGCTGCTGTCGCCTCCACGATAGTAGATTCTAGTGATGCTCTCGGTTTGGTCTCAAGCCTTGCGCAAGTGATCCAGTCTATGCTGGATAAGAAGAAAGAAATGGAGCAGAGAATCTCAGATATGGGATCCGAAAATACTCTGATAAGCCAGAAGATTGTCTAGTTGGATCAAGAGTTGAAGATTGCCAAGCAGCATGAAGACAAGTCTGAAGTTGAAAAGAAGCTGGCCCAGCAATAGGCTGATCGTCTGGAAGAATACATCAGCTCCCTACAAAACACCCTGACAACCGCACATGATCAAGTGGATAAGGCCGTGAAGGATGCAGAACAATAGGTGCAACTGTTGAAGGGTCAATTGCAGATGGCAGAGCAGGATCGCATGCGTCTCCAAGGTGAATTGGATGCGACTACCCTTGAGCATGATGCGTATCTTCAGACGCAAATACCAGATCATCCGGTCACACCGACGGAGATCGCGTATTTGTTCAAGAAAGTGGAAACATACAAAGTGGCCCTTCAGAGATTCCAAGGCCATTTTGACAGGTTCAAAGGAGTAGCTTCAACCGAGGTGGAAATGGCTAAAGAAACCGTCATCGCCTATGAAAAAGCAGCCGCTCAAGTATTGGAAGCCAGACCACAAATCCCCGTACCAGTCATGCCACAATTTTCCCCTACGTGCCAAGAAGATGTATCAATGGATACATGGTTAGATTTGAGCATGGACCAGGGGGGAGCTCTAGAAATACCAGAACAACTGCCACTTTTACCGACAGTGCAAGCGAGTCCATCCTCATCAAGGACCACACCTCTATTCAGAAGGCCCATCAGCGTTGAGGACTAGATCCAGAGCTTCTTATCGCAACATCCACATGAGTCCTCACGTGGTGGATGGGTCCTTAAGTTTAAGACCTCCGAGATAGAGGCCGACAAAGAGTTGGACAAAATACCTGCATTGGGAGAGCAGCCGGCATGGAGAATTACCGTTTTTGAGAAAGCTCTGAAATCAATCAAGGGTTACGTCGCTAGCCCTCGCCAGATGCGGGTCAATCCTTATTATGTGCCAATGCCGAGAAGGAATAAATGGAAAGATTTGGGATTGGCTATGGACAAAATCACCATCCATACGTTCGATTGGCCATTCATCCATCAGCCCTACAGCTGGACAATTTTAGTGGACTTCCACCGGGCTTTACAAGTGTACCAGAGAGAGTATGTCCACTCTCCAGATCCAACGACGTGACAATCGACACTACTTGCAAAAGATCTAAGTTTGTTGGCATCAGTGGCAACCAAATGGGACACTTGCCTCCCTCCTCTAGCATTCGATCCAAATAAGTCGATGGCCTCAGAGAATATCAAAGATCACCTGCCAGTTGCTTGTTTATACTTTCGTGCAGCAATGATGGGAGGCTCCTGGGAATCATGCTTCACATCATGGACAACCTCAAAGTGGATTGCCGGAGCCCATCATTGTTTTTTGCCACACAATTTAGATTAATACTACACGCCTCGACTTATGGAGAAGGTGCAGTACCATTTAATCAAGATTCAGCGCTAAGCCAATAAAAGTCTCCAATAACTACATCTAGCAGGTGTCGTGGGACCGCCACCAGTTTTGGTGGGGGATATTGTTGGAGGGTTTGCGGATTCCAAGGCAACCCTAATTCTAGTTAATAAGTGAGAGGGATTTGGCACCCTGCGTGTGTAAGTCCAACCCGATGATCACATAGTTATTTGATTGATTAGTTACAAGTCAGTAAAAGGACTTTAGGCCTTTTTGCGGGACTTTTAGTGTCGCAGGGCCTAAATGTCAAGTTAGTGAATAAAGTTGGGTTTTCCTCCAAATTGGATGGTTCTCACTCTTTTTTAATTTTGAGTAATTAGAAACACCAAAATGGACCAATAGGATTCAGAGGCTAGGGTCCTCCTCTCTACTATAAAAAGGGACCAACTCGAGTTGCTCCTCATGTTCATTTCCTCATTTCAATAAAGTAGATTGGTTCTCTTTAGGAATGGACTAATGAATGTCCTTGCTCTCTTTCACTTTTCCTCCATCTCTCATGCTTTCTTTGATTTTTGCTAATTGTTGGATCTGAATGTTATTGGGATTGTATCTTATTATACTTTTTATGAGAGAGAAAGGGATAGGGAGAAAGAGTAAGCTATCTTTGTTGTGGATCGTAGTGTTAATGGATCATAGGGTCAATGGATGTTAGAGTTAGATGTGAATCCTCCATTCATGATTGAAATCTGAGCTATACTATCACTCTCATGGGAACGAACTTACTCGTGACAACTAACTTCGTCTCTTTGATGCTAAATTGACTAGATCTTGGATTCAGGTTAGGCAAGGAAAGAAACCCACTACATAGATTTGCTCTCTGGTTCAGAACGTTGATCTATACTGAGGTAGGACTAGTTGCATGGCTTGTAAATGCATGTAGCTGAGTAACGTAATTGTTTCTCCCCATTGACAGCCTGGGAATACATGTTGTAATCTGAGAACTACTTATACCTAGAAACCTTCTATCAAGAAGATTAAACCGTAAAGAACTATAACCAACGGAAGTAACAAAGAAGAACGAAAAAGAATCGTGTTCACAGATTCAGCTGAAATCTGTGAACAACAACCATATCTTGTAATTATAAATTTGAATAAGAATGCCGTGACAGTTTTAGCATCGTTTCGTTTCGTCGCTTCTGCTTCAACATTCTTTGTAGCATAATCCATTGCAACAAAAATATAATGACACTTCGTATGTCAAGTCACAGGTTTGATTGGATCGACAAAGTCAATCCCCCACTTCTCAAATGGCGCAAGAGGCAAGATTGGTGTCAATGGCCAATTCATTTCTTTTGTTAGCTTCTCTGATCTTTGGCATGGATCACACAAACGAATAAAATTTGATACATCCTTGAACATGGTTGGCCACCAGTATTTGGTAGTCAATATCTTATTAACAATGTTTTTTTAAAGTAAAGTGTCTGCCAGCATCCTTTGAATGTAAGGCTTGAACAACCTTTTTAATATCTACTATTTCGAGACATCTTCTTAGTTGATGATCAGCACCAAGCTTGTACAGGACATTCTTAATAATCGTATAAGGTGATACCTTATATTGAAAAACTGTCTTTTGCTCCAAATCATAACCATCCGAATATATCTGATCCTTGAGATAAGTAATAATATCAGAATATAATGAATTTGTAGACGAAATTTCAAATAGATTTTTGTCTGGAATATCATCATTAATTGGTTTTTCAGTTTTTCCTGTGTTGAGTCACGATAGATAATCAACATTTGTATGATATTTTCCTTGGCAAAGTTCTACTTGATAAGTGAATTCCTGCAGAAGTAGAACCCATTGAGCAATTCATCCTGATAAATCTGGTTTATTCACGAGATACTTTAGAGCATAGTGATCAACATGAAAAATGAAAGCATATTCCAGCAAGTAATGCTGAAATCTCATTCCAAGTGCTTCCCTTTCTGTAGCCGGATAATTCTTTTCCGAGGCACTGAGCTATCGACTCTCATAGTATATGGGATGATCTTCCTTTTGATCGTCATTCTAGATCAAACAGACGCCAATAGCAAATGCAAAAACATCAACATAACTATGAAATAAAATAGCCCAGTTGGGTGGTCTTAGAATAGGAGCATTGGTCAACCTTTGCTTAAGTTCTTCAAATGCTTTCTGCTGTTCATTCGTCCACATGTATTCCACTTGTTTCTTGAGTAGATGCGTAAAAGAAGCAGCAATAGAAGCACGATTTTGGATAAATCTCCGATAATAGCCGACATGTCCTAAGAAAGCTCTTAGTTCATGTAGATTGGTTCGTATCTGAAGATTCTTGTTCGACTTTATCTTTATCGACTTCTATTCCTTTATTTGATATTATGTGTCCAAGTAAAACTCCTCCTTTCATACTAAAAAAACATTTCTCTGGATGAAGGGATAAACAAGTATCTCAACACCGTTGCAATGTAAGTTTAAGCTTCTATAGATGTGTCTTTATATCCCATGGGAGTAAAGATGTGTTCAGATTCACAACAAGCTTATGATTCAACATATAGCACTACGATCCATTAACCCTAATATCCAAGATCAAGCTTACTTTTCTATCTCTCTTTTCTCTCACACAAATTGAAAAATAACAAGCAAATCCAACAATTAGCAAATCCAAATAGTAACAAGATAACAACAACACATCAGAGATGGGCTAGAAAGAATAGCAAGGACATTCAATGGGAAAGGTTCCACTTCTTGATTGATCATGAATTTTGAACTACAAAGTACCACTATAAATAGTGGATTTTGGGGAACTTGGCCTCAATGCCTATTGGCCAATTCTTACCTCACTTCTTATTTGAATTTGAGTTTAAGTGGGAACCCAATTTTATTCACTAACTTGACTATTAGGCCTTGCAACATTGCATTTCCACAATTGACCTAAAGTCCTTTTATTAGCAACTAATAAATCATTTAATCATGTGATTATCGGGTATCTCTCTCACTTATTAACTACTTGTGGATCTCTGATCTAACTAGGGATTAGTTGATATCCCACAATCCTCCAACATATATTATTTCCCTATGGTTGAGAAACTTGTTGTTGATTTGGCCACATCAATGTTGACACGAGGAGGGATGGAGAAGACTCTCCATCTCTTGCATTTCATACAGAGATGTGTTGCAAGCTTCAAGAGTGGCGATTGACCCATTTACAGGTTGTGGAAGAGCATTCTATGCAAGAAGGCGCACAGGTTGACATTTCATTGCAATGGATTACGATCAGACAAAATTGCATTGGCCTTGAAGCGATATGGTTTGCTTAGTTTGACCATACTTTTGGCAATTCTAGGACCTAAAAACAAAATTGTCTCTATTGGCTATTTCACTAAAACTAAAAGTCTGTATTGCAAAATTGTCGTTTGCCCCTCCGCAAACATTATCAGAGGACACCAATGAGGAAGATGATGAGAATCTTAATGAGTGAAATTTTGACGACTTTTAGAGATGGTATGTAGAAGCTAGATAATTGTTACTTTGATTGTATGTGGTTCTTTCTTATTCGTACTTGCATAATCCAATCACTTGCCATCATATTTGGCAAGAGTGATGGGGAGCGAGGATGTTGTGAAAAAGTCCACGAATAGAATGATCCCTCATGCTTGTATTTATGTGGATGACGAGTGTGAGGAAGACTAACTAGTGAGGAAGACTAACTATGATTGCACATATGTTTGAGCATCACTGGTTATAATGGCATGGTAGTTTAGATTTCTGCTACCATTTTCCTAGACTTGATAGGCTGAGAGATAGTCATTTATTTTTTGCTACCATTCTCTTGGGCTCAAAACATTCTATGTGACAATGTAGTTGATCTTTTTTTGCTAACATTTCATGGACTTTATCTCGTAAGAAGCATCATGGAAAAATTTGAAGCAGGTAGAACCTTATGTAATGATTGAAAAAAGATCATCAAGCCTATGTGTAGTTTTATGAAAATTATTTTGCATATTTC
This sequence comes from Diphasiastrum complanatum, assembly GCA_029204225.1. NCBI lineage: Eukaryota > Viridiplantae > Streptophyta > Lycopodiopsida > Lycopodiales > Lycopodiaceae > Diphasiastrum > Diphasiastrum complanatum. The sequence goes on from CM055095.1 coordinate 22,252,896, forward strand.
GATCATCATCATTTATACTTTAGACTAGCTATTTAACTTGTAGAGGGTCTTTGTGCAAGTCAATATTGCATTTTGCAACATGATGCACACTATACAACTAATCTTTAATATCAGTTTTAACCACACCAAATTCATTGAGCCTAAAATCAAAGAAAAAATAGTACAATTATCCAATTAGCTTCAAAAAAAGAATTGCCATCAAATTACAAATATATCAAATAGGTGCAAAGAAAAATGAGGTATTTACCCATACCTGTTTATTCTATTCATTGATGCTAGGAGACGCATCTCACCATCTTTTGTAGGCTGAATAAATGATGCACGCATGAAAGCATGCCTACTGATATCGCACATAAAATCCTCATGGATGGCCTCCATCCAGCCATCCAAATGATGATTGCCATCCCAACAAATGAACATGCAACCATACATGTCACTCCAGTCAGGATTTTCATGCACACTGGCATCAAACTCATCACTCAATCTTTGGGTCCCAAAGTGTCTTGTTATGATCTTTTACAAGAACAAGATTACCAGAAGAAGTGCACAAAGAAAGGACAAAATCACCTTTCTGAACAATGTATCCCTCCCGTTTATATGTCTCTTTCAATATGAGACATCGTTTGCCCACAGTTCTGATTGCCTCATTAGGGAATATGCGGCATAGCGGTATCATTGGAGGGGGGGGTAGCTCGGTGGAGTTTCAACTCCTCTAAAAGGACTAAGAGCATATCAAGATGGAAAGAAAGAGACACAGTCCATTCCACTACCTTGGACTTTTTTCTATCAATGTTTTCTTAAATGTTACCTTGATCGTCTAGGACATCTAAATTAGCCAAATCATCATCAAGGACTTGTGTTTCTAGCACTTCATTTGGCACATCATTGAGTCCTCCATGTGACGACTCACAAATACCACTACCCTCAACAGACACATCTATAGCAACTATATTTTCTTGAGTGACTGTACCTACACCTTGTACAAAACACAAAGGTAAGTTTAGAAAAAGAAAATTATATAACACTACGGAATAGTGCTGGTTAATAGCATCTTTATGAAGAGTCTTCATCGAGTGATGCAACATGAGCCTCCATAGCCACCAACTTTGTTTTTGACCTAGTCAAAACCATGTTGTATTGAAAAATACAATAAGAATATGAGTAATAAATCCCTGAATAGTATTTCTTCAAAGTTTGCATCGTGTAACATGCTGGTAAAATTTCTTTTGCCCTAGCATTGAGCAAGGGCATGAAATCCCATGACCAGCCAGACCTGATCGCCGACGATCAGGTCTTGCTGATCATTGGCAAGTCATGGCAACATTTCTTTTACTATTCTTTGAGTTTTTAACCACATTTCTTGAGCTATTCCCTGAGTGGAATTTTATCACCAAAGACTCTATGAGAAGTCATTGCTCCATCGTTGACAAAGAAGCAATTACTGTGAAGAAACTCTCTCTCAATATATTATGTTTGACCATCACCTTAGTAGGCAGAATCTCTGCTCAAAAAACAACTCACCGATTTGTGCTCTCCTTGCCTTCGCCTCGCCTTCTGCTTTCGCCTCACCTCACCTGCTCTCTCTCTCTCTCTCTCTCTCTCTCTCTCTCTCTCTCTCTCTCTCTCTCTCTCTCTCTCTCTCTCTCTCTCTCTCTCTCTCTCTCTCTCTCTCTCTCTCTCTCTCTCTCTCATGGGCTCTATTACATACATATATCACTTTATTTAAGTGCAGATGCGATGATAAATGCAAAACCAATTCTTCTATCATATGGTTTGATCACTCTATTTGCTATATAATGAATAATCTTTTCATTTTCTTTCCTGGTGCGTTTCTGCAAAATTAGCTTAATGCCTTCTTCCTTTGGTTGCATAAACCTGCTAGAGAGGTTGTCAAGTCCCACCTTGTCCTTCCATATATCCAACAATACATGATTGATGTTGCCATTGAACTTTTCATAAACCCTACTGCTAAGCTCCTTGCACACCTTGGCGATGTTGAAAATGTTCGAGAAATTGAACGCCTGACAAATACTTCCATAATACTAGCAAAAAAACGGGTTCCTGCAATCTAAACAATCCAAGCTCAGTCATATCAGGCAGTGGCAATAACAAGAAGAGGAAGTACTTTCCAAAAAAAGGCAAAGAAGGGCAAAGTAGAGGTGGTGAGGGGGATCTTCCTATTAGAAAGCTAAATTTTTACCGTGATTGATCCATGTGCAGGAAGACATAGAAGAAACAAGGATATTGGAGGTCAGCAATACTGGTAGACGGTGATTAATGGTTAGAAGAGACAAAGGGAAGTTTTTTCTGCATTTACGTTATTATAACAGATGCTTTGAGAGGATTGATGTTAACCAATTATATGCTGAAACCTTACTTCAGATTTTTGGTCATATTGATGAGACTTTTGAGCTTATCGTGTTTGGTTGGTCTTACTTTCCACATTTGAAGCATGAATGGTATAAACCCATTCAAGTTTTTTGTGATTTCGATGTTGACAACATTTCACCTTGTACTTGCGCTTACAATAAACGTTTTAAAGAGTTCATTTCTGAATTTTTGGGCATGTTGTCTCGATGGATACTGGCATTATTAGAAGCAAAGATTTAAAGAATGACTTGAACAAAGGTCTTAATCACATTCCATTGCGCCATTCTAATATAAGTGAGGTGTCTTTAGAACTTTATCATGGATGGTTTGAATTGGCAAGTTTTTTACCTACTTATCAAAATATTGATCATGAGACTGTTATGGAACATGCCTTGATTTACAAAGATGCTGAAACAAACTTTTTTGAAAAATACCAAGTGGCTACATGGACAAGGATTATGAGTAACAAACTTACAAATGCCATTGATGAAAGTAATTGGATTACTACCAATCTATATGTGAATGGTGTAGATGAGGCGCAACATAACTTGTGTTTTATGTGCATCTACTTTGTAAGAAGTTTGGCTTTGGTTAGACTGTCTAGTCCAGATTTTTTTCCGTTTCCAAATGAAAATGATAATACACTAGACATGGCTATGGTTAAGATTCGAGATACGTTTGCTACTAAAATACCTAATTTTTTTAAAAGGGAAGGAAGAATTACCTTTCTTACTCTGTACTTTCAAAGCACACAAAAATGCATTCAAATGGATTACAAACGCACATGACTGCTATTTAAGGTGGCCATGTTTAATTCTGGAGCTCTTGGTATACTGACTCCTCTCCTTATGGAGAGAGCAGGCCTTAAGACAACTTCATACCGGAGTATCCTAAATGTGAATACCAACCTATTCTGGCAGTGTGATTCATCCACTAAATTCTATCTTAATGTGCCTCACAAAATCACTTCGATGTGGTCTACTGACATTGCAAAATGCTATGAAAATACTCCTCTTAATGGTCCTGATGGGCTATAAATAATAATACGAAGTCTTGTAAAAACAAAAAATTTGCCTATCAGTGAAAATCGAGCCTTAAGCAATTTGACTGGAAATGGGTTACCAATCAAACTGATAATTGGACTATGATTGACATGGAACCTCTTTGCCAATATAATGATATATTGATTGACAATTGCATAGTAAGATTAGGAAACAAGACTTGGAAACAGGTTTGTGATATTCCTATGGATTTTGCCTGTTCCCCTACATGGTGTAACTGTCATTTTTTGAATTACATTTCATGAAAAGACTTGCCAGACTTGGAAAGGTAGAATACCTACATGCCTTCAAGCATATTTTCCGTTATATTGATGATATTTGTTTCTTAAACAACACAGATGCTCTTGTATTTCTAGACAAAGAGCAACCTCGTGTCGGTGATAATGCCTTATAGATCTATCCCTTGGAGTACCTCACCATAGAAAATGAAGACGCTTCGGATAACACGGTTAATTTTTTGAATATAACCACTATCTTTGATTCTTTATCAGGTAAGTTTCATATGAAAAAAATTGACAAGAGAAGGGAACTTCCGTTTCGTTTTTTCAATATATACACTTAACTGCCAATAGGCCGATTATGAACTCGTATAAAGTTAATGTTGCTGAAATTATTGCTTCCATGTACTGTTGTAGCGAACAGGATAACTTTATGGATGAGGTCGGAAACATTGTTCTGTATTTCAAAATAATGGCTTCATGAGAGGAAGATTGTATGAGATTATAAACAACCTGTTCCTACACAATTTGTTCCCTGGGCTCAAGTTTACTTTACCCAAAAATGCTAAATTTCTTTTGTTGGGCAGTTAGCACTCCATCTCAGGGGTTCTAACTGCCCCCTGAGAGACTTTGCTAGCTGTGGGTATGGTTGGTGGGTTCTCTCTCTCTCTCTCTCTCTCTCTCTCTCTCTCTCTCTCTCTCTCTCTCTCTCTCTCTCTCTCTCTCTCTCTCTCTCTCTCTCTCTCTCTCTCTCTCTCTCTCTCTCTCTCACTCTCATGGATGCTCCTTTGTTTAGTCTTACCCTACAATATAAAAACAGAAAACGTGGATAGACACTGATGTATCGCTACATCATATTTACAGGGTTTGTTTTTACTATACTCTTGCACATGATGGAACTTTTTCTACTTAGAAGGTTTTTCCACAAATATTTAAATTGGTTTGGTCCATTTAAAATAATTTGGAGGGAAATAGAGTTTCCCACTCCCACTCTCTCCTTCTAGGGCCCTACCCTTTTGGGCACTATAAGTACATGCTCCTCTCAACCATTCTTGCATTACAACACCGGTGAAGAACTTTGCTCCTCTGATACTCGCTGAAAGTGCGCCGTACTTACATACGGATCAGCAATCTGACAGCTTACGGTATGTGTTTGCTTCTTTCTTACATTACGTTTACATTTACTCTACCCTCCGGAGAAGGTTGATGTAATAATGATCGGATTTGATATGCCATTCATCTTTCTAAACCTTTTCTTAGCTAGATTGCCTCTTGGTAGCTTGTAAAGATACAATGTACTCATATTTTGTCGAGGACATTGCAATGGAGGTTTGCTTTTGACTGTTTCAAGATATCAGACCACCCTTGAGTAGGAAGACAAATCTAGAAGTGGATTTTCTTGTGTCCAAATCACCTACCCAATTTGCATCTATATCCATGTAATCTCTCTCTCTCTCTCTCTCTCTCTCTCTCTCTCTCTCTCTCTCTCTCTCTCTCTCTCTCTCTCTCTCTCTCTCTCTCTCTCTCTCTCTCTCTCTCTCTCTCTCTCTCTCTCTCTCTCTCTCTCTCTCTCTCTCTCTCACACATGGGCTCTGTTATGTAAATATATTACTCTATTTACTTCGCAAATCTCTGTAGAATGCAAATGTTGTGTAATAACCCTTTTTACTAGTCGGGGCGGAAGAAAAATGCCTTGCTATGATAGAAGACCCCATTTATTGAAAAAAATTTCTAAAAAAAAGTGGTGGGAAAGTTGGTAGTCTTTCCAAGGGCCAAGATTTGTGCACATTTTGAACAGTCAATCTAACGGTGAGCAGCAATTTGCACTTAGTACACTTAAGTGTCCTCTGATTCTATAAAGAGGGAAGTCACAAAACCCTATTCACTTTCCCTCATACTTTCCTACTTTCTCTCTCTCTCCTTTAGCCCTGCTCTATTGGTGCTTTTTTTTTACGGTGATTGCTATTGAAGAGGAATACTCGTGAAAGCTACTGGAAGTGCAATCATGTGAAAGATACTGCAACCTAAGGTGAGAATGCTATGAGGAATGCTAGCTTGTTGATAATGAAAGTTTTGTGCTGTACTTTACGATTAATAATGAATGTTTACAACTTGCTATGATTACCGTTGTGTAGTAGCAAGTTTTGGCTTGCAAAACTGTGATTCGACATTCTTACAATCAAGCGCTGCTTCAAGGAGCAGTAGTGGGCACCTTTACAGGTATTTTTTTCTATCACTGATTGAGTTATAGTTGGTGCTGGACAACGATCCAGGTGTATACAAAAAGTATCACTAATTATGTGTGATTAGTAGTCGCTGGCCAGCGCTATCTGTGTAGCGGAATGGGCCGCTGGCTAGCGCTGCTTTCTGAGTATACATTCCATATTGATACTGTAATGAAGCATGGCCTTGCATGCATGCATTATTCCACACATTTTACAGTATGTAAGAATGGAAAAAGTGCGATGGACCGCTGTCTTTACTTATGGATTCTAGTGATTACAATGATGAATGCTTATATGTGATTGATAAGAGCACTCCTGCTATTCCATTGGTTGTAACTTGCTATAATTGGTTGCTTTGGATGATCGCTATGGTTGTATGATACAAACTATGATGATTGCTGCCTCTGATAAGGAGTAGATTGGCTTTTAAGAGTGTAAGATGAAGAATGCTTCGTCTGATTGTTTCTTTCTGAGAAGACGTATACACAGAACATGATTATATGTATGTTGTGAATATTGTGGGGAAGGAACTGCTTGTGAATAAGTTGAATGATAAGTTAATAATCTGTGGCAAAATGATGGGTTAACTATTGGTAAAGACTATGAGGGTGACAAAAGTACTTTACGCTTAACACAATACTTTCGGTTTGAATCTTCTAGCATGTAGGTGATTTGTTGAAACAGCTAAAGATGGATAATTCGCAAGAGATGACTTCGTCTATCATTCAAGTATGATGCTATACGAAACTGCACCAATACGGTGGGTAGCCCTACTCGTTACTACATAAAGTCTTATCCATGCATGATTATACTGAAACCTCTTCCTTTAAAGGTAGTAAGTAATAATGTTAGAAAAGTCTAATCTTATGTACGTTAAAAATAGACATGAGCTTGTATTTTTTATTTAATTAAATTCGCTTGCATCCGGTGTCCCAGTGTTGTTTGTAAGGTCATGTACTCATATAGAGCTTGACAATGGTACACTTGAATGGCATGGATTTGCCCAAGTTGTTCGGTGTTTGGGCTCTCGGAAAACAATTACGGGATATCCATGGGAGCTAGTATAGCACGGAAGTGCTCTAGTACCTAACGCTGTGACCATAGTCATATCTCTGTCCATCAGTATAGTGAAGAATAGTTGCTTACATGTAAAATGTAAATGTGAACCTAATACATTTCTTTTGCTCTTGTACTGATCGGTATGGCTTATGCCCTGATACGGCTTCGTTAAAGAGCAGAACGTATTGCTTATTAATATAGTGAATGATTGGGAAGATTGAACATAATTTTTATAAATGCAATTTAGTTGATAAAGTAGTGAATCTTGTTTCGGACATGGATAACAACTGATGCTCAACTATGACACCTGTCTTCCTCATGCAACTAACTTGTGCGGTTTTGTTGTGTGGGACGGTGGCAAATAACAGTTGGGTGTCTTAGAACTTGCTTCGCTCTATGGTACTCTATATTGTTATACTTCATACAACTGTATTTTAACCTGTTATGCTATAAATTGAAGGGTTCAATAGGGTTTGGTCTTGACTCGTCAAGAGGGACTATGTGAAATCTTGTTACTCTCTCTCTAGCATCTCTGATGCCACCCCGGCTACCCTTTGGTCGGGGTAGCACCAAACCTTTACCTTTACTTGTATTTTATGGCTAACAAGGTCTGTTGTATGATGTAGTCCACGTGATGGTTTTATGATGCGGCGACTCTTGGCTATGGAGAGCTCCTTCCTCCTCCTAGTCCTTTCATTCAGACCATTATATGTTGCATGAAGAAAGCTGTTGAAGTTCACAATTGGATTACTACTTATGATATGACTACTTGTAATGCTGCTGGCCCGGATGATAAAAATCTTTGTCTTATTGATTTGATGTACATCATGGATTGGATCAATATTTATATGAATTTTATTAAAAAAAAGATATCCCTTAGCATGATTGAGAAAATTTATATGGACCTCTCTAATTATGTTGAACGAATTGCTGCCGAGGAAACATTTTGTAATACACATATTCGAAAAGTATTTGCTTGTCTGAAAAAAGAAAATGGTGACTCCTCTCTTGATACCCTTGTCCCTTCTACTGCTCCTACTTCACCGCACCCTCTAATTTTTATCGAGGACCTTGATGAAGATAGTGCTTCTCAACTAGAGTCTTTCTCACAAGAAATCTGTGATGTGGGAAATCAATCTGCCTTTGAATTTTGTCAAGCCAATAGTTGCCAAGTACCATTGGTACCTAGTCGTATCATTGAGTTTAAATCTGCAAAAACTGCTTATAAACTTTGGAGCCTTCCCTCTGTCAACTTCCTTGCACCTATCTCTATTTAACTCTGGATCGCTCTTGCTCATCTCACGAGGTCCAAGCTTGAAAGCTTGCTGCTTTGCATAAGAATCCTTCTTTTGATACTCCTATTGCCTTTGATACTGTTATCAAGATGAGCAGATTTGAACCTTCAAGATGTCCTTCTGAGCATACCTAGGCTAGAACTAGAGGCCATTTTGACACTGGCTTTAATAGAACGAACCTTCATCAAGCTAGAATCTGGAACTGGAAAAGACCCTTCTTTAAGTGCAAATGCGGTGATAAATGCAAAAACAATTCTTCCATCATATGGTTTGATCACTCTATCTGGTATATAATGAATAATCTTTCCATTTTCTTTCCTGGTGCATCTCTGCAAAATCAGCTTAATGCCTTCTTCCTTTGGTTGCATAAACCAGCTAGAGAGGTTGTCAAGTCCCACCTTGTCTTTCTGTTTATCCGACAATACATGATTGATGATGCCATTGAACTTTCCATAAACCCTACTGCTAAGCTCCTTGCACACCTTGGCGACGCTGAAAACGTTCGAGAAATTGAACGCCTTTTGAAGAAACCTAGCTTCTCTACCTTGCAAGACAAATACTTCCAGAATACTAGCAAAAGAACGGGTTCCTTCAATCTGGACAATCCAAGCTCAGTCATATCAGGCAGTGGAAATAAGAAGAAGTGGAAGTACTTTCCAAACAAAGGCAAAGAAGGACAAAGCAGTGGTGGAAAGGGAGATCTTCTTATCAGAAAGCTGAACTTTTACCATGATTGATCCATGTGCAGGAAGATATAGAAGAAACAAGGATATTGGAGGTCAGCAATACTGGTAGACGACGACTAGTGGTTAGAAGAGACAGAGGGAAGTTCTTTTTGCATTTACGTTATTATAACAGATGCTTTGAGAGGATTGATGTTAAACAATTATATGCTGAAACCTTACTTCATATTTTTGGTCAAATTGATGAAACTTTTGAGCCTATTATATTTGGTTGGTCTTATTTTCCACATTTGAAGCATGAATGGTATAAACCCTTTCAAGTTTTTTGTGATTTCAATGTTGACAACATTCCACCTTGTACTTGCGCTTACAATAAACGTTTTAAAGAGTTCGTTTCTAAAATTTTTGGGCATGTTGTCTCGATGGATACTGGAATTATTAGAAGCAAAGTTTTAAAGAATAACTTGAATAAAGATCTTAATCATATCCCATTTCGCCAGTCTAATATAAGTGAGGTGTCTTTAGAACTTTATCGTGGATGGTTTGAATTGGCAAGTTTTTTACCTACTTATCAAAATATTGATCATGAGATTGTTATGGAACATGCCTTGATTTGCAAAGATGTTGTTACAAACTTTTTGAAAAATACCAAGTGGCTACATGGAAAAAGGGTTATGAGTAACAAACTTACAAATGCCATTAATGAATGTAATTGGATTACTACCAATCTATATGTTAATGGTGTGGATAAGGTGCAACATAACCCGGGTTTAATGTGCATCTACTTTGTAAGAAGTTTGGCTTTGGTTAGACTGTCTAGTCTTGATTTTGCCCCGTTTCCAAATGAAAATGATAATACACTATATGTGGCTATGGTTAAAATTCAAGATACTTTTGCTACTAAAATACCTGATTTTCTAATAGGGAAAGAAGAATTACCTTTCTTACTGAGGATACAAGGTTTGTCCATCTACAATCTAACGTTCTGGAAAGCATGGATTTGCTCAGGACTAAATATAGCAATACAAAACTAGTTTTTTTGGTTTAAGCAGAACATGTATAGTTTTTTCTATCAACCCAATAACACAAATGCTCATCAATTAATAATGAACATCATTTGACACATCTTCCTCTAAAAGACGATGTGTTTTGAGTTTGTAGGTTTGAGTAAGACAAGTTATTCAACTTGCAAGCTATGTGATAATGATTTTCTCAAAGTTGGCATGTCGATCTCTTCTAGGTGATTTTGAATTAAAATGTATGTTGTTTTTGTTTTTTCCAGATCACAAGACGATTTTGTTTTCATTTTTCAACATGAATTACTCGCAAACTTTCAATCTTGTGTAGTATATATCAACTAAAAACTAGAACACTTGCAAACTTTTGAATCACTATCTTTTTTGTTTTACATTACAATATTTCCTTTTCATTTTCCAACACCTAACAATTTTGAGCATACTCTTAAACAACAAAGCTTGTTGTGATAATTCATACTCATGTTGTTTACTGGTTAAATGTCAAGTATCTCTAGCTATCACAATTATAGATTTTCTTGTGGTATTTTATCATTTTCATTGAATCATTGTGGGTTTATTCTAAGGTTTTGTCAAAAGTACTTTGTGAGCCCTGCCCAACATGCCTAGACATGTTGTAGCATCTATTTGCACTAACTTGTGGGACAATAAATATGCTTTGCTCCTTTTTCATGTGAATTTGAGCCCCCAATCTTGGGCAAGTATAACAAGAGTTTGGTTATCAATTTTAATCAATACTCAAGCCTACTAAATATTTTTTCCCCATAGAATTGGTTGTTATTGAGAACCATAGATATAGGGTTTGTAAAACCTGTGTTGTTATCCTATTGATAAAGTCTGGCCTTTTAACAAGTAGATGAAAGCCAAAGAATTGCAAAATAATAAGACATTTGACTACAGTGGGGGAGATCTTATTGAATGTTAGTAGCTTGATATTCATATAATCTTATATTTTTGTAAGCATCTTGTAAAATATTCAACTTTCACCTTTTTTTTCACAAACTTTACTATCAACTAATTACAAAGTACAAGAAATCATGATCATAAGCATATATATTTTTCATGAAGAGTCGGCTATCACAATAGCAAGTCTCTCAATCAATACGTCCAAATATTTTCTTGCATCATCTTCTTCCAAATATTCTAGACAAGTATAACACCACCCACGTTCCAAAGCTATATAGTAATTGCACCGCCAAAGGCTATATCATTGAGAATTGAATATCCAATGGTAATATGGGCCTGAAACCCACATGGAAATATCTCTCAAAGGATTGGGTGGTATATTGCCACAGGTTTTTATGATAGTTGAAAGAACATGCTGAGAGGATTCCACTTCAAATTGGAAAATGATGCACATCCTAATAACATCAGAATCCAGATCCTCTATAATTGACTTTAAAGGATTGCTACATAATTCGAGAGCAAACACTTGTAACTTGGCAAGATTGATGTTTCTCATTATGACTAATATCTTGCTCCATGTGCTAGGTAGGGTGGCCATTAGAGCTCCCCATTTCTTGTTGAACCAGACAAAAGTATTATGCATGTCTTGAATGGATTATGGCATCACATGGATTACAGATTTTACAATAGTTGATTTTTCGAGCTTAAGTGGCCCCTTGAAAAAATCAATGGTGGTCTTTGCTTGAAAAGATATTGAGTGTTGTTGTTGGATTAACCAAATGTTACATCAAATGTTGTACCACATAGTTGACCACCTTGTGTTCACGAGTGGTGACAAACAAGTGCAATCCATAAAAAGATGTTGTGGATGATGTGTTTATTGCTTTCCTGCAATACTTTTTGCTTTGGGAACTCATTTAGATGTGCTTGATGGATTTTGTACTTTTCCAAGTTGGGAGAGAGCTCGTGGGGGTATGGGGGACCCTCATGGGAATTGAGAGTGGGAGACGACTCTATGAGCAGGTGGTGGTGGTTTAGGAATCTCGCACGACCTAATAAGTGGCCCCGATGGTGGAGCACCGTTTTTGCCACTAATGTCGTTAATTTCGAAATTTTCACTAATTCCTACTTTTCTATATATGTCTCTCTCTTCCTTCATCCTATTCTTCGCTTTAATAGTAACTATACCGTCTCTCGTTCTCTCTCTCTCTCTCTCTCTCTCTCTCTCTCGATCTCGATCGATCGATCGACCTTGCGAGCGCGCTATGGGCCTGGCTGCGATCGGAAGTAGGCCACTGAGAAGGTATATCTAACCTCAATTCTGCTCAAGCTCAGTCTGATCTAGAAAGGTTGTGTATACGATATAGCTTCGAATTTCGCAAGTGATTCCGATCAGAGCGATCAGAATTCAAGCACGATCTGGTTGCGGTGATTGAGCACCTGCTGCTCTGCATTAACTTGTTGTTTGTCTGAATGCCGCTGAAGTATTATGGTAGATAGGTAAGAATGCTGGATGGGATGTAGAGGGAGTGTAAAAGCTCGATGATCATTGGCCCATGACGTGATGTGATTTTCCACGCAGTTGAATTGGCAGTAGATGTAGCGATCATTCAGACTTCAGTCTTAGCCATCGTCGTCGCATTAGCGTTCGTAAAATAGTAATTAGCAGCTATGGGAAAAAGAAACCGTGAGATTATGCCGTGAGTAAGCAATATCAGTCATAATGGCGCTGCAAATACAGTATCAAGCCTTCCCCTCCCTACATTTCATTCAGGAGCAGAAAAGGTTGAACTTTGGGTCTAATGGACGCGACGTTCCAGTAGTAAACGGGAGGAAAGAGACCAACTACTGTGTTCAAAGCATGCAGTTTTAGTGAAGATGAAGCAACGAAAGTATACAGCAGATCGCAAAGGCAGTCCCAGTTCTCCAAAAAGTATTTTACAACTTCCTGAAAGTCCTTCAAGTTCCTCTTCTAGTTTCCAAAAGGTTTTTGATGGCGAAGAACGTAGTTGTGCTTGCTCCTCGGAATCCCTTCATCAAGAACTGTCTCACTCTGCTGCTCTCTCTTGGGTTCGTAGAATTCCATGGACTTCTCACAGCTCTCCTTCTGCTCCCAACGATCGTAAGCTACTGTTGAAAAATCAGTTGAAGAAGCATCTACATTCCCTGCACACAAGAAGGGCTGGTTCTTCCAAAGGAGAGTCTGATGAGAAAGTGTCGTGCCAGTTTTCTACATCGACCCCCTTTCGAATTATTTCTACTGCAATCTTGCAGTACTGGGATGCATCGTTGCAAGATTCCGCATGCTCTGGTGATGAATATGAGCCTCACCATAGTCATGATGATGGTCAAATAGGGAATCATGAAAATGCGTACAGGTCTCAACTAGGTAATGGATGCCCAATTGATCCGTCTGCTGAGATATGCATAAAGGAAGAATTTCAAGCCACAAACAGTTCATGTTCTATATCCGATTGTAGTCTGGCTGATGTGAATGAACTGCACAGTGCGCATATGGACTCCCCCATTGTTCCTTCGAACGTGACTCCAAAGCCAACAGAACTGCATCAGCCTCCTATGCCATCTCTAAAGATTAAAGTACAGGAAAAGGTATCAAAAGCTAGCACAATTGCCTCGAAGCGTGTGACATTTTCAGACAATGACGATAAGGGCACTAAAGCAAGCCTACGCAGTAACGAGGCTTCCTTGGAGAGGAGTCATGTAGCAGGCTTTTCCCAACGTAGGCCAATACACTTCGCAAGGGGCTCTACGCTAACGTGGTTGGATGATAATCCAACCTTCATAAGAAGAAAGGAAGGCAGTGATTGTGAGCGATGGGATCGGGTTGTTGCGCAAAAGAGAACTGACGTTTCAGAATTGTTCCTCAAGATTTTGCAAGCAGATTTGGAGGAAAGCAGGCGACGGAAACAAGCTGCTGCATGCCTGGTAACTCATCCCAGCACAAAATTACTAAGAGTAGTAGCTGCTGTTTGAACTTTGCTTACAATTGGTACACTAGCTTTACAGAAAAAATGGAATTAGCAAATCCTGTTCTGCCTACAATCACTTCGATTATGCTCTCTTACCGTGAGCGATACTCATTGTTGGATGCAGCCATTTCTTTGCAGCTTCAGTGATTATTGAAATTCTAGCTTTTTCATGGAATAATCACCGCTTTTCTGAGAAGCTTTTCAGCCAGATTCTTCCGTTTTAAGGCGAAAGCGGTAGCAGACTACATATTCTTGAGCTTTCATAAGGTTAAATGTTAGCTGTTATGAGCACGAATATCTGTAGTGAATGACAGATAAGTTTCTTTTCCTTCCAAGAATCTCTGCCAAGATCAGACAAGTAGCAACTTGCATCTGGTTTCAGTTGTGAGATTGCCGGCACAGGATCTCACCTTTTCAGCAAAGCTAGAAATCATATCGTGGATTACCACAAACTCACAAAGCTTTAATATTTTCTTGGTACTGTTGAGTAAAACCATCAAGCCGCAAGATGTATATATCTTATCTTGATTTCTCTGTCTATGAATTTAGATGATGCATCTCCGATCAGCTATCCCAAAGCAAATAAATGTTTTTTGGGTCAGACATGAGTTTGTCACTTATGAATGCAGCCGCTGCGTTATATAATTAGTTCTGAAAGAGCAATTGAAAGGATCACGCTACATAGAGACTACTTGCAATGGGACAAAATGATTTTCCAGCCTAAAAGGCCTAGGAGACCACATAAGATACAATGATGTGTCAGGAGGAATCTTAGGGACACCAAATATTGATTAATTGTCAATAATAGTTGCACAACATTGCTCTACAATGGGCTTATTTTTAGCACATATTGTGAACTTTTTACTTAAATTATGATATTTCCTCCAACGACTGTAATTACATTATAAAACCATTAATCTTTGTTAGGATCAATTTTAGAGATAACAAGGATATCACACAAAACTTTAGAAATAGCATGCAATTGCATTTGCAATCTCAACTCTTCATTTTTAAACATACATGCATTTTTTGACTCTTCAATACATGCTTTGTTTTGGTAGAACTGCCGCCCTTAGACGTGATCTGAAATGACTGGAACTCGTCTGAATAAGTGGAGTAGGCTGCTCGGACCAAACTCTCGCTCTACTGATCCGTGAAATATGTCAGATGAAACCCAAGGTAAGTAAGAATATCCTTGGCTAGGATGAGTGTTTCAGCATAATTCAAGTTGATGGAAATCAAGAATATGTCGTCCGAATAAGGCTTAGGGGCCTTACGACGATGGAGTGCGAGTGACGTGTCGCGAGAGGCCATGCTAGCAGTGATGCTAGATGGTTCTGAAAATTTTGAAATTTCAGCATGAACTCTTGAGCAAAAATCTAGAAGGAACTCATGGAGAGGATGGTTGAGGCCTATATATAGACTTTTTTGGACAGGAAATCGTAAGTTCTCCCAGAAATTCTCCTCAGTGCCCATGATTTCCTAGTGAGGTTCACGAATTTCTAGGCACTGTTCTGAGGGCCGGCGAGTTCCTATAAGTGATTTTTTGTACAAAAAAGAGTAAAAATGGCTGACAATAAAAAAATTGGTTTGATCAGAATTCGTGGATATGACAAAGAAATCGTGGAGGTGATTTTGAGGCTCAGCGAATTATCTACGAATTCTGTCAGTGAGCATCTGATGCAAAAAACTAATTTTTTCTATTTCTGGAAAGTTTGTCTATGAGATAGAATTTGTGGATGTAATAAATGAATTGTGCATACTAAAAATGGGTTTGGGCGAATTCTATTTGATGTGATTATGAGACAAAATTTCTAAATAAAAGTACGATTCTTGTGGTTTGATAGAAAAAGACTGATCGTATGTCTGATCTGATGACATCTTGATGTTCTGAAACAAGAAAACACACCAAAAAAATTGTTGACATGGCAAGCACGTAGTAAATAGAATTAAAAAACAAAATTTAGGAAATAAAGCAACTAATACATATCAAGATAAAAACAGGGCTAATTGTACTTTCTAAGTCCTGCTCCCTTTGACCACAGTGTCTAAAATATCACCTTGTAGAGTTTGGAGTTGTACATATCCAGAGGCAAATATCCTTTGAATGACATAAGGTCCTTGGCCAGAAATTTGAGTATTCCTTTGAATGCTTTGGCTTGGTATAACAGGACCTTATCTCCAACCTGGAACTCTTTGAGTTTTAAGGATCAATCATGCCATGCCTTTTGTCGACGTTTGTAGACTTGTTGAGCATGGATGTTGATCCGACGTATTTCACATAGTTGTTCCAGATGAGATAACCCAGTCGCTAGAATCTGTCGATTATCTAGCTCGAGATTATAGGCTACTCGAAGGGATGAAATATGGAATTCTACAAGCATAACGGCTTCTTGGCCATATACTAGCTGGAAAGGGATTAAGCTTGTGGCTCGCTTCAGGGTAGTGCGATAGGCCCATAGAGCAGCATGAAGTTTTAGCTCCCAATCGGATTGGCTGGACTCGACGGTTTTGGTGAAAACACCACATGATATTTTGTTTGTGGATTTTGCCTGGCCAGTGCATTGCAGATAATACGGAGAACTTTTGCGATGTACCACAAAAAATCTGGAAAGTAGATATGCTATGACAGAGTTAAGAAAATGTGTACCGCTATCGCTGATAAGTTCTAGAGGACATCCGAAACGAATGATAACCTGTTCAT
Organism: Diphasiastrum complanatum; assembly: GCA_029204225.1. Classification (NCBI taxonomy): domain Eukaryota; kingdom Viridiplantae; phylum Streptophyta; class Lycopodiopsida; order Lycopodiales; family Lycopodiaceae; genus Diphasiastrum; species Diphasiastrum complanatum. The sequence goes on from CM055095.1 coordinate 22,269,441, forward strand.
AGAGAAATTTTGCAGTAGAACGAGCGTCAGCATTGCGAACAGCTCTTGCTTCAGCCCATTTGGTACAATAGTCCGTAGCTACTACAATATAGTAGGATTGAGTGTGTCTAGCAGCGGGACTAATGGGTCCAACATAATCAATTCCCCATTTCTGGAAAGCTTAATCAGTTGTGACAGGGTGTAAAGGCATGTAGTCGGTCTTTTGAAATCATTTTGCCCTTTGACAGACATTGCAGGCCTTAGTGTAGGTGTGCGTATCCTTAAATAGAGTTGGCCACCAAAATCCTGCCAAGAGGATTTTCTTAGCAGTCATTTCAGAAGAGAAATGACCTGCTCCAACACCTTCATGAGTGAGGGAGATAACATAGGGTATTTCACCTTCAGTAAGACAATGTCAGATAATTCGATCTAACCCTTGCTTGTAAAGTTGGCCTGCAATTAACGTATAAGGTTTGGTTTTGAGGACCAACGCACGTTGTTCGGGAGTAGATTGGATGGTTGCATCCTTCATCGTATAGTCCTTAAAATATGCAAGGCACATCATGTGATGAGGATTCGAGGGGGGCCTTGCCTTTCAACTGTCTGGATGGTGATTTGGGAGATTCTGAGATTGGCGTACAAGCGGATGTGATCACAGGAACTTCCCTAGCAGTGGTAAGGTCTGCAGGCGGCTGAATTTGAAGGGGTTTCTTCATTTTTTTCTTTCATGGTATGGCCCATTAGGGCCCTTTTTGGACTCAAAAAGGGCCTCTTCCTTGCCTAAACAAGTCTTCTAATCATAATTAATTTAGTGCTAATCAATCCTACGTGGCACCTTTACCTTGGGTTACCATACAAGGTGAGCAAGTGTCAAGGCCTAAATGTAGGTCTCATTTTCATAGACTATTGTAGGTTATTTGCATAGACTATAATAGGCAACTAATAGGTAAGTTAAAATTACAACTAGAGTAGGGTTAGTATAGGACAACCTTTCATTGTCCTAACTACAATAGGACCCTAGGCATGGAAACTAGTATATGCCTAATAAAGCTTATATCATGGTTAGAACTTTGTCACCATTTGATTAAGGTATATTGTAAAGTTCTACATAGATTCTTTTGGGAAATTCGACATCTTCAAGATGACAACCAAGTATCACTTACATGTGAAGTTAGAGAAGGATTATGCGACCACCAAAGCTGCATAGGGGTGTTAACTTAAATCCATATGAGATGCATTGTTAGAGATTAGAAGGCAAAAAACATATTGACCTATGGGTAAGAGGTGATTTATACCCCCACAATCCACTAGTAGATGCTCCTCCTAAGTTTTCTGATGTACATAGTTTGTTAAGGTTCATTGGGGATGGTGGGAATGGACTGCTTGGCTATTATCAAGCAATGGATTCTCGAAGAATCCAAGCTGAGACATTGGCGAATACGGCAAACATTCATATCTTGAGTATGAATGACAATTTAAAGTGATTGCATGGAATAAACATGAAATTGGAGTAGGAGATAAACGGTTTGAAAATAGAGCTTGCCAGTTTTGTCGCAAAAATTGAAAAATTGCAATCTTCAATCAGTATATTTCAGAGGACAATATATGGCTTACAATGAAAGCATAGAGTCTCAATGGATCAGCAAGCACAAAATGAAAACACTAAGAGACACAAACTAGAAGCTTTGGCACTAGGTGGTATTGCCAGTAAAAGACATATGAGGAACACAAAAGAGTTCTTGCAAAAGACGGTTGGAAAAGATTTTATTGCCGGAAAATATATGAAACATTTTTTGAAGGTTAAAGATTTGATTAAAATTGTGGAAGATGAAACAAGTGATTTGATTCACTTGAGATTTTCAAAAAAGCTAGTGGACAAGTTCAAGCCAAATGCAAATGTTAAAGAGATGGTGTATGCATGTGACCAAGAAGGTGTGAGTCGCGAGGGGTATAGAGCTTTGAAGAAGTATATGAAACGCTCTGACAAAAATAGGTTAAAATGCCATCAAATAATAACTACTTATAAACTTATTGAATCCGCCAAATGAGAACGCAATTCGATTTTGCTCTCTGAATTAGGAGAGTTTCAGCATATTGAGGATTCTTTTACAGTAACCAATAAGAAGAAAGGACCTCCGACATGTTTTCATTATCATCAAGGCAACAATATATTCTTAGATCTGGAAAATGTCCAAGCGATGATGATCCGACATTACAAAGTTAAAACAAATGGTAAGAACATTTCTTGTAGATTTCGGTTTTCAATTATATGCTTTTCTTCACCAAAGAATCCACACTCAAAGGATCTTCACCAACATCAGATAGATATATTTTAAGGAGGAGTGTTAAAAATTGTAAAACATATCTATCATATGTTGTTGATGTTTGGGGGGTCCTAACCATGTAAGTGCTTTGTACATATCCAAGGTATGTGAATTGAGCACATATCCTTGTAGAATAGGGCGAGTTTGGGTTAGGTAGATCAAATTCCAATGACATGCATAATGTCTAGTTGGTCTAGTATGACATGCAATGATGTTGACAATGTCTAGTTTGACATGCATATAGAAATTCACATGGAATTGGTCAATTATGACCTTGTAGAAACTCGAGCCACAATAATGCATTATGTCCTAAGTTTCCATTGTGACATGCAAAGCATGCAAACACTCTAATGGACACATGCATGTAGTTTTGTACATGGCTAGTTGAGAAATTGCCATTTGGAGAAAATAGGTAGAAGTTAGGTGCAATCTGTGCATGCAAGTAGTTAGGTGTCAAGATAATGGTAGTTTGCACTTGAATAGGTGTAGGATATGCATTGAATGCAAGGAGTACCACGAATTTTGGCTCTCCTATATATGTACATATCATTCTCATTCATTTCTAATGAAGAATCAAGCATTTGTAATGTCATAATGTCAAATTTTGGATCTCATTCAATATTGCTTGTAATTGCTCTCTCTCTCTAACTCGGATTTTGTGTCTTCTTCATACATGATCAAACTTGTGTACTTTCCCTATTTGTGAGGAATTTATGTAGCTTTGATCTGTAGCATTCTGTGCTCTAGCCATAGATCTGTTGATAGATTGCAGGATTGCTCTACAGGTGATCTGTGTGCCACCACAAAGCATGGTAAAGATCATTCACACATTTCTTGTGGTTCTCCACACGTGTGAACTTGCTGGATTTTTTACATGGTATCAGAGCCATACCATGCTTTGAATGCTACTAACATCAGGTGTTGATGATTAATGTGAACTAATCCTTATCTGCTGATTAGCCATTTGTACTTATTTGTTTATAGGCTTACCTAAATTGTTTGCCCTTTAGTGCCTTTCATGCTGGTTGTTCCACTTAACATCATTAATTCCATCATAAGAGAAGATATCGAACGTAGAAGTGGAGCGAAATAACTTGTCTATAGGCCTAAATTACCAAATAGAAACAAGAACATATGACTTTACTCACCAAATTGAGAGAGTTCAGAAGATTAACATGGAGTCTTCCTCATTCACTTACATGAGCTCTAGATGAGTAGAACTTAGCATATGGGTGCCGTAGATGCTACTGACAAGGTGTAAACGCTCAGATTTGCTCAATGCACGATCGAAGAAACTTAAATGGAAAGCCAATCTGAAAATACTGTGTTTACCACGGTACTTAGCAAATTTCTAATCTACTTTTGAGCTTGGCGTCGGTAAACTTTTTGATATCAGTACGTCCTGGATATCACTACTCGAACCATGACAAAATTGTGTGATGATAAGAACCTCGAATTAAAGACAGCTGCCTTCGCTGGATTTTTGCTTTTCCAAGTCTAAATGTTGTACTTACTTGAGCTGCTCACTTCATGTGAAGTTTAGTACTAGCATCATATATGCATATGCTCTTAGCAGTTAGCTGAGTTTGCCTTCGCGAACAGCTAAAATATTACACCTATTATGCAGCTCATTTGTCCTAAACATATGCAAATAATACTGATCAATCAGCATCAGCAACGCATTGTCTACACCGCTTGTCCTTAATGTGTTCAGTGTGGCCTGCTCAAGGGATCCCAACGCCAAGGAAATCTATAAACTGGAGTTCTGATCGTCGCTGATATTCATCTTGAGTTTGCTCACTATCTGTACTGGTACACAGAGACCATGACATTGTAGAGCTGTCAGTCCTTTCTAATGAATCCAAGAGCTCATGACTGTCACTGGTTGTATCCGTACAGGGATAAAGGTGGCCGATGCCTTTACCTAACAGAATGACACTGTTGTCTGAGCTCACGTCGATCCTTAAGGGTCCTAAAGTGACAGTAGAAAAGCAATCACTGGGATCTGCAGAAGAGCATCTAGTGGTTTGAACGCGAGAAGACTGAGTTTCTAGATCTCCACCGTTAACTTCTAAAATACATCCTGGATCGCAAAACTTAGCTGTAGGTGCAACAGAATATACATTTCCTTGGTTCAAATGCTCTTGCACATTCTCCTTGGCCAACTCAGATAGCGTATTTGCTCTCGTTCCTGAAACAAGATATTCAAGGAGGAGTAAGAAGATGTGCTGAAATAAAGAATTGCACGCCTTCTCACGTTAATTAACATCGCTACAAATATTATGTCCATTCTAGCCAAATAATTTTAACAGCGACTCGGTATCTTAGAGAAACCTTTAAGCTGATCTGTGGAGGTAAATATACTCATTTAAGAATCATCATTCAAGAGATCACGTGACGCAATGCTGACGCCTGCATCAGAAGAGATCTTTCAGATTCCCATTCAGATCAATATATGACTAGATGACGAGATGTTTTTCATACCTGTGAGATCGCACGAGAAGTATGGCTGCATGACATTTGGAAAAACCAAAGCATCACGTCTCTTTGCATTCATTAGAGATGAGTAAGCTTGTACAGTTTTTGCAGAAACTGTCGACTCGATAAGCATGTTATCACCAAAAGGGTTGACGCAGTGCGACAGAAAGCGACTATTTGTGAATTTACCGAAGTGATCTGATCCAGATATATTAATCTCTTCATTACCGGTTCGCTGCAACTTGTCTATGCACAAGCATGATGAGGAATTTTCAGCTGCAGACCGCTTTAAGCCTCTGCGCACAATGACGTTAGGCTTACGTTTCCCACAGATCCTAGATCGTTCTCTATATATTCTGGCCCTGATTACATGCCAGTGATTCTTCACTGCATTATCAGTTCTACCTGGAAACAGTCTTGCTATAAGAGACCATTTATTTCCGTGAAATTTGTGTGCATGGAGGAGGCTCTCTTCCTCATCATCCGTAAAAGGCTCTCTATTGATTCTTGGATCGAGCTGATTAAACCATCTCAAGCGGCAACTTTTTCCTAGCCATCAAAATTATTGCTTTCTGATTAATCAGTGCAGATTGAACATGAATCTCTAGACTATAAACTTAAAACACCCTATAGTAATGCGTCGCTACATGTATTCAGAATCTGGGAAGACAAAGGATGCATGAATGAACTCAACTAATTTGCAAGCATATGGAGATATTCAATGTACCAGTAATACTGGCCCTTGGGCAAGGTAAGATTCTAACAAGCCATGGATAATATTCGAAACCATGTACCGACCAGTGAAGATCACATTCCATTGTACCCGTACTGATCACAACGCAAATGTGCAAATTGCTGAGGATGGCGCTGTCTAAGACTATGTACACTATAACGCGGTAGTAGTAGAATTATGGCGGTAATACAGAACCGAACACCATGTTACAAATTCAGGTAGTATAGATGAAGTACCTGATCGTCCCGGTAGTGCTTGGGCTATCAGATTCCAGTTGTGTGGACCTTGTAGGCCGACTAGCTCTTTGAGCTTTTGATCTTCTGCAGGTCTCCAGTGTCCTCTGGGGTGGATCAACTTCGACTGTACCGTATCTAGCTGGTCTCTCATAAAGCAGCTATCTATTTCCTGGTTAGAACACTCCTTTATGTTCTCTGAGCTTTTGTCGCTTGAAAGTTTGAAGTCAACTGCTCCAGTACTCTTTCTTTCTATCGACGGCAAAACCCACGTATCTTGTTCGTCCGGATTGAAGTGTTGGAAATGGATTCCTTCTGGGCTGTGATTATAAAGAATTGCTGATCCACAGCTAGATGTTCTTTCTCCTTTCATTTTATCCAAAGCTAAAGGGACTCTGTAGTTTTTGTTTTTAAAAAAGTGATATGAGGATATTGTGGCCATGGGTTTTAGCTTACCAATTGTCTGTGGGCCGGCTATGTAGCTCACACTAACAGATGGAAAGTTTTCTAGAGTTGATTGAGGTTAAGTCTTAGAGACAACGAGATTCTCTTTTTAGCAGTCAATCTACACTTGTTTGACGTTGACATTATAAGGATGCTGATCACCTATGCTTCCTTGTGAAATGCAAAGACATGAATTCAGTAATAAACGCAGGCCTTAAATGGCACAAGCCACAATTGCCAGAGCTGGAAGGAGCTAACCGTCCGTAGAACTAGTACTGGTTAACTGTAGAACAAAGCTGAAGGCTTTGTCTAAATGAACAATCGTTACAAATATCCAAAGCAGGACATGCAAAATAGTGATCAGCCTTACATGACTCTATTCAAGGATACCTAGTGCAGAACGCATGTACTCTGGGTCAGTTTGTTGCGTATAGCTGAAAGCAGACGATCGAGCATGTGGCGATCTCACCCAGCTTACAAGTGTTCTTTGTGTAGATATCACCTTCAACCTGCATCCTATCGAAAATTCACCGGTGACTAGAAACCATAATTATTTCTTCAGATCCACTTTAAGAAACCAGTAACGCGGCACCGTTGCTGCTCTATGGATCCCCATCTATATACGATGATCAGGGAGTGATCAGCTACAAGCTAGCCTAAGCCATGATAATGGTGGATCAAATCAAAACCCAGCAGCAAATTACACCCACAGACAGCACGTCGTATTAGTATTTTATAATCTACGCCTGATCAGAATGAGAGAGGCGATTATCGTCCTCTCTTTCTTTCTCTCTCTCTCTCTCTCTCTCTCTCTCTCTCTCTCTCTCTCGCTGCCGTTCGCTCTTTCTTTCTTTCATCCGTGAAATAGCGAAGCATTTGCTTTCTGTTTTTTTTTTGTTTTTCTTTTGATGAGCTTCGTCGTCGCTTCCCTGACGTCCCAGTTTCATTGAAAAGAGAGCTCCACTCAAGTCGAAAGTTCACAGTCCACGTCAGCATATCCAATAAGCAATTTTACTTTTTTTTTAATAAAATCATTTTTTAGTCTTTCATGAAGAACTCCCACAAGCAACGTTCTTTTTTTAAAAAAAAAAACCATTTACAGAATTCTAGGATGCGAAAAGTTAATGTGAAAAAAATTTGCAAAAAAAAAATGTTAAAAGAAATTTGGTTTTCACGTCGAGAAAGGTCCACCTCCCAAACCGTCGTTCCACTGTGGAAGGGCCTTCGGCAAAGGGCAGTGGAACGGCCATGGAGAGCGACCTCCCCGCCCCAAAGCACACCCAAAATTAGGTTTTGCATTTTTATGGCGAAAACACACTAGTCTCACTTAAAATCACATACTACATTTATATGAAAAAAACGTAAGAGGCCCCTTGGGTAGAATCCATCGTAAAAAGAATTTCATATCAAATCTTTTAAAACACCTTCCAACATATAGAATGTCATGTTTTTACACACATCTTTCACTCAGAAAGTGCTTGGAGTCTAAACTCTTCAGCCACCAACATCTCTCTTGAAAAATTTCAACAACTTAAAATCAAAGATACTATCAAATTTAGGGTTCTTCCAAAAATGCAAAATATTGAATCAAGCAAAATCTATATGCAAAAGCTAGAATCTTGATATATCATCTAGTAGAATGTAGCATCCACAATCATGAGTAACTTTTGTCTCCACGTTCCATTAAGTGGTTCTAAAAATCGGTCTACTCCAAGTGATTTGACCTAAAATGATGCTAGGATCACAAAGGTCCACTTTCTATACTTGAAAATGCATGATTTGAGCTAGAAACACCTCCAAATCCACATAGAATTTATGGCGCCCTCAACTTCACCTCTAGATTGGAAAATACTTCAACTTTGGCCTGAAACCTGATTTGTTACCATGTCAAAAAACAGATCTAAAACATACTTAATATATCAACAAGATCTTGACCAAATTTGGATGCACATCTAGATTTAGCTACAAGATAGAAATCATCGATTTACACATGCTAGAATTGCATAAATCACTAATATATGATCATAAGCACTAAGATCCAATATGGTATTGTCCCTATCCATAAACCAGCAATAGCATATTGTCCTTCACGTGTGGAACCAAGATCAACAACAAAAATGACATTCTACACACAAGAAATCAAGATATCTTGAGAAATACACATGAGATGGACATAGAATCAAAAGAGATGAATTGTCCACATAAAATGAGAATACAAAAATACTTTTTCCATGTTGGTATTTCTATTTATAGCTGCTAAAATTTCATCTGGCCAATTGCCCTAAACTTGCCCTAAATGGTAACTTCTTGGTACTTCATAAAAAAACCTAGAAATTCTAGTCTAGATGCAATGTATCCAAACTAGCCAATTAGAATGGGTCTAAATTCGACCTCATCCATTTATCTAGTTGGAAAAAATAGTACAAACACTATTTAGGCCTTTATTGACAAATACAAATCTATCTCTAAATTGAAATTTCATGTTGGCCTCACAATTGCCAAAATAGATCAACTTATAAACTAGTTGAATTTTTCACAACTGATATCTTTGATATTCATAATTATGAAAGAAGAAGCTTTTCCATCCATTTGTTTCCAATTGGTGATGGCCACTTCTTTAACAAGAGGTTTGTTCTCCATGCCTTCTACTACCTCTCATAACTCTTTGGCTAGTAGGATAACTCTCATTTTTAACTTCCACATGTGGTAATTGTCTCCTTGTAAGTTGTGAATGAAAGCTAAATTTTTTATGAAGTCTTCATTGTGAAGCGAATCACCTTGTGATAACAAGAATAATAAAAATTAACTAACTGTGAGTGTATCTATAGAATAGTACTATTTTAATAGAAATTAAAACAAAAGATTTCTCATTTTAAAAATTGTGAGCAACTTAATGATAATGAGCAGTATTCTGGTGTAATAGTTTCAATAGAAATCAAATTAAAATTTTGCTACAATCACTTTGGCTCTGTTTGTTGATCATGTGCTTTGATACCTTGCTAAAAAAGATAAGTGTGGAGATGAACAATCTCATTCAACACATCGGCCTACTCTAAGTTGTTTAAACATTATTATGGATTTGAAAAAAAAAAAACTTAAACTTTAGAACCATTCATATATATTTGTTCAGATTGTAGATCATAAAAGATAGAAAAAAATACGATATTCTAAACTGCACAATGCACATTGCTTATGAAAAATAAGACTTGAAAAGTCATATAATTAGTTTTGATTATTGCATCGCCATAGAAAACCTAGAGTTAGTATATTCTCTCTTCCCCGAGTTATATTACTCACATTAATGGTTTGACCATCTAGAGAACTCTAGACAATTACTTTGCATTTTACTTTTTACTTCATTGTAATTCTTTTCTTTTTACATTTCTTTAACAAATGATTTGTCTTTGTATTTTCTATCTTCTCATTAAACTTTGTTTCTCTCTCCTCAATCGAGTATTTTCTTTCTAAATCTGGCATTCTCGTTGCACTCCTTTATGCCATTCTGATCGATCAAGTAACGATCTGTATATATGATGTTTAAAACAATCCACCATTCAAGTTGATATTTTCTGAATTAATATTTTAACAAAATTAATATTACCCACATTAATGTAAAAATTCAAGATCCAAGATGATCCTAAATATAGATCTAGGCACAATAGAAGATGCACAAAAACAAATGTCAAATTTGTAGACAATTCTACAAATAGAACTCCTAGGTTGCTCAAGATCTACACAACATAACTTGCTAGAATCAACAGATAATCAAAGACATGAAGAGATCTGAATTAATTCCATGTAAATAGGTTGTACAACAGCAAGTAATCATTTATTATCACTCTACAATAGAGATAGATCAAGCTTACAACATGTATTCTACTTAAAAGTAGAAGAGAACCCCAAATAATGAGCTAATCTTGACTCCAAAGCTTCCAAAATAAAAACACTTGTTTGATTCTACATTCTCCATTTATAGCTACTATTTATAGCTAAGAGTGATAACTCTCTCTCCTCTCTCTAGATGGGTTTGGCCTAGCTTATCCAAAACTTGCCCTAAACTAGTCATAATGGCCAAAATTGTCAAGTAAAGCTAAAAATAAACTTTTACATGACTAAGTGACTAAGTGAGCTTGGAGACCAACCTAAAATTTGGTTATGTACCCTACTTTCATATGTGTGAGAAAACCATGTGAAGTTTATTTGCTAATTTGGCCTCATGTATGCTCAGATTGACAAACTATCTAGAAAAAAAGTAGAAAACTAGTTGACAATTTTCACAAATACTATCATTACAAAAGACCTCTAGCTCAATATCATTTTTTTCATCTTCCTTTCTCTACCACACAATTCCTTTTTTGAATGTTTTTCTCCTCATGCTTCTCTCCTCAATCAAGTATCTTTTTCTTGGTAATAAACATTGTCTTTTGATCGCTTCCCTCCTTTCACTATAATCAGCAAGTGATCATATTTATCTAAGATTCTTATGATAATTTGTTCTCTATGACCATTATCAACTCCTAGACTTTGAGATCCTCCCTTCATAATCCTTACCAATGCAAATATGAAAAAAGAAAATCCATATCACTTATAAACTAATTAAATATAACTTTTAACATCCCATCCAACAACACCAGTTGTTAAATATAACTTTTAACATCCCATCCAACAACACCTATATCAATCAACAAAGAATTATTGAAATTTAAAACCAATTGATTTTCATAAGTATTGTTCAATTGTCTTGGACATATTATCTTCATCGTTAACAAAATATCTAACCTGTCAAACATTGTTTCTATTTTCAATGGAATCTGACATCAATTTTACTAATCTCCTCCACCTAGCCACCATAGCTAGAATGACATTTCCATTTCCATAGCTAGAATGACATTTCCAATTCATGGATCAATGTAATTGGTGCTCTTTTTTGTGTTTTTGAAATGTCACTGATTTTAACCCCCAAAAAAACTACCTAATATGTGAACATCAATATGTTTATACTTTTGAATTTAAAAGCTCAATAGGCCAAGCGTGATCCAAATGTTAGAGTCATTATCACTTCGAATACAGGTAAAGTTATTTAGAAAGACCATTTTATTGTATATAAAATTACATGAATAAGTTATAAACAATTTTCTAGGACATTGAATGGAGATGTCACAAGAATTTTTACTTGAAGCCCTTTTAGAATCATTTACTTCTAATAATTATCACAATGTAATTGATGTGATTGTAGTGCAATAAGTAAGGTGAGCTTAATTGCATGTAGTTTATGTAAAATTTAGCATATGAAATGCTGCATTAACCAATCATTTGCAATCATATAAGATAATACCTTGAATAGCTATGTCAACCTTCATTATGTGAGCTTGAAAAAAGATTATGAAATTTTATATTTATGATTACTCATGTTTGTATGAGTAGATTGATTATATCAAACCAAACTTACATATAAGCTAGCATTTTAGGTCACAACATATTAGAATTGCTTTGCATGCTAAACAAATTGCATATATTGGATGCATGGACATTGCAATTGAAATAAGCTCTCTTTAGACAATTATAATAGAAAGTTTTCAAATACTTATGAAGATTTATATGATGTGCATTTGATCTATAACAAACTCCTTATAAAAATTCTTTTTAAATTGGTGGATCCTCTGAGGAATGCAGTATTCTTCATAAGTTTTGCCGACACTCGTGAATTTAAGAACTTTCAATCACAATTGCATGCATGTGTGACTAGAAAAATTTCATTGCAATAGTCAATCACATGGTGTACAATTCAAGGTAATCAATGGAAGTACTTACAAGTGAAAAGTATATTGATGTCGCATTTAATGTGGCTCAAATATCAAAAGGTGTTGGTTGGAATCATATGAAAACATATCCAACATACATCGATAAAGCCTATCACTTACTAACAACATATGCATTGTCAAAAATAGTAAGTTATCATTCATATGCTTATGTTAAAGTTATAAAGTGCAAAAGTATAAATAATATTACAAAAATCAAGGCTTTGAGCCTTAAAACAAGTTTTCATATATATTGAATGTTTTTTATGAGCACATACTATTAATGCTTGCCACATAATGTCAAGAGAAAAAAATATTCTCTATATATCTTGTCTTGTGAGCTACAATAATAAAGTTTTTTTGATCATATAAATCTAAGATATATTATTTATCCTTGGAAAAGTCACTTAGTACATCATTGTTTCATATTCACTTTGTAATCAGAAACTTGTAAATATTAGCATTATTTAATGCATCAAAATCTGACCTTGGATCAATTATAAAGGCTTAAGTTTCACATGATCAAAATAAATGATTTTTAAGGTTGATATATTTAATCATGAGAAACACATATGTTATAGTACATAACTATTTTTTGAATATTCTAGATGGATACCTATATCATTGTGTAATACAAGATTGTCAAAATTGCATGCATAGACACATCACTATGCATCCAACCCTTGTAAGATTACGACCTTTCAACCAACTAACTCAAACTATTCATTCTTTTAAACTACGTAATATTTTATATTTTGTGTTTAGTTTAGATGAAATATATGAGATTATTATAATCACTTTAAAGAGACAACATTGAATAAGTTAGCTAGTAAATACTCGTTCAAAAACAATAAGGACACTTGGTTTTTAATCTTTCATATATGAAACTATTTGTAAAATATATTTCAATTTATCTACACAATCTTGGTGTGATGTGCAACTATATTACATCTGTCACCTTTTCATGCAAAGACTTATAGTGTCGTGAGCATTATGAAACTATTACTATGGATTTATTTTATAATTTCATTTCATATGCATAATGACATGGGACAAGAATGAGAATGTACTAGCCAAAGCTAATAGTGAAATCCACCAAGTAGAGACCAATAATGTATTACATAGCTCCAACTTATCCATGTCAATTGAATCCTTTGAATCTTAAATGTATTCTAATTCACATAATCTAGTGTTTTGAATTTGTTTGTTAGTGGCTTCTTGTGGCCTCCGCAGATGATTGAATGAATGATGCACAACAATAGTAGTATGGGCTTGAAACACAATTATGACCATTTCTCAATGTACATTTGTCCAATGAAGCATCGTTGTTGGCATTGGTAGGAACACTTGTCGTCTACGTCGGTTTGCACATAGCTTTTGCCTTTGTGATATGACTTGAGAGCCCTTCACTGGTACAAGCTCTCACTTTATTGATGATGTGATGGCCAGGGTGAGACAATTGGAAAAGCGTGGATATTGTATCGCTTAAGTAAAACCAACTGCTTATTGATGTTGACGGCGGTGGTGTTGTTGCAAATATTTTAACTTGTTGGAAAGGTGGATCTTTTGCTGGATCATGGTTGCAATAATACCATTGAACGATACACCAATAGCATCAAGAGTCTATCCAAATCTTAATTCAGAAAAACAAAAATATCAGGATATGAGACAGTGAATTAAACATCTACAAGAAGAAGTGGAACTTGAAGCTGCTAAAGTAACAACTGAAGTTCGGTCTTCACCATTGCAGCCTCCAAGAAATTTACGTACAGATATGAATGATCAATTACATCATCACGAAAAACCCTTCAAGATGACTGAACCGGAGGCACCGCATATAGAATTACTCATGAACATTTTGTCTAGCAAGATCAATATTTCATTGGGAGAGTTCCTAAAGTTGGTGCCAAAAGCAAAAGAAGTCTTAGCGCAAAAGTTAGCTCAAGAAGAACCAGAAGTCCATTATGAGCCACTTTTTTGTGCTGGATTTGAAGAATCTAACGATGTACTCCATGTGGGAGCCGCTTGAGAAAGTGAACAAAAGAATATCACTCTGCCGATACAACATAGACAATTTTCTAAAGAAGCAACCATGATAGATGGCGGTTCAGGAGTTAACCTGATTTCTACAAAGCTATGTACAAAATGGGGCCTGACAAAGATTAAGCCTGCTACTTTTGCTATTAAGCTAGCTGATCAAATGACAGTTCATCCACGAGGAATGGTGGAAGATATACCTGTCAGGATTGCAGGAGTACAGTTCGCATTACTTTTGTCATGATGGACTTACCAGAAGCACCAAATATCTATCGAGTTCTATTAGGACGTCCATGGTTACGAGTTGCACAAGTAGTTCATAATTGGGGTACTAGAAAAATCACTTTTGAAAATCGTGAACGTGCAGTTAAAGATGATCCTACGACTTGGACTATCAAACCAGTGGTTCAAAAAGTGGATGACGATTCATGAACAACGGATCACACTTGTGATTGACTAGAAAAAAAAATTGGGAGTTCACTACGATTCTCAAACAGATACTGTCAATTGGAACGAAGCTCTTGCAACAATTGATTGTACAACATGATATATGTATCAACAGATATTCAATTAGAGATGAGCGAGATTTTATTATTAGATCAAACTTTGAATACACCAATCACGTTTTCAATAAATGTGCTGAATGTAGCCTGGATATCAACAGAACCTATATCAGGTCCAATTGAGGATGATCTCATACCAGTGAGCCATGCCTTAACGTATGATGGCAATGCAGAACTTACAGATGAACAGATTCTACATCATATGGTTCTGACCAGATTTGGAGTGCGTAATGTTCCTGATGAACCAACAATTAAATCGTCCAAAGTAGTTATATTGAAGAGAGACAGGATTACAGGTTCGATGACGAAGAAACAAGCTAAGCAACATTATAATACAATCCTGAAATGGGAAAATCCCCCTCAAAAGATCGATTCAAAGGAAGTGCCACCTCTATTGGATAAAGGCAAAGGAAAAGTCAAGAATGATCCTTCAAGTCAGATTTCCAGCAGGACATCATCGTCTAGGAAGTCTTCACCTGTGAAGAAAGATTTATCATCTCGAAAGTCATCACCTCCACGATCAAGTCCTGCTAAGAACGCTAAACAAAGATCCAAGACAAGTCCTTTCGAAAAAGAACAAGAAAATGTAGTCCATCATGATATGCCAGAGCATTTTAGATGTTATACACTGGATGATGTGGTTATCATGTTACCTAAAGCACATCGTGAACCTGAAGAACACATGCAGGAATCTAAAGAGGTTTACGATGGCCCATCTAGGATGCAACCAATGAATCTTGCCGAACCAGGAGAACCGGAAAAGATTGTACAAGTGGGATCACAACTTACTCTTGAATAGTGTCAAGCACTCCGTTTGTTACTTATTAAGTATCAAGATTGCTTTGCATGGACTTATCAAAATTTGAAGGGTATTCGGACATCAGTGATTGAACATACCATACCTTTAGTACCTGATGCAGTACCAAAGGTTACAAAGTTCTATCGCTGTAATCCTAATGTGGTAGACCTGATAAAGAAAGAACTTCAGAGATTGCTTGATGTCGATTTCATTTATGACATCGAGCATACCGAATAAATTTCACTGATTGTCATTGTTCCTAAGAAAAATGAGAAATTGCGAATCTGTTTGAATCTCAAAGCATTGAATAAAGTGACACGGAAGGATCATTTTCCGTTACCTTTTACTGAAAGCATTTTGGATCGCCTTGCTGGAGCGGAAGCTTATAGTTTCTTGGATGGATTTAGTGGCTACAACCAAGTTAAGATTGCACCTGTCGATCGCCACAAAACTGCTTTTGCAACAGAATGGGGCACCTATGCTTACAAAGTAATGTCGTTTGGACTCTATAATGCACCAAGTTCATTCCAAAGAGTAATGCAATTTGCCTTTAAAGATTATATGCAGAAATTCCTTGAAATTTACTTGGACGACTTGGGAGTTCATAGTACAGATATAGACCACCTGGATCGATTGGAGAAAGTATTTGAAAGATGCCGCAGATATCAGATTTCTCTAAATCCAAAAAAATGCCAAATATGGGTTTTGCATGGAGTTGTGCTTGGACATGTGATATCAAGACATGGTATTGCCACCAATTATCCTAAGATCAAAGTTATTGTGGAATTGCCACCGCCAACAACACTTCAAGGAGTTTATGTGTTTATGAGTCATGCGAACTACTATCAAATTTTTATTATCTTCTTTGCAGATTTAGCACGACCTATATACAAACTAACTATTGTTCCTATTTGGACAGTAGAGGCATTAGAAGCCTTTGAAAAGTTGAAAAAAGCATTATCTTTAGCATCAATACTGTGTTCTCCAGATTGGACATTAGAGTTTCATGTTCATACGGATGCCTCAAAATATGCCATTGGATCAGTTTTGACGCAGCCAGGTGACTATAAGAAGGATTATCCTATACGATTTGCAAGCAGACAACTTACAGATTCAAAGAAGAATTATTCAACAACAAAACATGAAGCGCTACCCATGATTTTTTCTGTTCGGAAATTTCGTCACTACCTCATGGAAACGCACTTTGCATTTTATACGGATCATCAACCATTACTTTACTTGGTAAATAAGACATGTAATACTGGACGTATTGCAAGATGATTATTATTATTGACTGAATTTGACTTTCGAATTGTGGTCAGAAAGGGGAAGCAACATTATCTAGCCGATCATGTTTAACGAATTGAATCCGCACCAGATAATATTGAAGTGGATGATGAACTGCCAGATGCTGCGTTGTTCTATGTTGAAGCAGTACCTGAGTGGGCGACAGATATTGTTGAGTACCTGATGCTAGGACAACCGAATGACTCTTTGACAAAAGTACAGAAAAGACAATTGATTCATAAGGCTCAACCTTATCAATTAATTGCAGGGCAATTGTATCGTCGTGGATCAGATAATATTCTATGAAGATGTGTTTTATCGCATGAAGTACCAGATTTAATCATGTTTTCACATGATGGCATGGGTGGAGGACACTTCTCTACAGATATTACTATTCACAAACTTTTACAATCTGGATGTTGGTGGCCTACTCTTCATAAGGACACAGAAAATTTTATTCAGACATGTGATGTCTGCCAGCGAACACAACGGCCTACTCACAGAATTATGAACCCTTACATCCGGTTTTATTGCAAGCACCATTTGAAAAATGGGGACTGGATTATGTTGGTCCTATTCATCCTGTTGTGCAAGGATCTCAGGCCCGATACATTATTGTCGCAACTAATTATATGACCAAGTGGGTTGAAGCCAAAGCTGTCAAAGTGGCTGATGCGAAATCTACGGCCAAGTTTCTATATGAAAATATTATAATCAGATTTGGATGTCCGATTGAAATAGTCAGTGATCGGGGTACACACTTTGTTAATCAAACAATAAAGTGTTTACTAGAAGATTTTTTTGTTATACACAGATTTAGTACTCCCTATTATCCCAGAGGGAATGGCCAAGCTGAATCTTCCAATAAGATTCTCTGCACCATTATGACAAAGACAGTTGAAGCGAGTTGGTTTGATTGGGAACATAAATTGTATACAGCATTATGGGCATTCAGAATCGCTTACAAAAATAGTACAAATCAAGCACCTTTTCAACTGGTTTATGGTCAAGATGTTGTTATGCCAATTGAATTTTTAATCCCATCTCTACGCATAGCAACAACGATTAAATGATGATATGTCTTTACAACTCCATCATGAAGCGTTGCACAAATTATGTGAAATCCGATTGATGGCGGTTCATGCCTTAGCAACAGAGAAAGCCCGCCGCAAGGCATGGCACGATCGTCGATTGCACAAGAAAGATCTGGAAGCAGGAGTTCTTGCATTGATGTACAAAACCAAGCTGATCAAGGGTAAGTTGAAGTTTACCGGGGAAGGCCCGTATAAAGTGAAGGAAATCCTGAACTATGGCGCAGTAATTCTTGAGCACTGGGATGGAAAACGATTTGATACTCCGATAAATGGCAGCCGATTACGCAAGTTTTGGCAGCCTGCTACGCCAGTTCAGCAAGCCTGATCTCAATATATTTTAATTTTATTTATTTTTCAGTTTTTTGTTTTCAGTATTTAACTTGCTGACTTTTTTGGAAAAAGACAGTCAAAAAATAAAAAATAAAAAAAAGAGAAAAAAGGAAAAAATAAGGAAAGACTGATGAGCAAAAGTCAGGAAGTCATCAGCATAAAAAAAAGGAAGCACAGTATTTTTATGAAAAAGGCCTTTGAAAACCACTTTTTTGGGCAGATTTGGCCAATACAGTATCAGAAACCTTCGCTGAGCTCTCAGATTATACATCCACCCTTGATTTATCTAAATTGAGGTGGGCGGAGGTTCCTGACAAGAGAAAATTCAATTTTTGAGCTAGGCAAATGTTCAGTGATAAGCCATTTTGGGAACCTTCACCGAGCATCATAACCTCATTATGAATCTTCGCCGACCTGCTAGATGATCTTAAAATGTTGTCCATAGGTTCAGATTGTAAAAAAATGCATTTATGACAGTACATGGGCGAAGGACCCTCCTGGGCGAAGGTTCATCCTTCGCCAGCCCTGGAAAACTTTTGCGCGAAGCCAATAAAAGTCCCCAATAACTGCATATTGCAGGTGTCATGGGACCGCCACTAGTTTTGCTGGGGGATATTACTGGAGAATTTGCGGATCCCAAGGCAACCCTAACCCTAGTTAATAAGTGAGAGGGATTTGGCACCCTGCGTGTGTAAGTCCAACCTAATGATCACATAGTTATTTGATTAATTAGAAGTTAATAAAGGACTTTAGGCCTTTTTGCGGGACTTTTAATGTCGCAGGGCCTAAATGTCAAGTTAGTGAATAAAGTTGGGTTTCCCTCCAATTTTGATAGTTCTCACACTTTTTTAAATTTGAATAAAAAGAGAGGCAAGACTAGACCAATAGGATTCAGAGGCCAGGGTCCTCCTCTCTACTATAAAAAGGGACCAACTCGAGTTGCTCTTGATGTTCATTTTCTCATTTCAATAAAGCATATTGGTTCTCTTTACAAATGGATTGATGAATGTCCTTGCTCTTCCTCTCTTTTCCTCCATTTCTCATGCTTTCTTTGGATTTTGCCAATTGTTGGATCTAATCATTATGGGGGTTGCTATTTCTTATGTTTTTTGTGAGAGAGAAAGGGAGAGAGAGAAGAGTAAGTTTCTATCGTTGTTGTGGATATAGGGTTAATGGAAGTAGGGTTAATGGATGTAGTGTTAGATCTTCCATTCATGTTGAAATCTGAACTATACTATCGCTCTCATGGGAACAAACCTCTGCGTGACAACTAACTCTATCTCTTTGATGCTAGATTTACTAGATCTTGGATTCAGTTTAGGCAAGGAAAGAAACCCACTGCACCAGTATTAAACTTGGCACAAGGCCATAGCTACAATGTTTCAAAAGAAAAACAAAGTCATAACGTGTAACATTTACGTAGCATGCAATAAGACAAATATAGGCTTAGATTACTTTCACTCAGATAAAAAATATGAGTTGTCATCTAGACACAAAAATAATGATTCATCAGGCGGTAGCTCAAAACTTGGCTCAAGGGTGTGATATCAATTGCGTGGTCATAGATATGTAATGAAGACACAGATCTAAGGTGGTACATGCTCGGTCTTATCTATGGATGGTGTTTGAGATAGACCTTACATGGTTGCTAGATAGGATGTAACTCTATTTGGATCAGAAGCAACTATGTATCCGTGGATGACAAAAGAATCAGTAAGACTAGATGAGCCTAGACACATCTAATACTACTAATTTTGGTAAGGTGCAAATGGACCAACTTGATGAGTAGGCACATTGGTATCTTCTATATAATACATCGCTGGGTCTATGTAGTCGGAATCAACTTGGGTGATAGACGATGTAGCAATATGTTGACTCTCTACAAAAGGCTATTGTTTTGGATGGAGAGCGATGGGCCTTGGATAAGAAGACTCAGGTTGAGAATGTAAAAGTGGTGTAGGATGGTTCATAAAACCAAAGGATCGAGGTTGATGAAAACCTGGGCCTATTAGCCTTGGTTGGTATTGTCCTAGCCTCTACACGGATGCTTGTGGATTGTAATTTGTTGTGTAGTTCGTAGGTCCAAGTGGTCTATATGGATGGTACATTGGTCTTGGTGCCTGTTGATAGTATGTTCTTGCATGTCGGCACTCCTTGGCAGCATGGTGTTGATGAGCACACACAGAGCACCATATATTCTCATAGATAGGAAAGGTCTTTTTGACCACATCCTTTAGCATTTTTTGGAACTCTGAGGTCAACTTCTCCATTTGTGCTTCGTGTGTCCGTTGCCAACCTTCTAGATGTTGAAGGATATCGACCATGCTAGTTGAGGCGGATTCTTCAATACGTGAAGTCTCGTGTTTAGCCATCCCCTTACTTTTTTTTCGTGATAATTGCATTCCTCATCAGACCCTTCATCTTCTTCATAGACGGAGTCATCCATTGCGTCTTTCAATCACTCGTACGAGTCTGCGGGTTCCAATTCTCTCCTAATGGCCTTGGGTAAACCGAATAAAACAAGTTTAATGGCCATTTCTTCGTTGATTTTATCACCCACACTCTACCTTGAGATGTTTAAAATGCTCAATATAGGTGCGTACCGACTCTCTACTCCTCATTTTGATTCAAGTCAATTGGATGAAAGGGCTTTGAGTGAGCTTGGAGGGTTCAAACCTTGTGGTGAGAGCTTTTTCTATGGTTTTCCATGATTCTATATCCGGTTTCTTTAGATTTAAACACCACTCCTTCGCATTGCCTTGTAGAACCATCAAGAACAATGTTAACTTTTCAGTGTCTGAGCTGTCTCTTTCGAACTTATGAGCATTGTTGAAGTCTTGAAGAAAATGAACTGGGTCTGAGTCCCCATCATACTTCGGTGTATCGATTTGCAGAATCCTCTTCGCCACTCGCGGAGGCTGTTGATTTACACTTGTTGCCATCATGATCTAGCAGATATTCTATGCACTTAGGTGATGGGTGATGGATGTTGATATCGACAGATTTGGCAAACTTATCGTGACGGATCTATGGCTTCCTACTAGGACACTTCCAAGGCGTTCCAAACCCTCAATGATTTCACAAACCCTCAAGGACTTTGCTCAAAAAATTCTCAAGGAGGCTTGCACAAACCCTCAAGGAGCCATCTCTCAAAAACCCTAAATCCTCGATGAGGCTTTGTAAAGTAGAAAACAAACAAAGAAGAATGTTTGAGAAAAAAAAAAGCAAAGAAAAAGTAGCAAGCAACAAAAAAAATGCAACATACAAAAAATGGCTTGAAAAACCAAGGAAGAGTAGCTACGAAAGTAGAGAAAGCAAAAAAAAAGAGCATCAATGACGCCAATGTTGTACGTTTTGCATCCTCTGTTGGCTATAGCTCCATCTAGCATGACTATGGTGGTCTCCCAACTAGTCTACGCTATGGCTCTCCAACTAGCTTGAGCAAGAGGATGGGAAGAGCATGGTGAGTATTCCTGAGAGTAAGATCCACTCTCTTTCTCTTTCTCTTTCTCTCCTGTTTTCTAATTACAACAATGATAAGAACCCTAAACCAAGCCTCCTTCTCCAAGGCTTAACCTACTAAAGAATGGAAGGCCTGGATTAACTTAAAATCACAATAAATAAAACCTAAACTAAATCTCCTCCTCTAAGGCTTAACCTTACAAAGAATGGAGGGCCTAGATTAACTTAACCTGTTGCCAGATAATAATGTACAATACAATGTGAAGTGACACAATACATGAAACCACACAAGGGAGAACATTTAGAGAGAAACAATAGGCATGTATTACAAATGAGGTTCTTGTCGAAAATGGACTCTTCCACTCCTATATATACTTGGAGTGGTGGTCACTTACAAAAGGGCACTATGGGACTAACTTAATTTTGAATCACATTGGTGCCATGGGACAAACCCTCAATAGGCCTTTGTGACTAACTTTTACATAGCTTGAGATTGTCGACGCTACCTCCAAGAAGATCGAGCTGAGTGTGCACATAGCCCACAAGATATATTCCTGAGTCTGTCTGTCTTTTAATGCAGGAACCGACTACTGTCGAGGAGACACTTAGCCAACCAGACTCCGTGTGGAAATCTGCAAAATTGGACCAAGAATGAATCCTAAAATGATCCACAAGAGTGATTGGATGTTAGATACAATTGGTCTATCAATCTACGCAAGATTTAGATCAATCTAGATCAAATTTAGATGAGAAAATCTAACAAGAACAATCATAAACGAAAGGAAATTGTACTTGCTGGTTTCACACGTGTGAAAACCTGTCGAAGTACAGACTCCAACCTATCAAAACTATCAAAACTATCAAGACAAATGATGAAATTGACAAGAATTGCCTCCAGAACCAAGAATGGTGTTTCTTAATGATTATGGCCAAATGTGGCTCTATATATACAAAAAGTGGGAGCTCATGGTACTGATCATCCCTCTAGTCTCACATGTGTGAGGGTGCTTTGTCATGTGATGATTTATCATGCAAAATTGACACTTGGACAAAACCTTCTATTTTGAGCACTTTTGGTCCATTTTTCTTTCATGTAGAGAACTAGGAAAAACTCTTATAGAAGTGCAAATTCGACTTCCTCAGCCTATTCCACACATGTGAGCAGACCTCTACACATGGGATTTGACATCTAATCTCATGATGTGGCTTCATACAATTTCTAGATTGATGCCATGTGGCATATGACTAAAAAACATGATTTTGGCCTTTTTAGCCAATAGAACTTGATCTAAACTACATGTACAAGCTATATGATTGTATTACATAAAAAGTACATTTATTTCACATGTGAAAACAAGCTCCACACATGTGTAATCATCCTATATCCATAGATTTGGCCTTCACCAAGCATAACTTTTGCATTTTTCACACTCCTCTTAAAAACTCTAGCTTGGTAAATCTAGCTTGATAAAAAACATGATGATCTTGAACTTCGCTCCATGGGCTGAATTGGTCTTTGCTGGTCCAAAAGGCTGAACCTTGAGGCTTGCTCCTTCTTCATGTGTGTGATGCCACCTTATTGTTAAAAATTGAATATCAACATAAATATGGCACGATATACTCGAAAATGAAGATATGAGCTGGTTAAGTATAAATCATGAAGAGGCCTAAAGTCATTTTTCGAGAATATATCTTCTAAGTACTTGCCTTATAATTAAGGGCAAGACCTTTATAGGAAAGACATTGCCTTGGATAACCTTTACTAGGTCGTCCACACGAAACGGCTAGATATGAAAAGACATGTTAAACTAGAGTAACTTCAACTGTTAATTAAATATACCTTTCATGGTATAATTGAATGTATTTTCAGTCTAAATGTTAACATGACCCTTTTGTGGGAGCAACACACCTATTGTTTAAGAGGTGGGTTTGTTCGTCCTGTAGAACATATATTGGTCTCACACTTCAGTCTCGAGCATCGAGAGAGAAGAATTTATGCATATGTAAGAGATTGAAGAAGTGAATAGAGTTCTGTGAGTTATTCTCTCTTACCTCTGTTTTCCACACTACTGAGTGTGAGTGATCTTGAGTCTGCTAACAATCTCTAATGCATTACATGAATTACTCTCTGATCAAACAGACTCTCTAGTGCATTACAGTTGTTTGCTATTTATCTGTAAAGCATGCTCTTAAGAATTGTCTTAAAACTATCTTATTCATCTGTTGCGAATACTTTCTTTTCGACACTCAAATAACGACTATCCTTGGTACAGTCTAGCGTGATCATTGAATAAAGTTGTATGTATACATATGAGATGACAATCTTTGTCTGAGGAATTGAATCTTTGATCTGTTTTCTTGATTGTCACTGACATAAGTTTCTAACGTGCTATAAAACCATTCGTGTTCTTTGAGTATTAATTTGGACTTTAGTTGCTGAGGACTTTTGTCTAGAAATGAACAGTTCGCGAACGCGATTAATTAATTGTATGTACAATCGTGAATACATCAAACATTTCTCGACTCTCTGTTGACACCTTAATCAGCCAAAGTGTAGTACTGTTGTACTACTCTGATAACATCTCATCTGTAGAGCACGTTTCATTCGATTTAATAGAGGCCAGATTGTTTTTCTGAAAATTATCAACACCACACACCCAAATATAAGTAATACTGGTTACTTTTTAATGTCTTTCGACAACCAGAATAACACTCGACACCACTTGTCATAAATTGTACCAAATACATAACTTTCTAACGTTGTCCTCTTTGGGAATGACACTATTTGCTACAAAATCTATATTAACCTTGTTGGTATAGTACGACATATACCAATTTTTGGTGTCGTTGTTGGGGATAGTTTAGGAAAGCTATAAGAAATCTGACAAATCCATCTGCATCTCTAGTGTATGTCAGATAGAGAATCTAGATTAGAACGATATTGTAAGCTTAGAGAAGAATTTTTACGAAGACAAAGTGAGAGTACTAGTCGAAGAAATCTAGACGAAATCACTGCCTAGTTACTTGAACTCCTAATTAGCTTCAGTATAGAGGGTCCTGCTGCACGTTTCACTTCTATATCAAAAATTAAATACAATTATTTTAAAGAGACTTCTTCCAACAATGCAGATAGCTATGTCTCACAATTCGAGTCAATCACTAATGAAAATAACGAAGGTACTAACATTGACAAACTACGAATCTTCCCTGGCCTGCTAAGAAAGCAGGCACGCATCTGGTACAGTCAAGTTGAACCAGGCCGTGTAGGAATCTGGTACCTGCTAAAAGATGCGTTTCTGAACCAATTCAGAGAAATCGGTTACAAATCGAGAATTCTTGGATGTCTGAACAATGTTCAGAAGAAGAGTAAAGAATCCCTTCGCAAATATACACGAAAGGTTAAAAATCTCATAGGAAAACTAACCGGTGTATATCCCGTTGATATGCAGATCAAATGGCCTTTGGCTGGTTTACCACCAAAGATCGATCGGTATTAAAGACAAGGGGACATGACCTCCTTAGCAACAGTAATAGTTAGTGCCGAAAATTTTGAGACCTTGAAACTAGCATGAAAGTGACGATCAACTACGAAATCTTGAAAGTCGAAGACTGATTCTAGTGACAGCGAGGATGATTTTGATTCTGATTCAAGTACCAGTTCTTCAAGTTCGAAATCTGAAAGCAGTGAATCATCAGAATCAGAAGCTAACAAAGGAGAGAGAAAGAGTAAATGACGATCCAAACGAAAGGATGACACAAAAGTTGTCGAGGATAAGTCGTCAACTTCTAAAGTTGAAAAGCTTTGGAAGAGTAACATGGTTGACCTTAATAAAAAGTTTAATGACTTGAAAGTACAGATCTCTGAAGTTGCAGATAAAAGATCAAAAGCGTCTTCTTCCAACTCAGGAATGTGGTGTACGAAATGCGGAACTTCAGGACACACTAAGGAAGACTGCACCACTGTGAATGTCAAATATGTTGAAGATCTTGCCCAGGAGGTACTTTTTATTTTTCAAAATGATGCGACTACTAACTATGTTCAAGGTACTGCATCATCAACCTAGCAGGACAGACCCAAGTTTGCACCAAGAAGACATAATCCTCCTAAATTTGTTGGACCAGCGAAGTCTCAAACCACGACTAAACCAGTGTCAGGCAATTGCTTTATTGTGGAGAGCCGAGACATTTTTCACCTGACTGTCCTCAGCTTCGAAAGCCGATTGGTTATATACCGTTATGCTCAAACTGCAGAGAGACTGGCCACAAGTATCTTGACTGTGAAAAAAGTAGATCTTGAATGGATCCGGACTCCCAAAATACTTGGCTAAGATCTTTGCACAACAAGCTACAAAAGCTAGAAATGGCAAAACATCCTAATGTTACCTTTGATACACATGAACTTGACAAAGCATTCAAGAGACAAAAGAAACTAATAAAAGGTACTGATGGCAGCCAAAAACAACAGCGTACCAGCCCTACAATAGCAACCTACCACTTTTGGAAACCTCTTAAGATCATACACAAAAGCTTGAAGACAATACACAAAGCAACGCTCTCAATGGAGGAAGAAATTGTGACAATGATCTATTGATCTCTCTCAACAATACAATAAGTTTCTCCAACCTGTTCTCCATGAATTTCAGCCTAATATAGGTGAGAGAGATGACTCTCTCTCCTCTCTCTAGAACTTAGGACCCAAATTTAGGGCACCAGTAGTCTAAAATAGCCAATTTTGGCCTATATGTCCAAATAACATGATTTGGTGTCATTTCAAAGGTCCTAAAGTTTGAGACTTTTTCAACATGAAATATATACTAAAATAAAAGTATCTAGGCCTATTTTACACTTGTGAAATGTTAGATCCAAAACTATGTACAAAAATTGCCAATTCAGACCTCAAACTAGCTAGGAAATGTTGACAATTTTCACACTCCCTTGTGAACTTAACTTGCTCGTTTTACAACACTACTTTGCTCCAAACTAAGAATGATCTCCACCATGATAATAGATCTCTTCTCAAGTGTTCTAATATGTACAATATGAAGTACAACATAATTGATATAGATAATAGTGTCCATATAGGATGCTTCACTATTTCTTACATCAATTTTACATAGAATGCTGAACAAGATACATGTAAAAGAACATAGAATCATAATGAAAGAATTCCTCCATGTATCCACCTTTGGATTCTCTGTAAAACACCAGCAAACAAGCTGTAAGTGAAAGTAACCAACAAGTGTTTGCATGCCTCTTCCACATTCCACTATGCCCATAGTGAATGCACCATGTATCTTCATGAATGAACCTCCATCACCACCTTGCCTTTGTAGAATGCCAAAATGATGTGTTCTCTGCTTTATTTGAATGAGCAAAACTTGAACTTAAAATACTTGAAGTATCTCCACAAGATTTGCATACAACCCTTGATCCTACATTGTCAACAATTTGTCAATTTGCCAACAATAGGATGCTAGATCTTGAACTTTGCTCAAAAGTAAATATATTGACCACTTCAATATCTTTCAAGATTTGAATGAATGCATGTACTTGATCATAATAACCAACAATGATAACTATTTCGTCTCCAAGATCCAAAGGATGCAAAACTATGGAACTAGTTTCATTGAATTTTGACAATTCCAACACATTGACATGACAATGTTCATACATGAGATTAAACAAATAAGGTAGAGTAAAAGGACACTTCCTTGCTGCTCCAAGAACCTTACTTGAACCTTCAAAAACCTATAGAAATAGATCCAAAATGCTTTGCCCATGTGGCTCCCCTTTGATGCTTTTGACTAGCTTCCAATTGCTACTTGCCTCTTGGTGTTGATGAAGTAATTCAAGATCAACATCTTGATCTTCCAATAAAACATCAAGGACTTTGCATTTATAAACATCTTCATATCTGAACCTCTAAAGATAATCCCTCTCAAACACATGATTAACATCCCACAAGATCTCATCATTGCTTGTTTTCAACCTTTCACTATAGTTAGTGAAAGCAATGTCACCATCATAAACCAAAAGATAGATTTCTACAATTCTATCCAACATGAAGTAGAGTAGATGAAGTTGAGGATCAAACCTAATCAAACCAGCCCATTTGAGCTCAAACCAAAACTCAATGAGCTCACCAATGAGATCTTCATTTCCTTGGAAAAATTGCCACTTGAGTTGCTCCATGTAGTCTTTTTCATCCAACCTTTTGTCATCTTGATCATGCATGAACACTCCACCACAATCATAGCAGCCTTTGAGTTGATGAAGAGATGTAAGATCCATGTCTTGAATCTTTCCAAAGGTCACTCTTCCTTTGCCCTTTCCTTCACAAGACTCCCTCTTAATGATCACACCACAAAAGTTAGCAATCTCCAGCTTGATAGTTGCATCATAAGAAATGGAAGAATCCCGAACATTAGAAGCCATGAAAAAAATACATAGTTCCTTCAACATAAGAATGACTGAAGTACTTTTTCTTGTCAAACCTGGACTTCTAATCAATGATATAGGTAATGATAATGAACCCTTACTATCATTCACAAAGCATCATTCAAAATACATCCTACTTTGAGCACTTCACATTCATCTCTCCCTTCTGACTTGAGATCTTCCTCACCAAGTCTCACGATAGAACCTTTTGATCTACTTTCTTTATGAATACATGTGACACCACTTGTTTCACAAATGACTTTTTTGGACTCATCACATAAAGATACAAAAGAAACTTTTTCTTCAATCATGCTCAAAGCACCATCTCTTTCCAAATGAGTAAATAAGTCATTAGCAATAACCATTTCCAAAGAAGAGTTTTCATCACCTCCATTGATGAAGTTAGCTCTCTTCTTACCTTTTTTATTTTTGCACTTGCCATGTAGTTCCATTGAAGAGCCACCAAGACTTGGAAATCTATGAGTAGAAGAGTTCAAACATGATACTAATTTAGCACCACATGACTCCATTTGACTAGTAGGTAGCACTAGTCCATCTTCAAGTTCCAATGGATCCAAAACATTGATCATAGATTCACCAAAAGTTGCCAAGTTAGCACAACAATAACTATCTCCAAGAAGCTCATTAGATCTCAACCTAGATCTAGCATAAGGAAGTTCTTTAGACTTTGCATAAGATCTACCAATCTTATTGATGCTAGGGATTGACTTTTGAAAGTTGAGAGAACCACCAACATCCATTTTATTCCTCTTGTTAGACATAACAAATGCATCAAGCTTGTAAAGTCTACCTTGTCTATTGCCCCTAGCAATCAAGACATCTCCCTTAGTAATGAAGCAAACATCCCCAACAAACTTTGTCTTGTACCCTTTTTTTAACATTTGACCAACACTTAGCAAATTTCTTGAAAGTGAAGGAATGTAAAGAACACCATCAAGCCTTACATTCCTATTAGTAGAAAGACAAATAGGAATTGAGCCAATACCTTTGATCATACACTCACCACCATTTGGCATGTGAACGACTTTCTTGGTTCCAACATAAGCCTATCAAAGAAGAAAAGAACTCCTTGTGACTAGTCATGTGTGAACTAGATCCAATATCTATCCACCATGAATCCTTGTCACTTCCACTTGACATTAGACTTGAAGAACACATCTGAGAGAATCACAAGAATCTAGATCCTCATTAGAAGTACAAAATTTGTTTTGCTTGCTACCTTTATTACTTTGCTTCTTATGACATTTATTTGAAAAATGACCTTTTATCCCACAATAAAAGCACTTGAACTTTGACTTGTCTTTCTTTCTAAAAGAATTAGAAGAGGAGGAGGAAGAGTGATCATCATGATCCGAGTTACCACCTTTGGACCATTTCCCTTTGCCTTTACCTTTGCCTTTGACTTTGCCTTTTGTGAAGAAAGTCTCTTCACCTCCACCTTGCAAGGATGCACCATCAAGCTTTGATTGAACCTATGTTCTTCAGCCAATAAGATTTCTTGCAAGTCAACCACACTTGGCAAGACTCTTTGAATGGCAAAACTTTGCACAAGGTTAGCATGTTCATTTAGCAAACCATTCAACATAACCTAGACTATTTCACCATCTTTTATGTTTTCATCAATACATGCTAGATCATCACTTAACCCTCAAGACAAATGCATGAGCACTTTCACCCTCTCTTTGCCTACTAGAAAATATTTGCCTCCTTAGGGTCAATACCCTAGATGTGAACTTTGATTCAAAGAGCTTCTTCAAGGCATTCCATGCCTCACTTGCACTTTGACTATTACCAACTTCCTTGAGAAGTTCATTGGTAACATTCATTTTAATGATATGAAGAGCCCTTTTGGCCTTCTTATCAAACCTTTGTTGCTCTTGAACTATGGGTGGTCTCTCTTCAGTTCCTGCAACTATGTCCATGAGTTCATTCAACTCAAGTAAGGATTACATCCTCACTTTCCAAGTAGAGTAGTTTGATGAACTCAACCTATCATTAGTTTCTAACATGATCCCACCATTGGAAGCCATGAATATAATGATTTCTCAACTTTTAGGCTCTGTCCTAATGCACCTAACACTCACTTTCCTCTCAACAAATGATGGATAAGGAGATCTCAGAAGATCTCAGACCCTAAAACACTTCTATCTTGAACCTGGCTGGTTTCCAAGCATAGAAAGGAAGATTGAAAATGCATGCAACACTTTGCACACACTAAGAATGGATTACAAACTCAAACCAACCTGAACACACTCTTGCTTAAGCTCTCAAACTTTCCAGCAAGTGACCAAATCAAGTTATGGTGTGAAAAGTTACTTGCATTCTTAGAAAATACAAAAGACTAGGCTGCCAAGAATACCTAGAATTGAACAAACTTGATCAACTTATGATCAACACACTAAGATATTGATTCAACCTGTAAAACCACATGTAAACCACACTTCTAAAAGTTTATAAACTCTAGCAAGTGATAAATACAAGCTTTAGAGGTGAATGAAAGAGCACACTTAGTGAATCACAAGACTAGCTTCACTAGCTTGTCAAATCTTGGTGTTTAGATGTAGATCTAAGATCACTTCACATGAGAATGTTCCTCAACCTGTTAAGAACTTGAAAACACATTTGCATAATGGTTAAAACCTTCCAGCAAATGCTCCAATCAAATTACATTCAGAGAGTTACTTACATGCTCAACAAAGTATACCAAAATTGATGCAAAAGATTGTTGACAATCTGTTCACCCAAAAGGGGATCTTTCATCCAAGTGGGAGCTTTGCTCAGCCTTTTGGAGAAATACAAAATCACTCAAAGAGTATTTTTCATCCACTTAAGGAGAAGGTTCATCCACTTAAGGCATTAGAGGAGTTCTAAACCCCAAAAAAAACCCTTTGTAAAGATTCTTTTTATATTTTTTTCTCAAATTTTTCTTTACATGGACCAATCAAAACACTCAAATTTGAAATCTACGTAACGTAACTTTTTGAGTCCAAATTTTGATTCCATACTAGAAATGGCATAGCTTTTAGTGGTAAGTCCGAATTTAGCGGAGTTTAGTGCATTAGAAAGCACTCAACAAGGGCTTTCTAATGATATGTTACATGGCATACTTTTGAGCTATGATTAAAAAGTTATGGCAAGTCAAAAGTATTAGTGTTATAATATTTTAATAATAAAAAAGACATCTTGCACGAATTTTTAAAGGGTCTTTTTGGAACTCAAAACTCCTCTAATGAGAGTGTTCATCCACAAAGGAGAGTGTTCATCCACAAAAGTGGAGATTGTCAACAATACATTGAACAGAACATTGTTAGTACTGAATATGCACAAGCCTCACAATCAACAAATGACTAGGTGTTATGATCCAATCCAAAATAGCTTCTTCTCAGCCTATGATCTTCAATAGACCTGAAATATGCTTTTGATCTACAAGTTCAACTCACAAAACAAAGGTTAGTAAGATTTGATCAACAATGCAATGCATAATCATGCTAGAACTTGATCAAACATCCAAATATCACCATAAATGGAAACCTTACTAAAAATAACAGCCAACTAGCTCTGATACCATGTGAAAAAAGTGGATCTTGAATGGATCCAAACTCCCAAAATACTTGGCTAAGATCTTTGCACAACAAGCTACAAAAGCTCATCCTAATGCTATCTTTGATACACATGAACTTGACAAAGCATTCAAGAGACAAAAGACACTAATAAAAGGTACTGATGGCAGCAAAAAACAACAACATACCAGCCCTACAACAGAAGCCTACCACTTTTGGAAACCTCTTAAGATCATACACAAAAGCTTGAAGACAATACACAAAGCAATGCTCTCAATGGAGGAAGAAACTGTGACAATGATCTATTGATCTCTCTCAACAATACAATAAGTTTCTCCAACTTGTTCTCCACAAATTTCAGCCTAATATAGGTGAGAGAGATGACTCTCTCCTCTCTCTCTAGAACTTAGGACCCAAATTTAGGGCACCAGTAGTCTAAAATAGCCAATTTTGGCCTATATGTCCAAATAACATGATTTTGGTGTCATTTCGAAGGTTCTGAAGTTTTAGACTCCTTCAACATGAAATATATACTAAAATAAAAGTATCTAGGCCTATTTCACATGTGTGAAATGTTTGATCCAAAACTAGTACAAAAATTGCCAATTTAGGCCTCAAACTAGCTAGGAAATGTTGACAATTTTCACACTGACTGCCCTCAGCCGCAGAAGCCGCGACCCAAATATCAGTATGTAGCAACACCAGCTGCTGCAGACTCGAAAGCTAAAGCTTCGACTAATGCTGTTGTGCAGAGAATTGACGTTATTGAAAAAAAATTGGTGAAGACAGAAGATCAGTCCTAGCCAAGTGACGTGGAGAAATTATTCAAAGTCACAACGAGAAGCAAAAGCTCCTCAAAACCTGACCAAAAATCTTCGACGAAGCACAGAAAATCCTCGAAAAAGAAATCTTCTAGCAAGACGACGAATAAATCTACGACTAAAGAAGATCTCAAAGATGACCCCGACTATGACCGCGATGCTGCAAAGTTATTTGCAAAAGATATGTCAGTAGAGACGAAAGAAATTATCAACGCTGAACTTCAGTCAGCTACTGCAGAGAAGGTGGTCACTTTCGAGGAAAGGGACGACGAAATCACAAAGACAAAATTGTCTAGTGATGTTATTGATAAGCCAATCTTGAAATCGAGGATGAAGGACTGATATTGGACCTCTTTGTCCGAACATTACGTTTAAGCAGTTGCTGGCAGATAACACTTATTACAAAAAGCAACTGAAAGGTCTTTCTGCACCGAAAAAGGAAGAAAAAAGTTTCTTTGCCAGATGCTGGTATTCTATCTATTGATTTAATTGACCTCGGTGCACCTGAAATTGATATTACCATTGCGGGATGCCTGATTGAAAAAGTGCCAATTGACTCCGGTTCTAGCGTGAACATAATAACAGAAGACACAGCTCATGCTTTGGGGCTGACTGATATTCAACCGACACAGCAAAACATCAAGTTAGCTGATTCGACATGACGAAAACCTGTTGAAGAACTGAAAGATGTCACTGTTTACATTCAAGCCAAGCCATTCACAATGAATTTCATAGTTATCAAACCACTCGGTTTGTCATCCTATTCTGTGCTGATTGAACGACCCTAGCTTTATCAATCAAACACAAGTGTTTATTGGAAATCCAAAGAGCTAAGATTTCAGACTAGTGAGAAAAATAATTGTGGTATGCCAGCAAAACAAATAATCACCTGGAGTCAGGACAAATATGAAGGTGAAACGCCTTTGTCTGAACATCAGAGGAATCTTCTTATGCCTTAAATGTTTTTTCTAATGCATCTGACATTGAAGTTCAATATTTTGAATGTTATGAGAATGCTGACGAAGAAGAATTCTTCGATGCCTGCAACACTGAAGCGAATGTTTCGTATGAAGAAATTAATGTTGCAGACACGAACTCAAAAGAGTCTGAAATTTTGAGTGACGAATCTGAACATGAATTTGGTAACAAGAACCAGGTTGACAACGTCTATGGAGTCAACCATGCGTGAAATTCATGGCTATACCAAGGCCAGTATGACAAAAGGTATCATATTACCAGATTCTACTGAACTAATTGAACTTGCACCTGGCAGATTTGTGCATGTTTCAAAGTCACTTGGAGAATTGGAGTTAGTGAAATTCACTGAACTATTGAAGGAGTATCAAGATGTTTTTGCTTGGTCGCTGGACGATTTGAAGGGTATACCTGCAGAATTCGGAGAGCACCGTATTGATCTTAAGGAAGATGTTGTATATGTTCGACAGAGACAGTATCGTCTCAATCCTAAGTACTCTCTCATGGTTAAGGACGAACTCAACAAACACCTTAAGGTAGTATAATCTATCCCATTTTAAGCAATAAATAGGTTTCACCCATTGTTGTCATCCCAAAGAAGAAGACTGGCAAGATACGAATATGCCAGGATTTCCGCAAACTCAATGCTACCACAAGGAAGGATCATCATCCTCTTCCCTTCACTGATTCCATCTTAGATCAGGTTGTTGGTCAGGAGCGTTATAGTTTCTGTGACGGTTTTTCTAGTTATAATCAGGTTGGAGTGCGAAAGGAGGATCGTTCAAAGACTACATTCACTACGGATTGGGGCACTTATGCCTACAACAAAATGCCCTTTGGTCTTTGTAACACTCCAGCGACTTTTCAACGAATCATGATGTTAATTTTTGCTGCCTTCCTAAGAACTTTTCTTGAAATATTTATTGATGATTTCTGTGTATATAGTGATATAAAGACGCACCTGTTGAAGCTGAAATTAACATTGCAACGGTGTAGAGATACTTGTTTATCCCTTCATCCAGAGAAATATTTTTTTCGGTATGGAAGAAGGGATATTACTCGGACATAGAATATCTAACAGAGGAATAAAAGTCGACAAAGATAAAGTCAAGCTTATAAAGAATCTCCAGATACCAACCAATTTATGTGAACTAAGAGATTTCTTAGGACTTGTCGGCTATTACCGGAGATTTATTCAAAATCATGCTTCTATTGCTGCCTCTCTTATACATCTACTGAAGAAACAAGTGGAATACTTGTGGACGAATGAACAGCAGAAAGCATTCGAAGAACTTAAGCAAAGGTTGATCAATGCTCATATTCTGAGACCACCCAACTGGGCTATTTTATTTCATAGTTATGTGGATGTTTCTGCATTTGCTATTGGCGTCTGTTTAAGCCAGAAGGATGACCAGAAGAAAGATCATCCCATTTACTATGCGAGTTGACAGCTTAGTGCATCAGAGAAGAATTATTCGGCTACAAAAAAGGAAGCTCTTGGAATGATTTTCACTGTTAAAAAATTTCGACATTATTTGCTGGGATATGTATTTATTTTTCATGTTGATCACTATGCTCTTAAGTATCTTGTAAATAAACCAGTCTATTAGGACGAATTGCTCGAGTTCTACTTCTGCAGGAATTCACTTATCAAGTAGAACTTCGCCAAGGAAAGTATCATACAAATGCTAATTATCTTTCACAACTCAGCATGGGAAAAATTGAAGAACCTATCAATGATGATTTTCCAGACGAACATTTATTCGAGATTTCATCTACAAATTTGTTATATTCTGATATTATTATTTATCTCAAAGATCGGATATGTCCGGATGGTTACAATTTGGAGCAAAAGACAGTTTCTCAATATAAGGTAGCACCTTATACGATTATTAACAATATCTTGTACAAGCTTGGTGCAGATCATCAGCTTCGAAGATGTCTCAAAACTGAAGACATTAACAAGGTCGTTAAAGCCTTACACTCAGAAGATGCTGGTACTCATTTTGCTTTGAAAAGTATTGTTAATAGAATATTGACTGCCAAGTATTGGTGGCCAACAATATTCAAGGATGTATCAGACTTTATTTGTTCATGTGATCCATGCCAAAGATCTAGTAAGCCTACAAAAGCAATGAATTGGCCGTTGACACCAATCCTGCCTCTTGCACCATTTGAAAAATATGGGATTGACTTTCTCGGTCCAATCAAACATGTGACCCAAATACGAAATGTCGTTATATTCTAGTTGCAACGGATTATGCTACAAAGAACGTTGAAGCAGAGCCGACGAAACGAAACGATGAGAAAACTGTCACAACATTCTTACTCAAAAGTATAATCACAAGATATGGTTGTCCACTTGAACTAGTAAGTGACCAGGGTACTCATTTTCTTAATGACACGATATGGTTGTTGACAGCCTATTTTCTGATCAAATACAGGAAAACTACACCATATAATCCAAAAGAAAACGGGTTGATAGAAATAGCTAATGGAATTTTATGTAAGATCCTCAACAAAATTACTATTGCACATGCAACATATTGGGATCAAAAACTACCATCAGATCTCTGGGCTTATCGCAACACAGAGAAAATCACGACGAAGCAGACACCATATTTTCTTACATATGGTATGCATCCTATTTTGCCAATTGAATTTGAGGTGAAAACTTTTTGTATTCAAGCTCAACGAACAGATGCAGAATGTATAAACGAAAGGCTAACTAATATTGAAGAACTAGTTGAAGCTCATGTGACTTCACAAAAATTAATGAAGGAAATCCAAGAACAAAGAAAGAAGAAGTATGACAGTCATATCAAGAATTGTGATCTGAAAACTGATGACTTTGCACTGATATATGACAGTCGACATCAAAAGTTTTCTGGAAAACTCCATATGAGATGGCTTGGACCATATAAAGTTATAGAGGTGTTTGAGAATGGTTCTGTACAACTTCAATCATTTGAAGGTGAACTGTTACCTACACGTATTAATGGGTCCAGACTGAAGATATACTACCTTTGACTAGAATTTTTTTGTTCTTATTATTTTCTAGTATTTTTTTGGAATTAATCGCAAATTTTTGTTATCTTTTCTAATATTTTTCACGACTTTTCTTTTATCTTTTCTAGAAATTTTTGTGAAATTTTCTACCACCTTCCAACATTTTTCATAATGTCTCGTAAAATTTTCGAAAATTTTTCTTGACTTCTCTCAATATTTCAATATAATTTTTAAAGTATTTGCGAGAATTTTTCGTGACACTAAATTTGTTAGTCAAATTTTCATAAATCATTTTCGAGAATTTTTCTAGAATCTTTTCTAGCATTTTTTTTTCAATTTTTCGACAAATTTTCTAGTATGTTCCTAAAATTTTCGAGAAATTTTTGTGAGTTTTTGTATCATTTTTTTAGGATCCTGCGAGAAAGTTTCGCGAAACTTTCTAGAATCTTTCTAACATATTTTTGAAATCTCTCGATCTACTTTTTGTATTCCTCCATTAAAGATGATGGCCACGTGATTATCATTTTTCACACGTGTGTACGCTCACATATCAAAATAGATATTGTTTCTTCTTAATTTAATTCTTTTCTTTTCACAAACGGTCTTCCGTCATTAACGATCGATCTGTCAAATTATAGTTTCAAACACTAAGCCATGCACGTTCTCCATAAATGGAAGTGACAGATGTCATATCACCATGCCACGTCATCATCCCTTCCACACCGCTACTGCATATCAGAGTTATTTTCCATTTTCTTCCTTACATTTTTGGAAGTTTATGCTTTCATGCGCTTATTCTCTTTGCGATCAAAGCTCACTCATACGAACTATTGCGATCTATGGAACTGTCGTTAAACATTCGACCAATGGCTTCCGGATCAAGTTCTAGTTCTACCATCATTTGGAAAGCACGCGCAAGAATCTGTCTGGCATCCATCCAGTCTTATTTGGATCGATGCAAGTTGGGTGATCTGAAAGTGGACCTCTCAATCATCCTTTCTAAAGTCAGCATGGAATTTGTGAACTCCATCCACTCAATTTCTTGAGGTGGACTTCAAAGTTCATGTGCGAGGCCAATTCTTCACTATCAATGAAGACCTATTCTGCACAGCCCTCGGGTTACTTTTGGATGGGAAGATGGTTTCAACCAACAAAGACTCAGTGGATGAAGCAGACCACTTCTTAAGCAATTGTTTCGTACCCATGAAGGGGTACAAAATTTCAATGATCTGCGATACAACATTTAAACTGTTTTGTAAATACGCGAACCAAGCAATATTTTTGACGGATGCGGATGCCACAACTTCAGTTCAAAATTTTGGTTACATATTGGACGCACTTGCCGGTAATCCAGTTTGCTTCGGCGTCTATAGCCTTAATAGTGTATCATTGATCTACGATCTAACTTATCGGCAGTAGGTTCTGGTGAGTCCTATGACATACAACACATCTTCAATTGTTCTAGCAAAATCATTTTTGAATCACAACTTGATGATGCCTACAACTTAGGACTTGGTCATTATTGCAACATGTAAAAATTACAGCAAATAAGGATCCTAAAACACTTGAAATGATGAGGAAAACAATAGATTATGATTTCATAAGATTAGCACAAGTTGAACCATCAAAATCCATCAAAAACCTATGCTTGAACCTCACTAAATGGCCCAAATCCTTGAAGAAGGCTTCACACGTGTGAAAGTACGGCCTCCCACAGTCTGAGTACTGTACACCAGACCTACATTCAATCCTATAATCATTAGTAATCACAAGTACTCAAACAATTATGAACATAGAGAGCAATTGCACCATTATGAGAGAAAAAACATGAAATTGCTTGATTGATTTTGGTGAGATATCATCACCTATATATACATGATCCATCACGATTTTGGGCAGGTATGAGTAGCCCTAAACCTATCCCTAATGCTAATTTTGGTGGATCTTTCATCCCTACCAAGTTAGGGTTGGAATCTTGGAGATCCCTCAACAATGCAAAAATTACCAAAAATAGCTCCTATTTTTTCTCCCTTGTATCTAAGCATAATTTGGACTCATTCCAAAGGTTCTAACACTTAGGTCTACTTGAGAACATCCTTATGAATGGAATCCTATGCTATTTGGCACGTGTGACAAGCCACATCATGACAATCTAACTATTTACAAGTCATATGACCAAAACTAGTCAAGCTAGAATTGTGAATTTTTAACACTCCTCCTCACTATCTAGCTTGGTTCAATCATTGCTTTACTAATCACTCCAAGTGATGATCTGAACTTCATAAAAGGTGTCTTTTGAAGTGGTTTAGTAAGTAGATCAGCTACACATTCATTGCTTGGAACATGCTCCAAAGCAATCTCCTTGGCTTGCACCATTTCTCTCACAAAGTGATGGCATATCTCAATGTGCTTAGATCTTGCATGGAAGATTGGGTTAGATGCAAGGTGTTGGGCTGATATATTGTCATTGTAGATGATTGGTGCCTCCTCTTAATCCATGATCTTTAGTTCCACCAATAATCTCTTGATCCAAAGTACCTCCTTTGTAGTGGTTGTCAAAGCTTTGTACTCGGCCTCGGTTGAAGATAGAGATATAGTTTCTTGCTTTTTTGAAAGCCATGAAACCACACCTTCTCCTATGAAAGTTGAATAGGCACTTGTTGATTTCCTATCCCTCTTGTCCCCTGCAAAATCTGAATCACTAAATGCATGAAGGTTAATCACATCTCCTCTATATAGAATCCCAAAATCCAATGTACCCGAGATGTATCTTAGAATCCTCTTAGCCTTTTTCCAATGGATATTCAATGGCTTTTGCATGGATTGGCTCAACCTACATACACTAAAGCTAAGATCTGGTCTAGTTATAGTGATCCACATTAAGGAACCTATAAGTTTCCTAAACAAAGTGATGTCCATGAAGGATCTTTCATCATCTTCATTTGGCACTTTTACATCTTGCTCCATTGGTGTGTCAACACTTTTGCATACTTCCATCTTAAACTTCTTCAAAAGACTTTGAGCATAGTTTACTTGACTTATAAAGATAAAATCAGACCCTCTAAGTACTTCTATGCCTAAGATGAAGTGAAGACACCCTAGATCTACCATCTTGAACTCTAAGGATAGATCTATCTTGATTTTTTCAATACCATCAACACTATTTCCACTAATGATGATGTCATCTACATAAATGAGTAAAAGTACAATACCAACATCATCAAACTTAATGTAAAGAGTGGGATCATATTCACTTTGAACAAAAGAAAGTGAAATAAGATAGCAATGTAGTCTTGAATTCCAAGATCTCGAGGCTTGCTTCAAGCCATAGATGCTTCTTTGGAGATGGCATACTTTGTTCTCCATTCCATGCTTGATGAACCCTTGTGGCTGTTCCATATAGATATCCTCTTCCAAAAAACCATTCAAGAAAGCATTAGAGACATCCATTTGACATAGAATCCATCCAAAATGTGATGCAAGTGCAATGATTAGTCTTATTGTGACCATCTTGGCCACGGGTGCAAAAGTTTCCTCATAGTCTATCCCTCTCTCTTGAGCATAACCTTTTGCAACTAATCTTGCTTTATGCTTGTTAACACTCCCATTTGCATTCAACTTAAGCTTGAAGACCCACTTGCATCCTATTACATTCCTTTGAGGTCTCTCAACAAGCAACCAAGTTTCATTCTCAATCAAGGCATCATACTCATCCAACATAGCTTTATACCATTCTTTGGAGTTCAATGCATCTTCAACATTAGACGGTTCTTCAAAACTAGATAAAGCATAAGAAGTGGATGAGATACCCTCAACTTGCTGTCCTTTGCCTTGATATGTGAGCCTTGATGGCTCCACTTTTGCCCTTGAAGATCTCCTTGGTGTGATAGGTGGGTTTGGTGTTTGCTCCTCCATGAGCTCCTCCTCAAAACCAAGATCTTGCTCCTCGGCTAACATGACAACATTAGTATCCACAAATGCATCCAGCTTATAAAGTTTGCCAAGTCTAGTGCCCTTAGCCACTATCTTACCCTTCTTCTTGATGAAACATTCATTTGAAGCAAAGTCAACATTGAAACCATTGTCTGCCATTTGGCCAACACTTAGTAGATTCTTTGTTATTGTAGGAATGTACAAAACACCTTCTATGTTGATCTTTTTGGAAGATGCTAAGCAAAGGGGAATGCTACCAACTCCTTCAATCTTACAAGCTTCATCATTTGCTGTATAGATAGACTTTATAGGTCCATCATAAGATAAGAGAGAAGAGAAAAACTCCCTTTTACTAGTCATGTGTGAACTAGCACCCGAGTCAATCCACCAAGGATCTTCTCCTTTGAAGCTTGTTGAAGAAAATATGGACATCATGAGAGAGTCCTCATGTGAACTCTCCTCCTCCTCCTCTTTGCTCATGTTGGCTTGGCTTTGATCTTGCTTCCTCTTGAAGCATTCCGAGGCATAATGCCCCATCTTGCTACAATAGTAGCACTTCACCTTTGATTTGTCCTTCTTGACTTTGGTGGTTGATGGAGATGCCTTTGGGGGTCCTTCTTGATCCTCAAGCTTTGTAGACTTCTTGAATGTTGATCCTTTGCCTTTGGACTTGCCTTTGCCTTTGGTGAAGAGAGCTTGGTCATCTCCACCTTGGATGGAAAGCCTATCCATCCTCTCTTGCATTTGGCTCCTTCTTGATTCCTCGGCCATGAGCGTGCCTTGGAGTTCTTCAAGTATGGGTAGCTTACCCATAATTGCATATCCCTGAACCAAATTGTCAAATTCAAAGCTTAGTCCATTCAATATGAGTTGAACAAGCTCTTCATCCTTGATAGGGTCACCTATAAAGGCTAGCTCTTTGTTCAATTCCTTTACTCTTAGGACAAAAGTATGTGCACTCTCTCCTTTCTTTTGATAGCTTCTATAGATTTGATTCTTCAAAGCTAACATTATAGTTTGGTTCTTGGATTCATAGACCTTTTGCAAAGTCTCCCAAGCATCTTGAGCTGAAGTGCAATCTCCTACCTCTCTTAAGATTTCATTTGCAACATTCATTTTTATGCAATGTAGTGCAACATTGCACCTCCTGATGTATTTGGCTTTTTCTTGAGGATGAATTGGTTCACCCTCCTTACCATTTACAATTTCCATCAGATCTTGCATGATCATGATGGATTCCATTCTAACTTTCCATATGGAATAGTTAGTTTTGTTGAGCCTTTCATTAGTATCCAAAAGATATGCATTTATAGATGCCATCTAGTCTCCTAATCAAGGACTAGACACAAATGAAGGTTACTTCTATTGATTTGATTGAAGGTCTACCTTATCCCACTTCTTAGGGACCTGAAAAGATCAGTAATAGACTTCCTATAA
The DNA here is from genome assembly GCA_029204225.1 of Diphasiastrum complanatum. NCBI lineage: Eukaryota > Viridiplantae > Streptophyta > Lycopodiopsida > Lycopodiales > Lycopodiaceae > Diphasiastrum > Diphasiastrum complanatum. The sequence continues at coordinate 22,311,196 of CM055095.1, forward strand.
AGATCTAAGAATGATCTCTAGCAAAATCAAATCATAGAATACTAGAAACAATGCACTTGCTTGATTGAAGTAGACAATACTAGTAGAATTGCCCCTCTTTCTATAAAGAACATTAAAGCTTCCAAATGATCTGATCAAGAGTGAATTTCAGCAACCTAATATACTTCCAAAATCACTTGTAAAAGATCTAAATGGAACTTAATGAGGATGCAACACAATCTACTATCCAATCACAAGCAAAAAATGATCAAAATTGATGAAAAATTGATCTAATTTGGTGCATAAGTCAAGCAATGGTTGGACTGAACCTAAATCACTTTAGGAGGTGTCTACTACACCTTAGAACAGCCTTAAAGAGTCCCCAAAACTATGATCTTCCCTCTCCTTGAATGCTAGAAAGCCTCCTCTATGAAATCACCTCCAAAACTCGCTTAGAAATCAATGCTTGGAGCAAGCAAAACTTGCTATCTTGGTAATGTGAATTGAATTCAAGTTTGCCTCTGGTTTTAGACACCTAAACACCTGCAAATGAAGTCACACAACACCAATCTCCAATGTATTTTACTACTTTGAGTTCTAGAATCAATACTAGATGCTAAGATCCAATCTACACAAGATTTAGATCAAAAATTGTGATCAAATTGAATGAAAACCAAGGATTTAGCTCATTTCATCCTTTAGGCTCTGATACCATGTAAAAATTACAGCAAATAAGGATTCTAAAACACTTGAAATGATGAGGGAAACAATAGATTATGATTTCATAAGATTAGCACAAGTTGAACCATCAAAATCCATCAAAAATCTATGCTTGAACCTCACTAAATGGCCCAAATCCTTGAAGAAGGCTTCACACGTGTGAAAGTACGGCCTCCCACAGTCTGAGTACTGTACACCAGACCTACATTCAATCCTATAATCATTAGTAATCACAAGTACTCAAACAATTATGAACATAGAGAGCAATTGCACCATTATGAGAGAAAAAACATGAAATTGCTTGATTGATTTTGGTGAGATATCATCACCTATATATACATGATCCATCACGATTTTGGGCAGGTATGAGTAGCCCTAAACCTATCCCTAATGCTAATTTTGGTGGATCTTTCATCCCTACCAAGTTAGGGTTGGAATCTTGGAGATCCCTCAACAATGCAAAAATTACCAAAAATAGCTCCTATTTTTTCTCCCTTGTATCTAAGCATAATTTGGACTCATTCCAAAGGTTCTAACACTTAGGTCTACTTGAGAACATCCTTATGAATGGAATCCTATGCTATTTGGCACGTGTGACAAGCCACATCATGACCATCTAACTATTTACAAGTCATATGACCAAAACTAGTCAAGCTAGAATTGTGAATTTTTAACACAACATTATTAGATATTGGATAGTCTACAGCTACTAGTTGGTCACACATATATGTGAGAAATTTTAACTAGTTTTGTTATTTTGGTCATATTTGTATATTTGGCAATTGAGGACAATTTTCATATTAGACTTAGAGTTTGACTTTTCAAAGTTATATTAGTCTAAGAGCATTTGAATAAATACTTTTTGAAAGTGCGGGAAAGTGTAGTACACGAGTTTTAGTAGATTCAAATTTGAATGGTGGAGACATTGAATCTAGTCCACATTAATGCTAAAATTTCTGTTATGGAGGGAAACCAAACTCATTAATGAGTCATGGATCTGTTATATATAGGTGTACACTCATGGGAAGAGACACATTCTCTATCTCTCTTATCTCACTTCATGCTTATACATGAGTTCTCTTGGGTTCATCTATCCATTGGTGCACTATATTTGTGTTATCTTGAAGTCTTGTGTGTAGAATGCTTATTTTATGTTATTTCAAGATCCACACGTGTGAAATACAGTAGCTTACTATTTTTGTATGGACATCAACTTCATCATATCATATGTTTGATGTTTGATCAGGTTCTTATTGAGTTTGCATCTCTTTCATAAGCAGATATTGATTTTTTTGCATTAGCAACATTGGTAGAGTTGATCTATTTCTAACCAAAGATCAGGTTATGGAATTGGATCTTAATTGATTTGAATTTTTTCACATGGTATCAAAGCTTGTGTTGTAGGTTATGAAAAAATCAAGCACATCTATCAAGGATTTGGAAGAAATATCAATGCTAGTGCAGCATAGATTGACTTCTACTCAAAAATCGAGTTTGGCAGTGTATCAGGTTTGTCATCAGGGAGATACACTTCAACTGCCAGTTTGGATAAGTCAAGTCAATTTGTCGTATCAGTATTGCATCAAGGATGCAGATTCTAGTGATGACAAGGTGCAGAGGGGTATTGGCATGTCACGTTATGTGAGGGACTTGATGGTGGCTTTGGAGATCACATTTCAGTGTGGAATCATTCACATGAGCAGCTTTGGAACTAGCTTGGGGAATACAGGTGGGGCACTATAGGGTAGATGCTCAGATCTTCGTGATCAGGGATGATATGGGATACCTGATAGGGATAGCACTGTAGGATGACATGGGATGACCATCAGGGTGCAGCTATTTCAGATTGGACTTGAGTCATTGAACAGGACTTATAGGGGCGATTTATGATGGAATCAGAAAGCTACAAATGCAAATGGACAAAGCGTGAAGCTTTGGGAGCTAGCTCTAGGTTGGAGAGCTGATGGAGATCGCACGGTTGGGTGTGATCGGAGGGCAAACACTATGATGGGTGTTTTGCTAAAGATCTACTAGAGGGGACATTGATGACGAGGACTTCATGTGTGCTCATTTGGGAGTACATGTTGGCATTACATCAGGAGGGCAGTCTTTGGCATTAGCATCGATGGGGAGACATCTGCCATCACGGGCTTGGATAAGCTATCTATAGCTTTCATGCATATGGCTGTATTTGCAGGATTCTAGGCTTGGCACAGTTGTTGGCACCTGTATGGTTTAGATCCACATGGGGTGAGATCATGGATAAGCCTAGAGGAAGTCACTCAGAGCCATATACCTCAGTACAATCAGGGGGACATTGGTCTCAGGATCCCGTGAGCGGCGACTCATAGATGAGCTTGTGTTGGCATGGTGTCAGGTACCACATAGCCAGCGAGAGCAAGCATATGCTAGGAGCCAGGAGAGGCAGGTGATGTTTCGACGATCAGCTTGGATAGTAGGATGGTGACCAGGAGAAAAGACATCAAGTGAGCATAGTATGTGGATGACGAGTCCATTTGAGTGGTGTTATGGCCATATTCGGTTAAGGACCTGGAATAGTCCTAATATGGTAGACCGGCCCTCCATTATTCGAGATTATTGGTCACGCCTAGATTTTATTCCACATCAAGGCCTGTTGGTGACTAGTGACCTTGACACTCTAATTGAGACATATGGAGTAGTGCATGTACGTGTGACTGATATAGGCAGGAGGTATGCATGTAGAGCTTTGACCTATTTATAGTTGACCTACATGGGAATTGCATGTGCTCATGCATAGGATGTGGGGAGGCCTTGTTAACCCATGCAAAGAATTTGTTTAACTTCTTGTTCCCCAAGTGTGAACTAGGTGCATGGTGTGTGGAGGCCCTGACCCGGTTGTTTGCATGCCTCAGTTAGTTCATTGAGTTGTGCATGTATTGCACAATACATGCATAATTTTTGATGTCATAATTTTTGCAAAAGGACTTGAATGCATGGCTATTTCTAATGAATTTTTGGTTACATAGCCCAGTTTTTTCTAAAACCTTTGCAAAAATATAGATGTATTCAAAGTTTTGGTCGATTCTGAAAGGGTTTTTTTTTCAAATCTATCTAAATCAAAAGTTGAGAATCAATTACCTATTCTTTTGACCTTAATTGGGAGAATCTTTGGAGAATAATTCTATTATCCTAACTGCTATGTCTATGTGATTGGATCCATGGATTTAGGATTGGTAAGAAAATACCATTCTTCATGGTAATTTTTCTCCAGGCAAGTATCCAGATAGTGGAATTATGGGTTCCTGATACTGTGCTTTTTATCAGTTCTTCCTTTTGGACTTGGTGATGCACCGATAGGCTTGTCCTAAATGATTTTGATCTTTAGGATTGGACAATTTAAGCTTTTCAGATACTTGTTAAAGTGAACAATGGTAGCTCTATATTCGGGTTTCGAATATTGTCAAAGAGTACCCGAACACCAAATTTTATGGACTTTTCATTGATTCAGACAACTTCAACGAAGTAATGAAAATGAGCTGGTGTGGTCAAAAGGAAAGTAGCGTAGCATTTACTTGTGTCTAAGTAATTTTCGGGGACCTTCGCTATAAGAATTTTTGGGTGACCGAAAATCTAAGGGAGGAAGAAAATGAGACAAGTGTGTAGGTAAATGTGACAATGTTGTGTAATTTGGATTGGTTAATAATCCCTGTTTGAAAATTGCATAGCACCAATTTTTTGAATTCATAAAGTTGAATTTATTTTGAATATCTACAGGACCATGAGTTGACCCTATTTGTTATTGGAAATTGTGACATGGAACGAGAATGACACTTGGTTCACATTTGTACTGGACCTTATTCCTAAGAGTTGTAACTCTCAGATGGTAGGAATTCGGAATGGATAGTACCAGCTAGATGAGTTGGATAGTACCAGCCAGATGGGTTGTTTATGTGATGGTAAAGCCATGTGCAGATTCTTGTTAAATCACAATTTTGAACTGGATTATTGCGACCCATTAGGAACAAATTTGGGGGTACTCCGGTATTTGGTGGAATAGATATGTGCATATCTGGTATTGAAAATCCAGATAGAGGTTTTAGATCTCTGGACTATCGGATAATGCAATTTAGTGATCTTCCTGAAGGAATTGAATTCCTTGTACCACTTTCGGATTTAGATATTGGGTATCTATTGATATATTTCAGCTATATTGAATTTTTTCCTTTTGGTTTTGAAGAAGAAACTTAAGTCATTTCGACTGTATATGAACGAGGTTTCTCGTCCGTACTAGGGTCAATGCCTAGTAGTATTCTTAGATGATATTGTCATCTACTGTGAAAACTTAAGGAAATGGAGAATTCAATAGTTGGAGGTATCTTTCTGGAAAATGATTGAAGATTGGCCCCTATATTGGATATAGGATGGTCAGATAGTCTTTTTGATTTTCTGATGGTCGGATCTAAAAGCAAAAGATTTTCTTGGAGAGAAAATTGGTGGTATGGAACATCAGTGATTTCAAAGAGGAAATTCTTGTGTGAGAATGATCTGTAGGCCAGTGGTTAGTATTTACATTAATAGTAATGCTAACAGTTGAAACCATTAGTTAAAACTTGTTTAGGGTATTTGGAGAGGTGATGAGATATAGATCCAAACCCCTCAATGGTATCTCATAAATTCCAAATCGGAAACCCTTAAAAGCTATTTCTCTATTAATTTTAAACCTCTACTTTTTAGAAGTTTCTTATGTACGAGACAATTGGATTGAGATTCATATAATTCCTTCCAGTGTAGAACTTGGTTCTGAAGGACTGTTGAAGTTATATGAATTCATACTTCCATTTCAGTTTATGAATATAGCTCAGAATCAATTGATGTTTTCAACTAATTAAGTGAAAATCAGAAGTCCAAATGGTTATCTCTATTTGATAGTTTTTCTGTCGAGAGTAATGTTTCTATCACTCGGGATAAGATATTTTATGATTTTAAGGAAAAAGTTCGGTTGTAATAGTATTGATACTCATTACTGACTATTTCAAATCTTTGATATCTTATACGTGTCTCTTGAAAAAAATTTTATTGAAATTATGAAAAAATAAATAAAAAGGAGGAGAAGAAAATGATAGGAATAAGACTTTCATGTGATCAATCAGTTGCATAGATTTCTTTGGTGGAATCCAGTTTGTGTGCAATGGTGGAACTAGAGGAGATTTGGGGATAATGAGCTATGAGATATTCATTAATATGGGAAGTGTTGGTAAAGATAAAATTAAGATTGACTGATTGGCTACCAAGTACCATTTAGTTATGGATTGAATCAGTGGAATACAACTTTAATCTGAACCTTTTGTCCAAAGATGTCTATATAAGTCAGCCTAATCTTAGTTTGTGCACTAAGATCTGAAGAAAGTTAAATGATTGAAGGAATTTTGTTGATAAAAGTATGATGGTTGGAAAACTTGTGATGTGAAATTATTCACTTCAGAAATTTCCCAGATATGTTATTTACTCAAGAGAAATAGAAACTTTTGTAGCTGAGTTACAAGATTCTCAGTGAAATATGTGAGTAACATATGCAGATTTTGGAGGAATCTGCCAGATAAGGACATATGTGTTTATGTACTGGGTCATAGTTAGATTTTTCTCATATGTGCACGATTAATCGTGTGTGGATCTACTATGTATTCCTGGTTACTAAGGTTATCTGGTGCACTTAACCTAGTTGATGAACGTAGACATATAATCAAGTATTGTGTTTGACAATTACTTGCAAAGTTAACAGATCTATTCCGATAGATCTATTGGTTAACTTAAAAGTGATTTGAATATGGATCTAAATGTGGTGTTATACTAGTATAATTGAATTCTTCACCTAGATATTTAAGATTTCTAAAGCATGAGCAATGAACTTGAGTAGTTGATTTACTCATGTGTAAAGTTAATTGGTAAAACGGATAGTGTGAAGAGAATTCACTGGAAACTGTTTGTTTTGTGTGTATTGCTTGTAAGACACATAATTTATGAATCATTCAGATTCATTAAGGAATTGTGTGCATAGGATACTGAATTCTTGGATGAGTATTTCTCAGTTTAGAAATAAACTTGATGCATTAGTGATAGTATCCCTGTGAGATCAATTGGATACAGGATCCTAGTGGTGCCAAAAATGATAAACTGAATTTTGGGAATTCAGTAGAACTTTGAAATCTCTAGATGTTGTTCTAGGAGATTGTATAAAGTTTATATTGTTAAAGATGAAATTCATAAAGGTCTTTAATTACCTTGTTGATTGTTGAATTTGGAACTCATAATCTGATAAGAATCGGTTTGGAAAAATATTCTTGGAATCTCGTGATTTTCCTTGTGGAGATGATTTCAGAATGATTTTTATATTTCCTGAGTTGTATGTTGTACATATACTCCAGTATCTTCCAATGATTAATAATGGTTTTGGAATCCTATAAATTATGATTGATGAATCATAAGATTCTAAATGTTTATGATTGACGGAGCATAAATTGATACTTAAAGGTCATTTGAAGATTATAAGAAAATGTGAAGATTCTTAAGATAATGAGTAATTCTTGATCAATTGGGTAAGTCAACGATTTAGATCTATTATTTGAACTCTAAACTCCTTTACTCTAGTGCATACTTGAGATTGTATGGATCTCACATGCCTTTCCATTAAGTAATTGGTTACTTATGAGGAATTGCTTTTTTTACAGATTGTAGTCTATAAGTGCTTGTGTACTAAGTTCAGTCTTGATCTCCAGTTTTGTAGGAGACAGATAAATCTATTAAGATACAGATAGATGTTAATTTCTTGCATATGATGCTAGAAATGGGGCTGTTAACTCATTAGAGTAATTGCAGTACTCTGGTTTGAGTTATCATTGTCTGAGACTTGATGGATCTCCTAGAGATTTTAGATGACTGAATTGTAGTATTTTAGAATATTTGGATATTCTAAGAATACTGGTATCAAGAAGCATTATTTTCTACAAGAAATTGAAATGGAATTTCTTTAGCTTTTGGATTTGATCTCTGAAATAAAGAAGTTAATTCACCCAGTGGTTCATGTAATTAGGATTACATGAAGGTGATGAACTTTTGTTTTGGGGTAGATCAACTCATTTGGAAGATTTATAGTTTAGTGTATCTTTTGGAATTTGAATTAGTATTCATGAGTATGGGCAAGCAATTAAAGAATAGTTGCATCTCTGAGTACTTATTCAAATGGAAATATTAGACTAGAAATTATGATTCATGGGTGAGATTTGAAAGCTTAAGGAATAGTTTCATATTTTCTTTTTCTCGTTCTGAGGACAAAACCTGTTTAAGGGAGGAAGAATGTTACGGCCATATTCGATTAAGGACCTGGAATAGTCCTAATATGGTGGACCGGCCCTCCAGTATTCGAGATTATTGGTCACGCCTAGATTTTATTTCACATCAAGGCTTGTTGGTGACTAATGACCTTGACACTCTAATTGAGACATATGGAGTAGTGCATGTACGTGTGACTGATATAAGCAGGAGGTATGCATGTAGAGTTGTGACCTATTTATAGTTGACCTACATGGGAATTGCATATGCTCATGCATAGGATCCTACTCTCTATATATTGAGGTAGAGAGTCGACGACTTGGTCTAGGTTACTTGTTGAGCTCTTCTCCTCTTGCTGTCACATTGGCATGGCTTGGGGGCTAGATCCAGGAGGATTCTCTAGGAGGGATCTAGGTTTGGTTGGGTGGTTTTGCTCCATGTTTTCCTATCCTCATCTTAGAGGTTTGTCCCTAGTGGTCTTTACAAGTGGCACTCAAGGAGATGCTACAGTTGCTCAGGTATGATACATTTTGTATGCATAGTGGATGTTCTTCAGCTGGTGCATCATGTGTGGGGAGATAGGCTCCTTAGTGAGAGGCCTATATACTGGTCAAATCAGAGTTCAAAGTTGGACCTGATTTGGTGACTAATAGTGTAACAGTGGATCTACGGGTGACAGGTGCTGGTACGACAGGATACCACAGTTTGCGCAAGCCTGGTCATGTATTTAACGTATTCGTGTTGGTTTGTATGAATGTGTGTTTGCATGTTACCTTGTCACGAGAGTCTAAATGTGAGTTGAGTTTTATGTGCTTATGCATTTGCTACGTCTGAAACAAAGTAGTCATTTATGCTCATTGACTTGTCATTATGTCTACTAGCTGTCTATCTGGTGAGGGTACAATCTTATGGTGGCAGCCTTAGTCACTCATTTATGTCAGCTTTATAGGTTTGTGCTTGTAAGTGCCTGATAGGATGTCAGCCTAGCTAGATGGAGAATGTAAGTCTCATGGTGGCGGTGGGATTTCCTCATATTGAGCCATGCGGTCCACTTGTGTTCAAGTCGGATTGGGGACGAGTCAATTGGTTGAGAGTATGGTAGACTCTCTATATGAGCATCGTGGTTGCATGATACTTTGTGTGCCAAACCTGATGATTTGATGGTGTGCTTGAGTGTGAGTCAAGTACATGGTAGTAGGGATATGCATAACATCTTTTGGACACTCCAAACGCTGCTGCAATATATTTCTTTACTCCTTTCACATTTGAGCTTAAAAGAGAGTGTTAGAAATCAGTTTGATCTGATCCATTAGTATAAGCTTCAAATGTGATATTGTAATTAGTGTACAATACTCTTGAAGAAGACATTTATCAAACGATTCAAGCCTTTTCGCTTGATCGAAAGTCCTTTTGTCAAACTAAGTAACATAAAAATGACAAAAGACGAGAAAGTCTGTGACTACATTGAACGATTTAAAAGATTAAAAAGTCAAGTACAAGAGCAACCTACTGAGTCTATGCTCATAATTTGGTTCCTCGTTGGACTCCCACGATGGATACGACGTGAACTTCGTTCCAATGATGAATACATATCATTGAAACAAGCCATGTCTGATGCCATTCGAGAAAAAGACGAAGGATCAGATGTCGATGAGCCACGTGAACGAAGAACACATCGTGTTGTTCAAGAAAATCGACCAAACGAGGAAACACGAGAACTTAGCATGTACAGTATTATTTTCAGTACTTGCTATACTTGGGGGCATGTCCCGAGTTTGTCAGTCGAATTTGGCCATACTAGGCCCCGACCTGCTTTTGATGTGCCATCTTTGAAAGCTTGTGAGAAGTGTCTATGGTGATTGATTGCTGCTCAAATTTGACTTCTAGCTCTCTCAGTGGACTTCTAGCCACAATTCTTACACTCCCTCACAAAGATGAAATGAAGATTAGATGAGAACCTATCAAAGACTTATCAAATCAAATCAATTTTGACTATTTTTGGACAATAAAATGGCTAAAACTTGTACTTTCTTTTTTATGGTTCTTCAAAACCTCTAAAAAACATTTAAAGGACTTGAATCCAACCTCAATTAATTAGATTTAATGACACAAAGTCAAATCCAATCAATGGCATACTAACATTGATGCTTTCTCATAAATCTAGCATCAAAAAACTCATCAATATCTATTACTATGAATTTTTATGGATCTTAGCAAAAATGTAAATTATTTTTGGATGCAAACCTGTCCACACATGTGAATGGTACAAAATTAGGCCTTGATCAAATTTGATCCACAAATTTCAATCCAATCATCTGATTTCTACTTGGCCTTCCAATACTAGCTTTTTAGATCAAAAACTTGCTAGTTTGGGATTGTACACAAGATTAATGATTAACTCTTGTACCTTGCTCTGATACCATGTGAGTACTTTGGACCTTGAATGAGTGCATTTAATGACTCACAAGAGAGTGATTGATTGATCATAAAAACAATGCAAACTAGACACTAAATTTTGAGAACTAGATCAACAAATTAGCATCTATCAATCAATTTGAAGAGCAACCTTTAATCATTAATCAAACACAAAGTACAACTCACACATGTGAAACAGTACATAGTACAGCTTGTAGACTGAAAAGAAAAAGGTCCAAATGACTTTGATCTTGCTTGGATCCAAAAAACAACAAGTACATAGAGTAGAAACTCAAGTTTTGGTCTAAGTGTTTACTATGGAGAGTCTCCTACATACAAAAGCCTCTTCCTTTGTAAAGTTAAGTGAATTTCCAACATGTAATAAAAAAGTTAACTTGGCTTTCTTGCCCTAATTTGCCAACCTAGCCTCATTCCTAGAGTCATGCCAAGTAGGTGGCTAGTCGGTCCTTCAGTAGGCACCAGTTGCCTGCTCAAGAAACATATTGGGAAGTCTTTGCCATACTTGCCCGGTTGCGCAAGAAGACCTCCAATGGCATACTTACTTGCGTCAGTATGCACATGGAACTCTTTCGTGTAATCTGGCAAGCGGAGTATGGGAGCCGTGGTGAGGGCTGTTTTCAACTCCTCAAAGGCCTTAATTCGTTCTTCGGTCCAGCGAGGATCTACCACATCGACCAATTGGGCCAAATCGAGTTGGCCCAATTCGACTAAATTCTACACATCCGACGTCTAGAACCGATGAGTTGCATACAAATGTCCTTCGTGCTAGAAGGAAAGCCATTAGGGCACACACACACACACATGCACGCACGCGCACGCGCACGCGCGTGCACGCATGCACGCATGCTCGCGTGCAATCTAACTTAAAACCTCCCAAATGAAAAACTTCAACCATATTTCTAATTGATTCAATATTGATCGAATTGCTCACTTTCCAATTTACTTGAGCTACGTCATCATTGCTAGAAAAAGCCATTGTCTCTTGCACTACAAATGAGAATGCATTATACAAAACAAATGCACGAAAGAAATAATGCAGCTAAATTTTTTTCAGAACTTATGACAACGTTCACTCAATCACTTTATCTTAGAACTATTTTGAGCTTTCTAATATTGGAAAGACGATATAATAATGTCTTTTTTTTTAAAGAATAAAATTTTCTTTGTATTTTAATTAACTTCTAACATTTTTTTATTAGCTTATTATTATTGTTTGTAGTTTTTTTTTACAACATTTTTTAGCTACTATGTTAACGAGCGTTGTATGAAGGTTGTATGAAGATGACAATGGTGACAAGTTGGTTGTCCTATTGGGGCATCACACATTCCACTATTAAAATTTCTCCACAGCACTAAAGATTAGCTAAATCAAGCACCGAACCTACATTGCGCCTATTTCATCCAAAATTCATACATGCTTCCATCACATCTAAAACTTCACACCTTGAGACCTGCGTTTCATATTAGATTCAGTGTTACATGAACTTAAGGTTGAGTACGAAGCATCGCAAAGACAAACAAGCTAAAATTTGCACATAGATGCTAGGTCTATTAACATTTTGAACATAACGGTAATCACTTTCCACAGATCAAAAGTTCATTTTAGCCTTTAGAGAAATTTTATACAAGTCAAAAAAACCTCGAAAGTCTTTTCCATTCAGAAATATTGTAAGCTATAAGTTTCTTTTATCTCAAAGACTCTACAATGTACCAGCAAATATCTAATAGGTGCACCCTTTGAAATATTTATGTGGGCTGCCAAATGAATATCTGATTGTTGCCCCACTGAAAAGGGAGGCCATATTCACACCACAGTATGGCATCCACTATGCCGCCAATTTCAACAGATGGCAGGCACAATACACAATTTCCATCAAGCATAATGCCCCTAGTAAGCCTTATGTATCCTCAGTTCCACAAATGGGGACTCAAACCTGGGTGGACAAGCCTACAAAGCAAGTTCATATCCACCGTGCCTCAGATCCTTGGATATAAGCTTTGCAGTTTAATATTGAGATTTTGAATGGGAATACTTGTCCTTTTGACCCATTGGTGTAAAATGTCTCTTTCATCATAATGGCTAAGTAAATATTATTTCAAGTATCAATATACTTTGCTTGTTTTGGAATAAAACTTCCTTTGTCACAACTACCAAAGAGGAAACAAGTTGCCACAGTATCTCTACTATTACCACTAAGAAAATCTTAAACTACGAAAGAACATCCCCAAGACCCTAGAAGTGGCTATTGCGCAACAAAGGGAAGGAGAATAAAACTCAAATGATGAATCTGCAAGGACTCAAAGGGCTTCACTAATTGACCCAATTATGTAAATGACATATTAGCAACATAGAATTTTAGTTCTCAAAATAAGTAACTTTCAAAAACCACTTCCTATGTTAATAAACTAATAAGCTAGCAAAAAATATTGTAGTTCGCAGCTGAATCCATGAAAGCATCCAACTTACAAGCATTACACATAAGACTCCTCAAGATCTAGATGAGTTACACCTCAGTCATAGAATTATCGTGAATTTGAGGGGACATCACTAATCACGCAAAGATCATTCCCATCAAGGTGCTAAAGAAGGGTTTCTCGCAATTATGCTTGAAATAAAGAATGACTAAATGTTATTCAAATAAAAAGCACAAACTTAACTGCAAAGTTCATGGTGCCAGAAACAATACTGTCTTATGCACGCTTCCCACTACTTGGATTAGTAGCAGGAACAAGTCGCTTACGACCCTTAGCACGACGACGCTTAAGAACATTCCTACCAGTAGGAGTTTGCATTCTCACTCTGAATCCTGAAGTTCGAGCCCGGGATAAACGAGATTTCGATCTCTTTGTACAACCCAAGGAGGTCTTACCTGCCCGAACCTTCAAAACATTAATTCTTCTTAATAACAAGGGCCTGATTTCAAACATGGTTGATCGTAGAGAATTTCCTGATTCAAGTACATGTGTCCACAGAAAAACCCAAAAAGGTTAAGAGCTGATATGGGCAGAGAAAAAAGTCAGTTAGTTTTTAAGGACTAAGTACAAATGATTGACAAGCCTCGCCATCTCACTGATGTGTTGGACTACATGAAAGAATACGAAAGAGCTTGCAAACAATGGGAAGCATGCCACAAAATAAACATGCGATGCAAATTCTGTTCAGATGATGAGATCTCACAATATGCAGCCATTATGAAAAATCTCATCTCCATCCCAAAAAAACTCAAAAAGTCCGAACAAGAAGCAAAGGACCATGTTACGTATGTGGAGGCCTGCAAAGTTGTAACTCTATATTGTATGAAAAGATCCTCAACAACAGACTCGTCTAAAATTCCAAGAAACTTCCCAAAAAGAGAGTTAATGAAGTAACATCAGTTGGCATTAGATACTAACCCAATCAGGTTCTTGCTTAAAGTAAAAAAAATGATTGATGTCAAGCAACAAGAACCTCAACACAACCCTAGAACTAGACAGTTTGAGCCAAATAGCCTATTTTGATCAAATGTAGAAAAATCATCATATTTTCTACAACTGAAAACATCACTCTATTTTTCTTCGTCATGCCTTCATTTGTCAGCTCATCTGTCACCTATAACAAAAGAAAGTAATGAGCCTTGCTATGCCCAAAGGCTTTTGGCATAAGCTATCTACAAGAGTACGCAGTCAAAGTCCACTTCTAATATTTTTCATTGCAGAATTACTTAGTGGTGGTTAGAAGACGGATGAAGATGCTCAATAGTTCTCAGAGCCTGGCTGCCATTCTTTTCTTAACCAGAAAAGGTAGAGACACAGCTTGAGTACATTGACAGTATGTCATCTACCAATAAGACAATGTCATTGACTGCAGTAGTGGAATTGAACAAAAATGAATACAAAGTCTGTAGAGTAGTTACAAATTACAAGAATGCACATAGTGAATGTAGTGGGCTTGTAGGGCTGCAGCATGCTAAATCGGACATCTAATTAGAGACAAGTAGGACTGAATAAGACATGTGGCTACAGACACAAAACTAGTCTAGCACATACCCAGGTATAAAATGGTGAAAAAGTAGCAGACGCGTAGCAAGTTAGCAGTAGCCATCGTAGCAAGTAGAGTCACTAGTAGCAGTTCACTGCTCTATAATCTTGTGCATAGGATGTCATTCCGTACCAAAAGGTACATAGTGTTCTGTTCCATACACGCAAAACCTTATTAAAAAAAATAATCGATTAGAATTTTTCATTTAAGGCCCTAATCACGATCTTTTCCCAAGACATCTTTCTAGGGTATTTTGGCAGCTTAGAAGGGAGCACATTTGGAGGCATGATGAACTATTGAAACCTGTACCTGCAATCTGCTTCATGCCAAGAGAGTTTGCAGAATTGATTCTTGTGCCATTAGAGAAAGAATGACAGGGTTCTTGACAGCATGAAAACGAATTCATCTACTTTGTGTGCAAAAATTAGTTTTTGACATTACTTTCGCTATGCAGACTTCAACAACAGTATGGACAACAATATGGTAAGAGCAGTGTGCTGTTCTATGGTCTTGTGATTCTGCTACTCTAGTAAATGCAGGGTTTGCTTACTTGACTATTCATTCTCTGTGTATCCTTTGTGAAATGCATCTGACTCCTTCAAACTTTTTCTTGTATGGTGGATTTCTAGATTTTGCCTATGTGAGCTGTAAGAGTTACCAGAGCTGAAGGTGCAAAAGATACTCACCTCCCAAGTAGGAAGACGAAGAGGATGCAAGAGCCCGAGGACGCTGCTGCATAATAAAAGAAGACGAAAAAGAAGAAGAAGAAGAAGAAGAAGAAGAGCTAAAGGTGAGATAGGGGGATGGAGCAACAGCAAGCGGCTTGGATGAGAACCGCCAAGACAAAGAGAGCTTTGCACCCATCGCCATCGCCATCGCCATCGCCATCGCCATAGTAGCTCCTGCTGCTGCTGGCAGGAATGAATTCGATGAATGAATAAATGAATGGTAAGTTCTTGCTGGAGATCCAAGGGTGTCTATCTTTAATCTGCCCACTTAGATGCTCGCCACGAGTAACATATGCCACGTGTAAATCCTTCAATGGATCAACCACTAAACGTCGCAAAATCTGAATGCTTCTGAAAACATCGAATGGTGATGATAATGGGCTTCAAATATATACATCCTATGATACTGGTTCTTCACCACCCAAATCCATAAATTTTTCAACCATCAACCCATATAATTGCTTGAATCAAAAAGCATAAATGTTTTTTTGGAACTATCAACCCACCCCGTGCAAGATCACACAGAGTTGAGCATGTGTCAATGCATGTGTTAAGATCAAACCCAATGAATGAATGAATGATTAGAAGAAATATTCCTCGAGGTCATGAAGTCACGACAAGGAAATGTGTTGCTGGTCCCTATGACATATCCATGCTAGGGCCAGCATTGGCCGAAATTTTGGTGACTTATGTCGTGTGGATCAAACATGCTAGAAGATTATCAACAAAACCCTCACTATAAATTATCGTCCCAATCAAGAAAGGATTGATCTTTTTTTTTATTGGCATGTGAGATGACAGATCTAGGAGAAGCTCATTATTGTCTCAGAATCCAAATCCACAGAGATAGAAACAAGAACTTCCTCATCTATATTACTCAGCAAAGGTATATATTTAATATACTTTCTAAATTGGATTTCATGAATTACAAACCTCCCTCAAAGAGCATTGCCCTCAAACAAAAGAGGAGAAGGACGAAATGAAGGGATATCCATTTCAGTCAATTATCGGATCTCTCATATATGCAATGATCTCCACTAGGCTTGAGCTTGCATATGTTGTCATCTCTTTGAGCCAATATATGGCTAATCCTAGAATGATCCACTAGAAGGCTCTATTAAGAGTCATAAGATATGTTCGAGCTACTATCGACCTCTGCATTTGCTATGGAGAGATTGATCCATCCCATATCCATACATTACATGGATATACATATGCAAATTGGGCAGGTGATGTTGACACAAGAAAATCCACTTCTGGATTTGTCTTCCTACTCAACAGTGGTCCGATATGCTAGAACAGTCGAATGCAAACCTCCATTGCAATGTCCTCAACAAAATTTGAGTACATTGCAGCTTCACAGGTTACCAAAGAAGCAATCTGCTTGAGGAATTCATTGTCTAACATTGGTCTCGTGCTCCGGCAATTATTCAGTGTGATAATCAAAGTGCTATTGCATTGTTGATGAATCCTAGATTTGATTGAAATCAAGTATCACTACATCAGGAGCATAAGTATGTCTGAAAGTTTGTAGAACATGTTATGTGGCAGCTGACATATTCACAAAAAAATTAAATCAAGAGAAACACAATAATTTTTGCAATCTTAAATTTGGCAATCAAAGCACTCAAGGATCCAGATTAAGGGAGAAAGTTGGATTTCTCTCTCTCTCTCTCTCTCTCTCTCTCTCTCTCTCTCTCTCTCTCTCTCTCTCTCTCTCTCTCTCTCTCTCTCTCTCTCTCTCTCTCTCTCTCTCTCTCTCTCTCTCTCTCTCTCTCTCCCCACTAATCCAATAGGTAATCTAGATCCATTCATTTGTAGAATCGCACAATCTATAGAAATACAAAGGTTATTTGACAATCTGCAAAAATACACACGATTGTCTAATAGTCTGCAAAAATACACAGGAATCGCCAATAGGTGTCTGCAAGCTAAACTCTCAAATAGAAGCCAACTTACATACTTTTCTATTTTTTCTGAGTCAAAATTTGCAGATAAAAAAATGAATTATTTTATGACTAATAGTGCATGCTGATTGTAATGCTCTTTATTTGATCTGTTTTTACACATTTTCACCTCTAAATGAATGTGTGTGCATCTACGTAATTGACTGTTTCAATTCATGTGACTTAGAAGCTTGGACCAAGTAGAGCTATTTGGCCTGGTAGAGGTTTTCCTTCTCTGCATCCGACCGTCAGCAACTGTTTGTCGTTTTCTTGGTCATGCGGCATGTGTTGTCGTCGAACAAAACTCGAATGCCAAGATCTGCCATCTTGGAGACAGATAGCAGATCCTTTCTGAGTGAGGGCACATAGAGTGCTCCTGGCAGCTCTACTTGGCCTGACAGTGTTCGCAGTTGTAGAGTGTCAATGCCTTTGACATTGTGTCTGCTCCCATCACCTAGAATCACTGCTCTGTTGTTTTCGAGCTCTCTAAAGTCAATCAAGATCTTCTTGTTGCAGGTGATGTGTGATGTTGCTCGACTACATCGTGGTGTTGGGACCTGGTGCTCTTGTCCTGATGCAGCGAGCTGAGCGAAGATCGTTCTGATCTTCTCAACGTGCTGATCCAACTGGTTGCCATCCCATCGTATGGATTGCAGCTGATTGTGAAGGTGCATGACTAAAGTTGCAGTCCTCACTTCATACTTCTGTTTTAATCTTTCCCACGCTACATGGCTGCTTTCATAGTCTTCAATCTGCATGAGTAGATCTTCATTTATGGACAAAACGATGATCGCCATTGTGCGCTCATCTTTTATGTTCCCTTCAGCTCTCCTCGGATCTCCCTCTGGAGGCTTCACCTCTAAGAGTTTGGTCACCGACCAGATGCCTTAGTGTTTTGATTTTGAATTTTCAGATTCTGTAATTTGCGCCATCAAGACTGATTGCTAATCTTGTTTGGATTGTTGCAGCCATATTGTGTTGTTTTGAAGAATCATTGTTGGGATATCAGTAGTGAAAACATGTGAGCTCTGATATCATGTCATGGAAGTGAAAACGTTCGGTGTCGCAAAAGCAAAACTGTTTGTTTTTCGTTTTTGTTTTTGTATTCGCGAACGATTTTGTGTCTTTGAATTTTCTTTTGCGTAGAAGCTTTACAGGAACTAGACACGCAACTGCACATCATAGAATACATTTCATTCTAGCAACTAAGACAAATAGCACAAGACAAGGAGATACATGAAAATAGAACGACTGTATTATCAGTTTAATTTTAGAGCGAGATCGTCAGTGTCTCGCTCGTTGGCAGAATGACACTCTTCTCTTTCGCTGTGTTCTACTCGTTGGCATACTTTCATGCACAGCTCTTTAGTTTCTAGTATTTTTCTTTTCTGCTCTACTCGCTATGTCTGTCTCTCTGTCTCTTACAGAAATTCTATCTATTCTCTTCCTTTTTTTCTAGATCCAGAAAGGATAGTTTATATCTCCACAGTGTAGAGTTTACAAGATGGCTAAACACAGAAATCACAAGACTAGTTAACGCTAATCAACTAATCAGTTACTCTCCATCGCTGCCACTCGTTTCACCTGGGCGTGAAGTCTATGACTCCAAGCCCGTTGAGCTGCCAACTAGCAGCGCGAAAGATTCCCCTTCATTTTCGTTTGCTTTTGTTCTTTTCGTTTCTTTTATAACTTTTTGTTTTGCATCCCTTTGTGGTTTGCGGTCCTAGAGGTATGTTTACGATTTATGAATGATTAGTGAATCATTTGTCCTTCGAGTTCGCTTCGTGTTCGTGTTGCGACAAAGTTGCAGGAGTTCACCATTTCTGACAAGGATTCACTCAGATCCCCAACGTAGACTACAGTGAGACTTTTAGTCTAGTAGTCAAGCATTCATCGATCCGAGCCCTCCTATTATACGCTGTAGCTATTGACGTCGAAGTGCATCAACTTGATGTGCAAACAGCTTATCTGAATGGAGTTATACAAGAAGATATCTACATGATCCAGCCCGAAGGATATGTTTTGGAAGGTATGAAATATCATGTCTGTAAACTCCATAAGGCATTCTACGGCTTGAAACAGTCTACCAAAGCTTGGTTTCAGAGGTTCAACACATTCCTCATTGAACAAGGTTTCCAACCAAGCACTGCTGATTGCAACGTCTATTCAAAGTCGGTGCAACAATCCTTCATTATCATCACCTTATGCGTGGATGATACGTTGCTTTTCAGCAACAATACCAATTTGGTCAAGGATTCTAAACAGATGTTGTTTTCTGAGTTCGACATGACTGATCTGGGTGAAGCTCACTTCTGTCTAGGCATTCAGATCCATAGAGACAAAGCGAGACGACTGATCTACATCGCTCAACAAAGGTATCTTTACAATGTTCTTGACAGATACAATCTAATGAATTGTAAGTTAGCTCACTCACCGATGGATCCAGGCCTGCGTTTGTCGAAGGACCAATGTCCCCAGACTAAGCAGGAAGAGGAGCAGATGAGAGAGTATCCTTATTGATCAATACTTGGATCTCTCATGTACGCAATGGTCTGTACAAGACCTAACATCTCTTTTGCAATAAGCTCACTCAGCCAATATATGGCTAATCCTGACATTACCCATTGGAAGGCTCTCATAAGAGCCATGAGGCATATTCGAGCTACCATGGACCAGTGCATCTGCTATGGAGAAGTCAGCAATGACAATCTTCATCACCTCAGTGGATATTCTAATGCAAGATGGGGAGCAGATGTAGATAATCATAAGTCCACATCTGGATTTGCATTCTTCTTCAACGACGGTCCTATCTCATGGAACAGTCGTAAGAAAACCTCTATCGCTCTTTCTTCTATAGAAGCAGAATATATTGTTGTTTCTCAATCTTTAAAAGAAGTGTTTTGGTTGAGAAATTTATGGTTAGACATTAATTTGTATCAGTACAACCCTACAATTATAATGTTGTGATGATCGGAGTGCTATTGCTTTATCGGCCAACCCTAGATTTCACTCTCGGAGTAAGCACATTGAAATTCGATATCACTATATCAGGGGCAAGGTTTTCAGCAAGGAGGTAAGCTTAACGTACTATAGAATGCAAGACATGGTTGCAGATGTATTTACAAAGGCATTAAGTGTTATTGCACACAACAAGTTTTGTGCATTGCTTAGTCTGAAGATCAAGGCATTCACGGATCCAGATTAAGGGGGGGTGTTGGATTTATCTCCTCTACTCTCCTAAATCCTATGTTAATCTGCCTCCATTCATGCTACTGTATTTTACTTGTGTTGTCACACAATTTGCATATTTACATGTAAAATAAGACATGCGAAGAAGGCAAAAAAAGACGACACCGTGTTTTTACATGTAATTTATGACAGGCGAAAAAGACGACACTGTCCTACAAATGCCAAAGGTGCCCTTATGGAAAAGTGAAAGTACCCTGTAAATCAATTTTAAGGCATTTGTCAGAGTGTCGCATTTTTTGCATCTTCATCAACGTTAATTTTAGCGAAGGCTGACGTCGCGGCCTTCTCACGCTCATCTCATGTACTTTGCAATTAGATTTGGCAATGACAACAGCCACCCACGATCTCCCACAGACAGCACATCCACTTTTGTACCTTCTTCATCTGCACACCTATAAAAATTATGTATATATAAAAATTCATCACCTTTGATTAGCTTTGTGAAGCACGCAGTTACGTCCGATATTGTCTTGTGCTCACTTGCATTATTGACCTATATATTTCACTATACTTAATCTAATTACAACTATGTTTGTTCTATGTTCAAATTTGTGTCAATATTGCAATGCTTTTCTACATTTTGTATGGCTTTCTTATTACTTAATCTGGTAGTCTACTTTTCGCGAATTATTATTAGTCTAGTTGTTTGCGACTAATATTTAGTCTTGCTTTTTGCGACTAATTCGTGACTGATTATTAGTCTAGCTCTTTGAAAATAATTTGCGACTAATAATTTTTCTAGCTGTTCGCGACAAATTATCTTTCTGATGTATTTGATGCTTAATGTTTGGCTATGTAATCAGATCAAACGTGATTTCTATCACTAATATTCTGTTTGAGTCTGATAGGCATAGTCATGCTTGAGGAAAGAGTGAGATAACTTATTCCGCTATGCACGAACAATTTTTATTCGAGTTTGTTTCTTTTTCGAGTTTCGAGTTTGCTTCGTTTTCGTGTTCGTTTTCTTTTTGAGTTATCTTTCTTCACACCCCTCTTTCCAACAGCCAATAGGAAGCAAGGGGCAAGGGCCACCCCAAAGATAAAAAGGCACCTATGGTACACCATTTTACATGCTTATTGAGAGAGGAGACTCTACCAAATTGGAGAGCCAAAGCATCCTCATGTGCTAATCACTCTTGCCTGTGTTTTTTTTGTATTTGCTTTTGCTTTCATTTCCATTATTATTGTTTTAATTAGTTATGGCTTCTGCTAGCCAACAACAGTTGTTGGCTAGCTACCCACAAAACCTATCAAAAACTTGCAATAATGCATGCACCATTTGTGATTTACCATAAGATAGGTAACCGCTATCCAAAAGCAACAAATTTTGAATGATTTCGAGTATCATACCTCAAAGAATGATCGACAATGATACCGAGGCAACTCTCAAGCGTATACACTTTAGATGTTCTCTTAGAAACAAAATCTATACCAATCCACAATTACCATCAAATATGTAAGCTATTCACATCAAGCATATATAGCAAGCTCAAAACGTCCACTTATATGTGAGTATCATGCCAAAGATTGGACAACAATCTTACCTTAGTTTGTAGTAATTCCCCTTACGAATACTCTTCCAATTGCATTCACAAGTCTCCACTTTTCCAAGCTAAATTAGGTCACAATAGAGAGATGAAATGAGAGAGAGAGAGAGAGAGAGAGAGAGAGAGAGAGAGAGAGAGAGAGAGAGAGAGAGAGAGAGAGAGAGAGCAGGAAGAGTGAATTTTAGGATTGTGTCATCTCCCTTTTTATAGAAACTAAAGTTCACTTTGGTGCACTAGTGTTTGATAATGCTCATTGTTAGATCGAATCCCTATTATGTGCACTCATCTTAGCCATTCAAGGAAATCAAGTTTCCCACCAAAATAATTTTTTTTTTTTAAATCTCTTGGGGGGGTCATCCAACAAGGTAAGGCAATTAAATTGGTTTAGCATCAAAGGGAGAAACCTTTCCACGATTTCTCGAAGACAAAATAAATTTAAATGGGCATAAAGTAGAGTCCATAAGAGAGAGAGAGAGAGAGAGAGAGAGAGAGAGAGAGAGAGAGAGAGAGAGAGAGAGAGAGAGAGAGAGAGAGAGAGAGAGAGAGAGAGAGAGAGAGAGAGAGAGAGAGAGAGAGAGAGAGAGTAACAAGATTTCACATAGTCCCTCTTGACAAGTCAAGACCAAACCCTTTGAACCCTTCAATTTATAGCATAACAGGTAAAAATACAGTCGTATAAAGTTTAACAGTACAGAGAGTACCATAAAGCGAAGCAAGTTTTAAGACACCCAGCTGTTACCTGCACCATCCCACACAACAAAACCGCACAAGTTAGTCGTGTGAGGAAGATAGGTGTCATAGTTGAGCATCAATTGTTATCCATGTCCAAAACAAGATTCACTACTTTATCAGCTAAATTGCATTTATAAAAAGTATGTCCAATCTTCCCAATCATTTACTTTATTACTAAGCAATACATTCTGCCCTTTAACAAAGCCGTATCAGGGCACAAGCCATGACTACGATCATAGCGCTAGGTACTAGAGCACCTCTGTGCTATGCTAGCCCGCATGGATATCTTGTAACCATTTTTCGGGAGTCCAAGCACCAAACAACTTGGGGAAAATCCATGCCATTCAAGTGTACCATGGTCAAGCCCTATATGAGTACGTGACTTTACTTATAATACTGGGACACAGGATGCAAGAGAACTTCATTAGATAAAAACCACAAGCACATGTCTATTTTAACATACATAAGATTCGACTTTTCTAAATTTATTAGTTACTACCATTAACAGAAGCATTTGCAGTATTATCAAGCATGGATAAGATTTCTTGTAGTAACGAGTAAGGCTACCCACCATGTTGGTGAAGTTCCGTATAGCATCGTACCTGAATGATAGACGAAGTCATCTCTTGCGAACTATCCATCTTCAACTGTTTTAACAAATCACCTACGTGCTAGAAGATTCAAACCGAAAGTATTGTGTCAAGCATAGAGCACTTCTACCAACCTCATAGTCTTTATCAACAGTTAATCCATCATTTTCCCGCATATTATTAACTTATCATTCAACTTTTCAAGAGCATTTCCTTCCCCACACTATCCACATTATACAAATTATCATATTTTGTGCACACGTCTTCTCAGGAAGAAACTATCAAGCCAAGCCTTCTTCATGCTACATTCTTTAGAAGCCATTCTACTTTTTATCAGAGGTAGCAATCATCATAGTTTCTAACATTCCACCAGAGCAATCATCCAGAGCAACCAATCATAGCAAGTTACAGCCAATGGAGTATAGCAGGAGTACTCTTATCAACCACATATAAGCAATCAACATTGGTATCATTGGAAACTATAAGGAAAGACAACAATCCATCGCACTTTTGCTATCACTTTATACTGCAGAATGCATGGAGTTAGGCATGCATGCAAGGCTTTGCTTCATCGCGGTAACATATTGAAAGTTTTAGGCAAAAACTAGCGTTGGCCAACAACCAATTCTGCTACAGAAATAGCGCTGGCCAGCGAATACACATCAATCATAACAAGTGATATTTGTTGCCAACATCTGGATCGCTGTCCAACACCAACCATATATCAACAGACATAGAAAAAGTACTTGTAAAAATGCCCACTACTGCTCCTTGAGGCAGCACTTGATTGCAAGAGTATCGAATCACAATTTTGCAAGCCAAAACTTGCTACTACACAACGGTAATCACAACAAGTTGTAAGCATCCATTCCTAATCATAAAGCATAGCATACAACCTTCATTATCAACGAGCTATCATTCCTCACATCATTCTCATCTTATTTTGCAGTATCCTTCACACGATTGCTCTTCCAGTAGCTTTTACGAGTTTTCCACTTCAATTGCAATCACCATAAATTAAAGCACTAGGAGAGTAGGACTGAAGGAGAGAGAGAGAGAGAGAGAGAGAGAGAGAGAGAGAGAGAGAGAGAGAGAGAGAGAGAGAGAGAGAGAGAGAGAGAGAGAGAGAGAGAGAGAGAGAGAGAGAGAAGAGAGAGAGAGTGAGTGAATAGGGTTTTGTGATTTCCCTCTTTATAGAACTAGAAGACACTTAGGTGTACTAAGTGCAAATTGTTGCTCACTGTTAGATTGACTGTTCATAATGTGCACAGATCCTGGCCATTGAAAAGATTCACAGCTTTCCCACCATTTTTTGAAAAAAAAAAAATTCTTAATAAGTGGGGTCTTTTATCATAGTAAGACATTTTTTTCACCCCCACTAGTATATAAGGTTAGTATGCGACATTAGCATTCCACAGAGGCTTGCGAAGCGAATCAAGTGATATATGTATGTAACAGAGCCCATGAGAGAGAGAGAGGGAGGGAGAGAGAGTTACAAGACACCACTTAGTTCCTCTTGACAAAGCAAGACTGGAGCTCTTTAAAGCCTTTATTCATAATCCAACAAGGTAAAATACAGTTGAAAAGTAAAATACAATACTAGAAAGCACCATAAAGCATAACCACTTTCAAGACGTCCAGCTGATACTTGCCACCATCCCACAAAACAAAACCGCTCAAGTTAGTTTAGTGAGGAAGACAGGTGTCATAGCTAAACGACAATTGTTATTCATGTCCAAAAGAAATTATACTACTTAACAGTTTTGAATAGCATTTTAAAACAAAGTCCATTTTTTCCAAATGTACAATGTTTTAGCAATAGGCCAAGCCGTTATATCATCGTATCAGGACGAGTGCCATACTGATCAGCTTATGGTCAATTGGTCCGTATTAGTTCGTTTTAATCAAAGAGGAGTATGAAAAGTTTAAACCGTTAGGCGTTTTATTTAGCCAAAAGACTTGGTGTGAACACGTGTGCTAGTATCAGAGCAAATCCATGCTATACTAACCCAAGTGACCCTTAAGACGTAAGGTATGTCACGCATTGATGTTCATACTCCTGAGCATATCCATACTTTCCAGTTGTATCTCACAAGAAAGTCTAAAGTAACACTAATAGAGAAAAGATGAAGTGTTACCATGAATGTTATATCGGAATGATATAATATCCACGTTATAAGGATAATGTATAGGAGAGATGTCATTAAAATAGAGTAAGGGACTATCAGTGTTCATACTGGGTAGTAGGGCAGATCCGTGCCATTCTACTGCCTAAGTATAAACTATGATTCTTACGCATATCCATGTTGTCTAAGATCATAATACTGGAGTCCTTACTGTTACTTTTAGTGACCAAATCTTATTTTTGGGTACTTTCGTTTGATTTAAGTGTGGTCTTATATCATTACTTGCTTTTGAACAAGGGAAGTTGAAAAAACGAAAAAAAAAAAAAAAAAAAAAAAAAAAAAAAGGGGGAATGAAAGACTAAACTTATGTAGAGTGCATGTCTATCATAGTTTTTATGGAGCCAGAACCACCATGGTTACCGTAGTGTAAAGAGTAAATATAAACTCGCAGTGTGTACTTGAATAGTTGTAGACGTAGCTTCTTGAGAGGCAGCCATAGTAGATTTTTATAGCCTGACTGAGTTTTTACTATTTTAGAACATAAGAAGGCCAAGAAACTGTGGAGTGAGCGTATTGCCTTGAAAAGTTATGCCAAATGAGCTTTACACAACATCTTTTGATTATGTAAGTCAATTTACAAAGCAGAGGTCCAGTTGGTTGCATACCTTTCAATAAAGAGTATTTGGTTCAGGAAAGAACCACGTAATATTCTGACGAAGTTGGAGCAATATGAGAAAGCTATAGCCTAAGATATCATTAGCTTCATACTATGAGGCCACAGAATCTATGAATATCTCAAAAAGAGCACATAAGTAAGAGTTATGCATGCATGTGTCCATCCTTCCATCGCTGGTTGGAGGAGGCTACAGAAGTACAAGATTCTATAAACAGATAGTACAAGTTCATTGTCCATCGCTGGACAGTTAGCCATGCATGAATAAGTAGTATTATCAACTGAAGAGGAGACCCTCCTTCTGTCCATCGCTAGAACAACAGGTTTGTAAGTGTAGATTTGGTGTTTAAAAGTGAGTTTACCAAGCATTTGTGATCCATCGTTGGAAGGCACAAAGCGATATTGATATATTGTGTTCATATGAGCAATTATCAGCGAACTGTCCATCGCTGGACAACGATCTGTCCATCGCTGGATAGCGCTCATTCCTACTCGAGTGAGGCAGCTCTCCATCGCTGCTCACTGAGTCATAAGGAGTAAGTAAAAAGCATGAAAAAGTTGTGGTTACATCATTTCTATCACCTGCAATTTCAGAGAATTATCACATACTTTGAAACTGTCCATCGCTGCCCTTTGAGGTAGGGTGGACGGTTTCAAGCAGCCAAACATGTCATTGTTGTCCATCGCTGAGGTCGCTGGACCTCAATGTGTTTTTGCCCTATCATATCCTTAACTCATTGTCTGACATTGGCCTTAGACAACATGCTCCAACAATTATTCAATGTGATAATCAAAGTGCTATTGCATTGTCAATTAGTCTTAGGTTTCATTCTAGAAACAAGCACATTGAAATCAAAAATCACTACATTAGGAGTAGAAGATTCAACAAGGAAGTATATCTAAAATTTTGTGAGCCTCGGATATGGCAGCTGTTATATTTATAAAGGGATTAAATCAAGAGGCACACAAGAACTTTTGTGCAATCTTGAATATGAAAATCAAGGCATTCAAGGATTGAAATTAAAGAGGGGTGTTGGATTCCAATCTTCTCTCTCTCTCTCTCTCTCTCTCTCTCTCTCTCTCTCTCTCTCTCTCTCTCTCTCTCTCTCTCTCTCTCTCTCTCTCTCTCTCTCTCTCTCTCTCTCTCTCTCTCTCTCTCTCTCTCTCTCTCTCTCTCTCTCTCTCTCTTTCTCTCTCTCTCTCTCATGCAATAGCTAATCTAGATCCATTCATTTGTCACATATAATTACTTGTACAGTCACATAGTCTGCAGAACCCAATAGTCTACAGAAATACACGAGAATTGCTAACATGTGTCTGTTCGAAAAAATATCAAATCAACAATGACAAAGCATCGAATCAACAATTGTCAAAGCATATTTCATAGCCTATTGGACCAACAACTATTGACATCGATTCGACTATTTTAATTTGATTCGATTTGGACCATCTTTCAACCTTGAGTGATTTATGGCCTTATCTTTGTGATGATCAAATAGAATCTTCAACAAAATAAGATCATATTAGATGATAATTGTCAATAGCTGAACATAGTATCTAATCCATTCTAAAAATGTATTAATTAATCATTGCTTTAATTGTACAACTGCCATGTATATATATTCGATAGCACATCGCTAATCAACTAATCATCCCATGACTCAAAGATTGAACTATCTCTCTCTCTCTCTCTCTCTCTCTCTCTCTCTCTCTCTCTCTCTCTCTCTCTCTCTCTCTCTCTCTCTCTCTCTCTCTCTCTCTCTCTCTCTCTCTCTCTCTCTCTCTCTCTCTCTCTCTCTCTCACATTTCCAAATAATTGTCCTAGAATAATTATGCATCGGCAAGCATTCAGACATGTACTCTCTTTCAAACTAATTGAATTCATACTATGCATTGCCGTGTCATGTCACTTGTATAATTCTCTATTTCATTTGAGTCGAGGTTTGTTGAAAAACAATTTATAGATTGAATCGTTTTATGACTAATAGTGAATTTTAATTGTAATGCTCTTTATCTAATATATTTTACAAGTTTTGACTAATGAATAAATTTGTGTGTGTCTACACAATCGACTTTTTTGATCCTCATGACTTCGAAGCTGTCATCGAATTATCAAAGATAGCTCAAATCTGAGAGATGTAGCTCATGCACGGAGGACTTCACCATCTATCCATTTGAATTCCCAACATTCCAAATCACCTATGGTGGTCTCATCACTACTTTGATCACCACCCATCTAGAATCCATTGGTATTATTACCCCTAATCACTCTGAACAAGCCACCATTTCTCCCCATCCGCACATAGACGATGTCATTGCGCAACTTTAAGCCTCTCAACACACTCTTGATTTTTCTGAATCTCCCTTAACCCCCCACCTTGAGTTACCCACATGACTTGTCCCCACACCTCACCATCCACTAAGACTCTTTACCAAATCCCTCCATGAAGATTGTCCCCGACCCTTGCCCTATCTCTACCCACAGTGAAAACCTACATATCCGTCATCTCTTCCTCCCTTAACCTTGTCTCTTCACCCATGTCCCTTGCTATGGCCACTTCTCCAATCACCTACACTTCCCTAATTATCCTCCCTTTCTCTCCCCTAGTTTCCATCATCATCCCTCTTGTTATCCCAACCAACACTAGCATTGCCTTCACTACACCTGCCCCTCCACCAATCTCTACCTTACCACTCTCAATATCCTAGGATGATCAAGCCATGATTGTTGGAATGCTCTTATAGTCCTCTAACATCAAATTCACTAGATGCTCATTCAAAGAGTGGCCGATCAATCCAAAGACCAACTTTTTGCCACATAACAACAACAATTGCAGGCTTTGATTGATAAAGCCACACAATTCTAGAGAGAGAGAGAGAGAGAGAGAGAGAGAGAGAGAGAGAGAGAGAGAGAGAGAGAGAGAGAGAGAGAGAGAGAGAGAGAGAGAGAGCAAAACACATGTATAAGCCTTGCATATCTAGCTCCAGAAAGCAAAGACCACTACTACAACAAACCAAGAGCTCATGGGCACCATTCAAGCTGAGATCAATGCAAAAAAAAAATGCTCAACAAGTCTACCAAGAGAATAGCCAATTTCTTTCTATAAAGTTCCAACAATTGAAATTCGAATGTGATGCATTCCTTAACAAAAAACCCCTCAAGGATCATATTTATCGACTAGAAAGAGACACTACCAAAATGAAATGTGGTCTCTGCTTACTGAAGTCGGATGATATAAAATTGGCTAGCAAATGCTTTAGAACATATTGTTTCTTGTCTATCAATTCTAATCATGGAATGAAATGGAGCATGTTAACTAGTTTCAACAATTGGGAATGGATTGCTTGTTGTCTATAATTTTAAGATTGACTGTCTGAACAGCTAAAAACGAGGCCTAAGGATGGAATCGTATAGTATCAATAATCTGTAGGGGAGATGTTTGGCGAATACGTGTGGTGAGACTGTTGTTTTGAGTCCAAATATATGAAGTTATGTCACAACGATTTCTAGTATTTGTTGGGATGAATGTAACTGTTGTCAATAGACCATTACAAAAAATTTATTGACTAGGAAGAGAGTGTTTAAAGGTGTAATAAGTCTTTATTTTCTAGAATGTTGTCTCGTTGAAAAATAAAAATCCGATCGACCCTCTTGAAACATAGAGGTGGTTTTAATACCCGATGAGGGTGAAATATACCTACCAGGCTAGGAAAGAACCCACATTACATTGAAATTCCGCATCTAGAACACCCCACCCAAGTCACTCGTTGAAACATATGAGCCTTGGGAGGCGATCACTCGAATACCTA
Source organism: Diphasiastrum complanatum (assembly GCA_029204225.1). Lineage (NCBI taxonomy): Eukaryota > Viridiplantae > Streptophyta > Lycopodiopsida > Lycopodiales > Lycopodiaceae > Diphasiastrum > Diphasiastrum complanatum. The sequence goes on from CM055095.1 coordinate 22,341,058, forward strand.
ACACCTAAGGTGTGTCGATCCCTTGAGCATGGAAAGGACAATAGAAAACTACAAAATCGCAAATATCCAAAAGTTCAATATTAATGGTTTGAATACTGCTTAAATGATATACTGAATTTGCCACTAACAGTACGAAGATTCACCCTTGACAAGATTTATATGGAGTGAACTGGAAATCATACCAACCTTGTTATTCTGACCCTGATGTGTTGGGCCTAGCACACATTCCTCATAAGGCCAAAACCAGTGAGAAAAATATCTTCTGAATCACATGTGTATGAAAACATTACTAAAAATTTCACTTTTTTGGGGTCTACCTTAAGAACAAACATCAAAATCTTTATGTCGGCTCCCCTATGCAGCAATGTGATGTAGGCTACAAAAGATATTCTGACCAATGATAGACATAAAAATTAAACGACTATTAAAACAAGGTTGGGTCGGGACATTACAACTGGAACAGGGAGTATCATGGAATGTAATGTTTAAATGTGGGGAATAGGGAAAAAAATTACTCATGTAAGAAATTTGAGCATATACACCATCTACCAATCATAGCGTTACTCCACACCGCAAATGAGCAATATCAGTCTTCACTTAGAAAGGGATCCTAGGATACTCATCATTAACTAGGACCGGGTTGGAAAGGAAAAAATTTCTAGACTTGACACCCATCTCAAGAAATCCCAACCTCAAGTAAGAAGGTACATCACTGTGGATGAATGCCTTTCTGAAGTTGAGTTGTCATACGCTTGGAAGTCCATTCCCAGTCAAGGTAGACGTATCGTTTATTGTCTAGCACAATCCAGAAGCCATATCACCTAGAGTTGAGAACAGAACACGCAAGGTGAACCAGTAAGTGATACTCGAGGTAGACAACGACAACTACCTAAAAATCATCAAAATCACTAGAACATCTCCGAGAATGGTGAATAACAATCCGATATACTGAATGATCAACAATTCCATGAGAATGAAAGGATAGGGTATCCTAGAATATGGAATACTCTTTAAGGTCACTTTGAAGATGTTAACAACGACTTTAATGCAGAAGGAATATTTAAGAAAGGTCTACTGAACTTGCATATCAGAAATCAGACCAAATTCCCAAAGTACATTGCAAGATCGTTACTAGGACTCATCAGATACGCTGGACATATATCCAAAGACCATTCTACCCTGTTTCCAGGATGATTTCCATGATAGAGTGTCATGGCACAGTTCGATAATCCAAGAAGATTTTGTCCAGTAATACGAATCTTGAGCCGGGGATCTGTCACCATTATGCTTTAGACACTACTTTGGGGTTGTGTGACCACCGACGACCTTGCTTTAGAAATCAATACCAACGAAGCTCAAATATAGGCCACCTTGTACCTACGATTGGGTCATCCTTGGTTTCCCCTTGCAGTCCAAGTTGCACTACTAGACGACATTCCTTGAGCAACCTTAGGGTTCATATGACAGACCTAAAATACCAGTTCCTAACTCTACCAGGTGATGTGTGCCAACTAGCTAGACGAGGAATTCCAAGATATCATTTCTACACACTGGAGTTTCACCACAATCTGCAACCTTGGGATACCTTATTCCAAATACAACATTATGGGGAGATGGTAGTCGGAATGATGTAGATGGCTCATTAAATCTCTGATCAGCTCCCACTAGTTTGTCTTGCCTACCAGCTAGGCTACCAAACAATTTTGTCCCCACCTCTCCCTCTCTCTATCAACGATCAATCACTCCTCTCTCTCTCTCTCTCTCTCTCTCTCTCTCTCTCTCTCTCTCTCTCTCTCTCTCTCTCTCTCTCTCTCTCTCTCTCTCTCTCTCTCTCTCTCTCTCTCTCTCTCTCTCTCTCACACACACACACACACACACACACACACACATCAGTGATATATGAACGATATATTTCATCCATATCTAGGTCAATTCATGGTTTTATTTTTAGACAATATTCTCATCTGAAAACGTATATATAGAGACTTGCCATGTCATCAATCCAAGATAGATTTATAAACTGAATCAAAGTTACAAAACGGATTGATGACATGGATGGAAGACTAAAATACAAAATATACTTTTCTCACTAGAATTGATGAGCTGTATCACTGGGTATAGACTTGGATTGCTGAGTTGTAAAACCAAAAGAGTCAAAACAAAATGTTCTCACATGGATTGATGACCTGACAAAGGCCATCTAAACTCCATAAAAGGAGGTTCAACGAGAATTTAGTTCTTAGAATAAAATTTCAAAACCACCCTCTAGAAGCTCATGAAGCTCAGTAATAAACTCACGCAAGTCATTTTTTAAATTTATACAAGTGAGCTCAGAGAGGTAAACTACTGAGAAAACTTCTTAGTATGTTTTGAGATTTTTTAATTTATTTTTAAGCTTTTTAAGAGTATATATAAATATATATATATATATATATATATATATATATAGTTTTTTTTAACTAAAAAAACTAATCTACGCGGTGGATTGGGAGGGTTTTTGAAAAAAAAATTTAATTAAAAAAACTAATTAAAACCCTCCCATGCTCAGCCGCCGCGGCGGGTGGGTGGGGGCAGAATTTTAAAAAACACCCTTTTTTTTTAATGTTTCCAAACCCCCCCCTTGCCCGGCCACCGGCCACGGTGGATGGGCGAGGGAGGGGGATAAAAATTAAAAAATTTCAAATGACTCGAATCTTTTGGAAAGACTCAAATTTTTCCAATGATTCAAATTTCTTTGTAACGACGTGAATTTGTTTTTTGTAACGATTCGATTTGTTCCAATGGATCAAATTTTTTCCAAAGGATCATACTTTTCCAATAACTCGAATTTTGTCACTAACTCGATTTCTCCCTCCAACTGCAGAAAATTTTGCGAAGGCCTCGTGAAAATTTTGTGATGCTTGTCTTTCGCAATTTCAAACGAAAAAATCGCGATGCATGCCTTCGTAAAATTTTCGTAAAGGCAGGCATCGCGAAAATTTTGTTTGATGACTTCGCAAAATTTTCGTGAAGGTGTGCATTGCGAATTTCCAACGACTCAAACTTTTGCAATTTTGTTTTATATTCCCCTCCTCCCGCCCACCCGTCGCAGCGGGTGGGGGTCATTCCAAAACTTCGAGTCGTGGGGAATTCGAGTCTTTTCTGAAAAATTCAATTCTTTTTAGAAATTTTCGTGAAATTTTTTTCGCACTGCCTGCCTTCGCGAGATTTTCACGATGCCTGCCTTTGTGAAGTTTTCACGCGCGATGCCTCCACAAAATTTTCGTGCTGCCTACCTTTAAGAAATTTTCGCGATGCGAAGGCAAGCATCACAAAAATTTCACGAAGGCAGGCATCACAAAATTTCGCGCGCGATGTCTTCGCGAAAGCAAGCATCTCAAAAATTTTGGGATGCTTTCGCGAAGGCATCGCGCGTGAAAATTGCGCAATACCTGCCTTCGCGAAATAATTGCAAAGGCAGGCAACGCGAAAATTTTTGGAAAGACTCGAATTTTTGACGACTCGAAATTTTTAAATTCCCCTCCCCCGCCCACCCGCCGTGGCGGGTGGGAGTTGGAATTAAAAAAAAAATGTTTTTATTTTAAATTTCTAGCCCTACCCCAACCCCCCCCCCCCCCCCCCGCGAGCCCACCAACCGGGGGGGGGGAGTGGGGGCGGACCATTAAAAATAAGTTTTTTTTTGCAAGTAGCCGGGGATAATTTTTTGAAAAAACCAAAAAATAACACAAAAGAAATCATATCATAATAATAAAAAAACAGTGTCAAAAAAATAAAATTTCTGGAAAAAACCAAAAAATAACATTAAAAAATCATAGAAAAAAAAACAAAATAGTGTCCAAAAAACAAATTTTTGAAAAAATCATAAAATAAAAAAAATAGTGTCCAAAAAAATAAATTAAAGAAAAAAAACAAAAAAACATTAAAAAAATGAATACATCTAAGAAAAATAAAATGGTGTAAAACAAACTAAATATCCAAAAAACCAGAAACAAACATAAAAAAAATAAAAAAATAATAAAAAAACAAAATAGTTTCAAAAAAAACTTAATTTTCAGAATAGAAATTGAAAAAAATAACATAAAAAATGATAGTACAAATAGTTGTAACTTGTAAAAAAACTAGATATTCAGAAAAATGAAAATAAAAAAGAATATTGCTAAAAATGGTGTTAAATCTTAAAAGAACCGTGATACAAACCTAAACCCTCTAAAAAACTTAAAACCCTACAAAACAAATCTAGAAAGCATTGAAAGGATTTAACCTTAATTAAAAAAACATAGAAAATGGAATTGTAAACTAGTAAAAGACCTCAAATAAATACAAATGTAATAATAACGACAAGATAAAAAGTTCACAAAACATATAAAAAAGTCAAGGACTACGGGCTACGGACTAAGGGACAAGGGCTAGGGTTCAGGGCTAAGGGCCTAAGGGTAAGGGCCAAGGGCTATAAATTAAGGGCGAAATGCTAAGGCTAAGGGCCAACAACCAACGACTATGGACTAAGGGCTACGAGTTAAGGGCCACTGGCTAAGGGCCAAGAGCTAAGGGCTAAGTTTTTATAATCTTGTTACAGTCTCATAATTTTGTTTATTATACAAATTTATTATAATTTCATAATTCTGCTAATTATACTTCCAATAGCATTGCAAATCCTAACATAAAGTGTACCTATAATTTTTTTCAAGGTCACTACATGGATTGCTCGAGAGAAGATGTTCCAGTTGTTTTATTTTTTCAGAAAGAAGTGGTTGCATTTGAAAATGTCTTAATTGTTGAATCAAGTCGAACATGTTTTTTTAGAGAAGTTGGTACGGATAAAAGTGTGGTTCTAATTTCAAAGGTGTTTAAAATAGATTGTCCTTTGTCATACCCTCACGACAATTTTGATTGCCTAAAAGAAGTTTACGGCTATATTTCCATCGATGTCATTGCAAAAAAATAATGCAGATATTCTCAAAATGAATGAGCTTGTTCTTGCCAAGTGTCCATTATACAACATTGATGGCATTGTTGATTGTATGGATTTTGAAGGAGTAGTAATTTTCACTGCTAAATTCAAAGGCTACTATCTCAGTGAAAAAAACTTGCTTGTTATCGTGAAGTTGACTTCAATTACAACAAAAGGAAATATTGTGAATGTCACAACAGATGACGGAGACCCTCTCTACATGCAAAATCAAACAATGATTTGGTGTTTGTCAAAGCTATCTTTGCACTCTAAAAAAAAAAGAAAACATGTATTAGGGTAGCCCCACACTTTGCCAGAGTCATTTCCTTAACATTTGAGGCACTTTGGAAAAAGCTAGAAATGCGAGTCTGCATATTTACTCACAATTTCTGACAGACAAAAAATATGAAAAAGGCGACACTATTGTCAAACTCCATGTATTTCTGTAGCCTGTATAAAAACAATTGTAATTCTGCAGACTGTATAAAAACACAGAAAAATCTGCAGAACTGGATAGACGATGAATGAGGATTACAATCGATTAGTAGATTAGTAAGAAGGAGAATAATCCAACACCCTTAATCTGAATCTTTGAATGTCTTGACCTTCAAACTTAGTTCTACACAGAATCTTCTATGTGCTTCCAAACTTAATACTTTGGTAGTTTAAAAAGGGGTCCAAAAAATGTCGACAAGATCAATAGGTGTAGAAAATAGTTCCGCTGATTGCAATACAACAATATCAAATAACTATAACTCGAATATCTTGACAAGAATCGAAGATATTTCTCAAGGTCATAATATGTCAAGATCAAGTAACTGTAACTCGGATATCTTGACAGGAATCGAAGATATTTCTCATGATCATAATATGTCAAGAACAAGCAGCTATAATTCGGATATCTTGACAGAAGTCGAGGATGTGGTCACTCGCACTAATATATCTGCATCAGCATATAACTTGGATATTCTTACAAGTGTGGAGGATGTTGGAGAGGCTCTTAATAACAATAAAAATAAAAGACGTCATTCTGAAATCAACATTCAGACAAAGCGTACACTGAAATCATCAATTTTCACAAGTGCAAATGCACCCACCCGACGTAATTCAGATTTTGATTTCGATGAACATGATTACACAAGCAACATATTACATGATGCTAATATGACAAACGATCCTGCAAGATCAAGATGGTCACAAGCAGATGAACTTTTGGAAGCCTCTGCCCCCGGCCCACCCGTCGCGACGGGTGGGCGGAGGGATTTAACCTTTTCTTAAATTTAGAAAATTTAATCTAACAGGGAGGGAGGGAATTTAAATTTTTTTTTTCTAATTTAAAAACCTTAATCACATATGAGATAATATATGGTTATATATTCGTGTATATATATATATATATATATATATATATATATATATATATATATATATATATATATATATATATATATATATATATATATATATAACTTTATGTTTTCGTCTTCTCATACGAATGTTGTTTATATGATGAGCGTTTGCAGGCTTTTTACACAGCAGAAGAGACTTTTCTCATGCCCGTTGGTGATGCGAATCCAATTTTCTTTACAAAGGCATGAAAAATTGTTCAGAAGCCTAGTTTCAATGGCCAGTACATGAAAGTCTTCGTCGTTGTCTCCAAAGTATTGGTTGGTGAGCCTGGAGTTTCGATGGAGGATGTTGAAACTATAGTTGTGATGCGGGCAATTATAATGTCTAAAACCATGCTGATTGAAAGGGTTGAATTCATGACCTGGGGTTCTAATGGAGAAGAACGTCATTTTGTTCTGTCTTGCTCGGATACAGTGCATTATATGGGGGCACCCGAAATTCATGACTCAACTGGTGCATTTCGTAGATATTGTGGAAATTTACTCGATGGGATGATTGTTCTTCGAAACTTGCATAAAATGATGCGAGGACAAAAATGTTTAAGTAGGGGGAGTGTCATGTACTTTTAGTACATCAACGATTTTCAAGGCAATATAATGACAATTGTAAGCTTTGTAGGCCCAAAGGAAGCTACTAGCCTTAAAAACAAGGCGGTTCCCTCTTTAGGCCCTTCAAAGTAACTAATAAGGATAATAGGCCAATAAGGGCCCAATGTAGTTTGAATAATACTTAACAAGGGCTAGCTATCCCTCAAGATAGTTAAGTTAAGTAAGAGCACTGTCTATAACTAGGCAAGAGACATCATTTTGTGTATCTTTTGGCTCATTTGCAAGTGAGAGCTTCTAGCTTCCTTGTGAATGTGAGCCATAGGGATCTCCATTGCTAGGTCTCATGTGCCCTATCCACATGAATCAATGCTTCATTTCCATTGATTGTACTCTTTCTTTCATTGCTAATGTGATTCCATTGTGATCTCCATGTTTCTACCTTTCTATTGATATGCTATCTTGAATGCTATGTACTTTTCTTGCTATTAGCTTTACTTCCATTGTAATTGCTATTTGCTTAGATTTGGCACATGACACTTCATCTGCTTGGGAGAGTCCCACATTGTACATTTTTGATAATATCGAGTCGATTAGTTCAAGTTACATCACTACATTGGTGCGACACTGCCTGGCCACCCTCATGGCAGAACACAAATTGTGTGTTATTGTATTATTTTTGTAACAAAGTATTAAAGAGGGAGCCAAGGGAAGCTTAAAATCAATGCATGAAATAAAACTCTCGATATTTGAGGGTTATTACAAGCTTGCTACCCCTCTAAAACAAGGTGGAGTGCAAATGCAAAATGTTAGCCACTTTGGAGGAATCTTGACAAGAAGTTCAATTTATGGGCCTCTCTAATTTGACAAAAGTACATATCAATTCCTTATTATTTGGAATGAACAAAGTATGACTTTTTTTTGTCAATATGTACAATATGCACAAAAAAAATCATAGACTACACAAAAGTAGGGATATGATTTCACTAGCATGTCAGAGTGCTATGCTGCAAAACATATTCTGAAATAATGTTTTCACTCAAAATTTGATTCTCAAATGTGTCTAATCACATTTTGAAAGGAAATTTTTTGGCTAGCAATAATTACTACAAAAAATTTGTCAAGAAATGATGACCAAATAATATTGTTTTCTTTTGACTATTTTTTTATTAAGTTTTTTTTAATTTTGGGTTTTATGTTTTCCCTAGAATTTTGTGTGGACAACCAATGCTGGTGGACTACCACATGGCACAAGCAAATTTTGTCGAAATGTGGCAGCCCCAATGCCATTGGTCACATGAGAGTTGTGGTGAGCATTTGTCATAAGGATCCCCCTGAGAGGCCCTTCAGTCGGAGGGCGGAACCCCCTCTATCTCTAATGTTAAGGTTTTTATTTATTTTTTAATGTAATTTGTTTTTGCACACATCTTTTGAGGGGAAGGTGTGAAAAAAATGGTAAAAAGATATTCACTTCCATCCTCAGATGCCCATAGAGTGCATGTAAATTTTTTTTCCATGGATTCCACCTCAAGATACTTAACTTTTTCCTTTGAAGAAGAGTGAAAATTGATTTTACAGAAAATTAGAAGCCCCCCCCCCCCCCCCCCTTAAAGGAACTGCTTAAGCATTTGTCCCCAACAAGCTGCCAATGTGCCATGTGGCACAAGCAGGGCAACAAACGGCCATCAATTTCTTGGGCCTCATTGTTTTTTAATATTGGGCACTACAAAATATCATTAAGTTTTAATGGTGATAGCATTAAGTTTGGCAGTTGCAAATGTGTAAACATGCACACATGCCAAGCACTCTCAAGTTTCTCAAAGTTCCAAATGTGCACGAATGTTGAGGCACACATGTGTGGCCATTGATCTTTCCAAGGGCCTCGCAAATCTCACAGGCAGGCACGTGTTTTAAGAGAGATGGTGTTGTTTAACTATATAAAAAAGTCTGCCTAAACTGTAGAATGCTTATAGGATATAAAAACACGTGGCAATCAGGAGAGCTTGGGCAAAAACGTTGGGCAAGTTTTTAAAGATAAAAAATTAACTTTTTAAACTTAAAAAGGAGAACGTGGCTGTGATTGAGGTGGGGTGAAAGTTGGGCAATGCATCCAAGATGTAGGACCCCTTGGGCGCAGTGCTCTAGAAAACCGGCAAAGTATAAGAATGGAATCGACATGTTTTCATAAAATATTTGAGGCTTATAAACATATTTGAGGCTTATTAGCTTTCTGTCTACCATGGAAAAAAATTAGAGATGTACCGGTAATTGTGTGATAATTATGGCTGCAGCCTTGGTAGTAGGGACTAATTGGGCATTGATCCCATGTTCTTGGGTTGGAACAACAATTTTTCAAGCATTAATTATAATACAGAAGAAATTTCACATCTTCTATTTCTAGTGTATGGAATCTGGATTCCATGGATCCATTCTTCAACTTCACAGAGTACAGTATCAAAGAATCAATGCTTATTCTAGAGCATTATTTTTGGGTGAATTACAAGGCATTGCACGTGACACAGCCCCAAAGAATAAAAAACAGATTCGAGGTTCCATCATGCATGCTGCATGCATCAACGATCGACACACAAAGCTGGATCATCGATACCGAGTTGTCAGGAGAAAGCTGGGAGCATCTGAAGAAAAAGTGAATAGGACTGAATATGTAAGTATTTAAAAAGAGCACGATGCAATGGGTCCACGCGGTTGCGTACATTTGCAGAATCAACATGCCCGTCTCTGTCGAATATCCTTTTCGTTGATTGCTCTCTTTTCTAGTTTTTGCTTCCTAACACCACAATACTCAGCAGAAATTCAATGTGCACTCTGTATAGTAAAGGTACAAATCTGCAGCGATGGTGGACAGAGACGCGGTGTAGTCAGCCGCGTAGGACCACGCTCCACGCGCTTTGCTTGCGATTTAAACTTTCCCCGTAACCACAAGTTACAACGCGCGTTCGCCCAGAGAGAGAGGGAGAGGGGGGGAGAGAGAGAGCGAGAGAGAGGAACGCATCCAATGAGAGATAAAACGCATTTTTGCAATTTTGATCGATCCACGTGTATTTAGGGTTTTGATGTTTAGGTCAATGGGTTCTCTTTTATGTACATATGCCTTTCACTTTAACCCGTAACCTCGTAACCTATTATGGAAGGAGCAGGGCACAAGCCAGTTTGCCTGGTAAGGATTTTTAGAATTGTTTTGGGTGAGGCCTGGAGGGGCCGAGCCTAAATTTTTTTGGAAAGCTGAACCGGGCAGCATGGCCTGTGCCCGGGCAGCTTCCATTGCATAATGGTTACCTTAATCAGATTAGAAAATTCAGAGCAATTCTTCCCAAACTACTATACAATTATCAAAGGACCAGAAGCACACCACGCAGGGAGGCACTCTGTAAAAAGAAACCAAAATTTTGAACTAACAACTACAGCAGATGCATGGCAAACTGGAAGGACATAGCAGCCGAGGGCGGTGATGAAGATCAGTAAAAAATCAACTGGTTCCATGCAGTCCATAATTTCCACAACAAAGAGAGCCTGTAGACATGCCAAAAGGTAAGTGAGGTCGTAGGAATGTGTTGTGAGTCGCCTAACAAAACTAAAACCACTGAGAGCGGAGGTAAGGCCACCCAATAGCTGAGCAAGCAAAAAGTCCTCCCACAAGGGTCTACTGCAATGAAAGAACAGATGCTCGGTTGTTGTCTCTTCATGCAACTAGAAAACTGGGCATAAATGGTCGGAAAGAAAGGGCCATTGGCTCTAAGGGGCAGAGAATTGGAGATGACATGGAAAGCAAGATAATGGAGCTTACCAACAAGAATAGATCGGATGGTGGCAAATCCCCCCCACCACATGCCGAAGGAGAGTCCAACCGGGCTCAATAGGAATTGTAAAAGGTGAGGAGGAGGGTGTCGGAGAATAGAATGAGGATGACGGGCCAGGTCGATTCCCTTGGTCCATGCGCTATGTGTATCGAATTAGATCAGTGTGGTGAGTCAGAAGAATCGACTGATCCTACTTGATTCTAACTATGTGGCTTACATCTGAGGGATTTTACACTACACGCAATTGTAATGTGGACAATTGGCATGACTATCCAGGACTCAGGTAATCATTCAAACAATGTCTATATTGTATACATAGGAGATTGTTTACAATTACATACAACTATTTTTTGACATTTAGAAGGCTCTACACATGATAAAGATGAATGCTACCAATGAGCTTCTCAAGGAAGTTGGTAAGTGCACATCATCTTTGGAAGCTTGGGATTCATTGAAGAAGCTTTATGAATCCAAGTCTACTTCTAGAGTGTTGACTCTAAGAAGGCAAATCTTTTCTTGTTTGCAAAAGAATGAAGAAAGTCCAAGTACTTTTGTTTTGAGGATGAAAGCATTGAATGATGAGTTGGCTTGCATTGATGAAAGCATTAAGGAGAGCTTATTCAAGTGATTCTTAATGGCTTGTTGAATGCTCATGCTAACATTGTTCAAAATATTGCTATTCAAAAGACTTTGCCAAGTTTGATGGATCTTCAAGATATCTTGATCAATGAGGAATATAGGCTTCAAGCAAGAAGTGGATCTACATCGACACTTCAAGAGGATGCTATGCTCACAAAGGATAATTTCAAAGTCAAAACCAAAAGTAAGTGGTCTAAAGGGCAAGATCAAGTGGATGCTTCTTCAAGTGGCAAAAAGAAGGATAGATCAAAGCTCAAGTGCTTCTATTGTGGCATCAAAGGACACTTTGCAAGTGAGTGCCACAAGAAGAAGAGAGATCAAGGAGACAAGCAAGGTAATCTTACTCTTGATGAGGATGGTTTGGATGTTCAAGATGCCAATGATGATGCTTTTGTGATGTCTTCATGTATGCTTGCTAATGATGGAGATCTAGATCCTTGGTGGATTGATAGTGGAGCAAGTTCACACATGACCTTTCACAAATAGTACTTCATTTATTTGTTGGCATATGGAGATGACAAGAGGGTGATCTACACGGCCAATGATGGTGAGTGTGCAATCAAAGGGATTGGCACAATTCCTATTTCTCTCTCTACAAATAAGAATGTTCATTTGGAGGATGTCTTGTTTATTCCATCTATTACCAAGAATTTGCTTAGTGTGAGTCAAATGCTAAGTAAAGGCCTCAAGCTGGAGTTTGATGGAGATGCTTGTATGATCAAAAGGAAGGATGTCTTGATTGGAAAAGGTAAAAGACAAGGGAAGTTGTTCAAACTAGATGCTTGTGTTATTGCTAACCAAGTTGGATGTGTTGCAAGGGAGCAAATACCTATTCAAGAGGTTTGACATAAAAGGATGGGACACCTCAACTTCAAGTCATTGGAGGTAATGGCTAGGAAGAAGATTGTTATAGATCTTCCAAGTTCCTTAAGTGGCATCAAACATGTTTATGAGTCTTGTGCTTTGTCTAAGTCACATAGACTACCTTACACTAGATCTATATCTAGATCTACAAAGCCTTTTCAACTTGTACATTTGGATATTCATGGATTTACTACAATTTAGCAATAGTGGAGCTAAGATGTATGTAACACTCAGTGATGATTTTAGTAGATTTTGTTGGATCTATATACTAAAGAGCAAGGATGAAGTGTATGATGCCTTTATCAAGTTCAAGAATGCAAGGGAGAACCAATTTTCCACAAAGATCAAGTGCCTAAGGAGTGACAATGGTGGTGAGTAAATATCTACCAAGTTCAAGGCCTTTTGTGATGAGCATGGGACCAAGAGGGAGTATAAAACATCAAGGACCCCACAACAAAATGGTGTGGCTGAAAGGAAGAATAGGACTTTATGTGAAAGTGCTAAAGCTATGAGGTTAAGTGATAATCTTGACAAACCATTTTGGGATCAAGCTCTGTTGTGTGCCAATTTTTTGTGCAATAGGTGGTCGAGTGCTATTTTGGATGGAAGGACACCTTTTGAGATGCTATTCAAGAGGAGGATGGGTGTCAACTTTCTAAGAACCTTTGGATGCACATGCTATGTTAACATTACTCTTGATGATAGGACCAAAGAAGATCCATCTGCAAGAAGAGGTATTTTTGTTGGATTTTATGTGTAGAATGATCTATAATTGCTATTTTTGGATCCACACACGTGAAATTCAGTAGCTTGCTGGTTTTGTATGGATAGCAACAGTACTTTATCATTTCATTCAAGTTTGATCAAGTTCTATTAGTGTTTGCATCTCATTTTGTGTGTAGATGCTGATTTTTCTACATTGGTGAGATTGGTAGTGTATTTCTCTTTCTAAGCAAAGATCTTTCAAGTGGATTGGATCTTGATGATCCAAAAACTTTCACATTTTTTTTATTTTATATTTATTGACTGGAAACTCAAATAGGCATAAAACGAATCGAATATATTGCAAATGGGTGTGTCCAAAAGAAGTTTGTGAGTTGGATCTTCATATGAAGAGACACGAGATGTAATTTGTAGAGGCAAAATGCCTCAAAGAAATAAAGACATGAAACATAGACTTTGATGACATGAAACAACCAATGACCATTATTCTTTTTGGATATTATATGAATTTATTGCTCTAATGATTTGAGTATTACTACTTGTAGAACTAAGAACCTATTATGAGACATGTCTGATGGTATAAAAACTGACCTTTCTTTGAAGGTATGTGCAGATACTCACGAAAGTGCCTGAAGAACAAGAACAAGAATAAGAAGCCTTCTAGGCTTAAGGACTGACCTTTCTTTGAAGGTATGTGCAAATACTCACAAAAGTGCCTGAAGAACAAGAACAAGAATAAGAAGCCTTCTAGGCTTAAGGATTTACCTTTCTTTGAAGGTATGTGTAGGTACTTATGGAAGTGCCTAAAGGACAAGAATAGGAACAAGAAGCTTTCTAAGCTTAAGGCTATTCACAAAGAAGGCTTATGACAAGTCTATAATGAAGGCTCGGAGGAGTCTAGAAAGAAGGCTTATTTCTAAGTCTATAATGAAGGCTCAGAGGAGTCTATAAAAAGATCGAGACTAGGCCAAGGGACTGGTCACCCTATTGACCTTATCCACCATCACTGAGGATGGGCAACCTCTAGAAAAAAGCTGCCAATGAATAAATGATTATCCACCATGATTGAGGATGGGCAACCTCTAGAAAAAGTGCCAATGAATTAATGATTATTATGCCAAATAAGATGGGCATATACTTTGGCTTCTTCCCTAGTAAGATTGCACTTGGGTGAATTCCCAAGTTGTGACAATGAAAATCCATATGTTAACAGCCTTTAGTCCAATTGGAGTCTTCCCCACACCTCATGCACTTGTACTTGACACCTCATTCACTTTGGAATGCTTCTCCACTCTCTATATAAGTGGAAATGTGCCCCCCTACCAAGGGGATTCCATCATTTTGTTTGTATTTGTGTATAGGTGCTTTGGAGAAGAAGTTTGAAGCTTTGGCCTCTCTCCCTTCTCTTTCACTATCTATCTACATCATCTCTCTTGTGCTACATCTCCATTTTTGGAGTATCTGCACTATAATCTAAATTTAGCCATTCCTCTAACTTGACCCACTACTTCCAAAAATCCAGCAACTAATTAATTATGAAACAAAGTTCTATTTCCCCCAAACTCGGCCTTCCATAGATCAAAGAACTGTTCATAATGATCTTATGACCTTGATACAAGATTTCCACTACCAAACACCCCAAAACTGGATGCATGCATGCATTATGTCCTTCGGAACTTTTGCATGTGTGCATTACTCTGATGTTTGCCTTTGCATGTAACTGTAGTATGTTCTTTTCCAATTGCATGCCAAGTTTCTGGAGTTCTTCATCATTGCATGTCGAAAGAATTAGAGTTTATGAGAAAAATCCTATGCTTTTGATAACTAGATTTGGAAACAAGTCCATTGAAAGGAACCAAGTTCATGTTCCTCTTTTTATAGTCCTTTTTGGGAATCAATATATATGTAATTGGCAAAGGCCAATTGGATTTGCATAATAAAGGCATTTCCTTAGGGGGGGGGGGGGGGGGGGTCCCCATCTTGACCCCTCAGTGCTTTTCCTAGATGTGAATGAATTTTTGTGATTCATTATTTTCGAGTTTCATTTTCAAGTCTAATTTGATTTCATTTAAGTTGATTCAAGACGTATTCTATCTAAAAGTAAAGTCACTAAGTTCAAGATTCTAAAGATTGTAGGTAACCCTCCCTTGAGATTCACACTTTGGTATGAGAGCTAAGGTCTTACATTTTTTGAATTTTATGTGAGGGTTTTCTTTTTAGATGCCAGCCCATCAAACTCTACATCTTTACTTTCGAACTGACTTCCCATCTACTCTTATCTCTTTTTCTTTTCTTACAAGACTTTTTCAATTCAAAAGAAAAACCATCTACAACTAGGTGATCCTATAGAGTTGATCTTTGAATTTTCTTTTGTTTCCAACCCAATGCCATAAGAACTGTAGTTTCCATTTTTTCTTTTTGGATAGTGGCACTATTCTGAATTCCAAGTTTTTCCATACTATTGGCTTTGAAATCTGTGTCAGGAAGGATCTTTTGCTCCAACAAAGATAACCAACTCTTCATGAAGTGCTCCAAGCTTTTCCCCATCGCTATCGACATCTCCATCGACATCACCTAGATCACCTATTCAAGCTTTTTGCCACGTATACATATGAGGATGTTTATTGGTTTTAGTGTGCAGTTAAGATTGTGTACATAGGACGACTATGCAACCTATGTTTGACGTCTGTCCACTATCAACTTGCATCACCACCTACTACATTTTGTCTTCCTTATTTTCCTTTTAACACTATTTATATATCATTTTTACTTTTAGCTCATAGTAATTTTGTGTTTGTTCATTTTTTTGCTTGCTTGCGCAAACCAATTGCTGTTGCAATCACTGTTGAGGTCTTGCTTGTGCTCTCGATTATGTTCACTAATGATCATAATGCAAGTTCTGATACATTGTTATTTACTATAAGGTAAGTTTGTTATTGCTTTTGCTTCTTGACAATGTGTGTATTTATTTAGTTGTGATTTTTGATGTTTTGTGTTGTTTTGTGAATTTGTGTTTCAAGAAACAATGGCATCTTCCATCGATGTCGAGCAACATTGGTGAATTGGAAAATGCGCAGCCCAATCAACATAGAATCAATCAGAAGCATGGCTGAGGTGTGCAGACTAGGAGGTTTACTTAAAGTAAACTCAACTTTTGTT
Source organism: Diphasiastrum complanatum (assembly GCA_029204225.1). Classification (NCBI taxonomy): domain Eukaryota; kingdom Viridiplantae; phylum Streptophyta; class Lycopodiopsida; order Lycopodiales; family Lycopodiaceae; genus Diphasiastrum; species Diphasiastrum complanatum. Next base: position 22,357,167 of record CM055095.1, read on the forward strand.
CTCTCAGAATTAAACAACAAGTTTGTTGCTAAATTCCATCAAGTGACTGAGGACGATATCAAAGTATGAGTTAGAAATGTAGAATTGCTAATAACAAAAGAATTTTATGCCAATGCCTTATGCTTGCCAAAGGATGGGACAACTCCATCAATACCCAAAGAGGACATGGATGAAATGACTCTTTTCAAAGGGAGCTTTCTCACAATGACCAAGGGCTATAAAATTTTCATGATCATTGATCTAGCATTTCGTAATCTATGTCATTTTGTCAACGAAGTTGTGTTCTTCACATATTCGGATGCTACCATAGCTATCACCAACATTGAATATTTGGTTCATGTTCTTGAAGGCAAATCAGTCAAGCCTTCCACAAGTTAGTTAAACACGGAAAATTTCCTACATTGGGAGCTTAGATTGGCCATGTGTGCCATCATTTTAATCTGTTGAATGGCAAAGAGCTGGCCTTGATGCAAGGAAGAAGAAACATAGTGCCTCCAATTGTTTAGGAGGAAGATATGGTAATCGTCATTGAAGAAGACACACCAACGAAACTCAACACTGATCCGACAATGATAGTGCCCTAGTCGACAAAGGACACGCTTGTTGAAACGATTGTTGATATTCATGTCGACTACATTGATGGAGCCAATAACCAATAAGCAGTAGACTCCTATAGTTGAGAAACCTAAGGATGTAGACACGATGTAATTGACTCTCAAGCCTCTGATGAGAAAAAAGCTTATGATATGGATTTAGATGAAGAAAAAGAGTATGTATTTTATGTTGATAAATTTTCTTCCATGAAAAATGTTGGACAATAATTTATGGCATTTTTTCAACAGAGGGACCTCTATCTCCAAGAACAAATGAATAGAGGCTTTTTTGCTTATATGAGATAGGCTTGACACTTAGCAAAGAAGATCTTTAAGTTGGGAAATACTCCAAGGAAAATTTCGTATAACTCCCTTTGGAAGTTGTGAATTGTATATAGGTTGTACATTACTTTATGTTTTAAAATAATACCTATAAATGAAAGAAATCATTTTTTATGACTATTACGAAAGAAAAAAAGTTTTCTGGTGTCAACCACAACTAGTTCCATTTATTCCAACTAACAGAAGTGTCGAATTTTACTATGTTCAAGTAACAAAATTTGTAGATTATTGATGTTTCATACCCAGATCTATGGAATCTATATGTCGACTGGGAATCCAACCATGCAACGCACTACGAGAATACAACCTGTAACATCAAAGTGAGGAACTACATAAAGAAGATCATCGATTTATCACCTGTTCTTTGGAGGAAATTGGCAACGTCATCACCAAAGTACTAGATGCAATCCATAGTTTTTACTTGTAGGGATCTTTTAACAGACTTGATGCTAAGTTGTTGAGCTCTACTGAAAGACATCATACCATGAAAGAAGAAGGATGAGAAATATTTGGATTCCACAGCCTAGGCAATTTATGATGGAACGTATTTGCTTGTTAAACTTGAAGAATATGGATACAGAGTAATTGGGCAATATTATGAAGCTCAAGGACTCAAGAAAGCTCGACAAATAGAGCTGGATGCTCTATTACCAAATATATAACACAACGAACAATGGCCTATACTCACCTGCGCATTGATTCGCTATCGACTGTCGACTTTCATACTCGGGTTATCAGTTCGACGCGCGCCTCCTACACTGCCTCACTGTTGATCTGTACACATGTGCGCTAATCCGATACTAGGACATCACGCCCGCACCAAACAAACTGCTCGTCTTCATCCTGGCCCGCATCAATTGTTCCTCTTGGTCTCCGATTTCGTGTCGCCATTAGTCCAAAATATCTCTATGGAGGTTGAGTATGAATGAGAACAAAGAGAATGAGAGGTATACCTAAGAATGACAAGAAGTTCCTAAACTACAAGGATTAGTTAACTACAGTATATAACTATTTACGTCAAATCAACCTCGAGTGTACAAATACGGGCAGCAAAAGAGTATTCGGGCAGTAATTGTGGTCCAATCACAATTGTTTGTACTGCCCGGCGGGATTTTTGAAAATCACCAAAATTTGACCGGGAAAGGGAAAAGTAATTTCCGTCCATCAACCACTGTTATAGTTCGTCACAGATGGACACCATTGATTGGGCCACTTAAGCGTTGAAAGCGTGCGAATTAAAAAAAAACATCTTGACAAAGGGCCCATTTTGAGTTCTAATATCCCCTAATGTCCGACGTCAGTTATTGAACATACCATACCTTTAGTACCTGATGCAGTTCCAAAGGTTACAAAGTTCTATCGTTGTAATCCTAATGTTGCGGATCTGATAAAGAAATAACTTCAGAGACTGCTTGACGTCAATTTCATTTATGAGATCGAGCATACCGAATGGATCTCACCGATTGTCATTGTTCCTGAGAAGAATGAGAAATTGAGAATCTGTTTGAATCTCAAGGCGTTGAACAAAGTGATGCGGAAGGATAACTTTCCGTTACCTTTTACTAAATGCATTTTGGATCGCCTTGCTAGAGCGGAAGCTTATAGTTTCCTGGATGGATTTAGTGGATACAACCAGGTTAAGATTGCACCTGCAGATCACCACAAAATCGCTTTTGCAACAAAATGGGAAACCTATGCTTACAAAGTAATGCCATTTGGACTCTGTAATGCACCAAGTTCGTTCCAAAGAGTAATGCAATCTGCTTTTAAAGATTATCTACAAAAATTCCTTGAAATTTACTTGGATGACTTGGGAGTCCATATAGTACAGATGCAGACCACCTAGATCGATTGGAGAAAGTATTTGATAGATGCCGCAAATATCAGATTTATCTAAATCCAGAAAAATGCCAGATATGGGTTTCCTACAGAGTTGTGCTTGGACATGTGATATCGAGAAGTGGTATTGCCACAGATTATTCTAAGATCAAGGTTATTGTGGAATTGCCACCGCCAACAACGATTCGTGGAGTTTATGTGTTTATGGGTCATGCAAACTACTATCGAATTTTTATTATCTTCTTTGCGGATTTAGCATGATCTATATACAAACTGACTATTGTTCCTATTTGGACAGTAGAGGCGTTAGAAGCCTTTGAAAAATTAAAAAAAGCATTAACTTCAGCACCAATACTGCATTCGCCAGATTGGACAATTGAATTTCATGTTCACACGGATGCCTCGAAATATGCCATTGGATCAGTTTTGACGCAGCCAGGTGATTATAAGAAAGATTATGCTATACGATTTGCAAGCAGATAGCTTATAGGTTCGGAGAAGAATTATTCAACAACAGAACGTGAAGCGTTAGCCATGATTTTTTTCTGTTCGGAAATTTCGTCTCTGTCTCAAGGAAACACACTTTGCATTTTATACGGATCACCAACCATTACTTTACTTGGTAAACAAGACATGCAATACTGGACGTATTGCAAGATGGTTATTGTTATTGATTGAATTTGACTTTCGAATTGTGGTTCGAAAGGGGAAGCAACATTATCTAGCCGATCATTTTGTGAATCGAATCCACACCAGTTAATATTGAAGTGGATGATGAATTACTAGATGCTGCATTGTTCTATGTAGAAGCAGTACCTGAATGGGCAGCGGATATTGTTGAGTGCCTGATGTTAGGACAACCGAATGACTCTTTGACAAAAGTACAAAAGAGACAATTGATTCATAAGGCTCAACCTTATCAATTGATTGCAGGACAATTGTATAGTTGTGGATTAGACACTATTCTACGAAGATGTGTTTTACCACATGAAGTACCAATACTCATGTTTTGACATGATGGCATGGGCGGCGACACAACGCTGGTGGCGTAAAATTGAGAAGGATAATTTGGTGCATGCAACTTGGGATCAGTTCAAGCGGATGTTCGCTAAAAATTGGGTGCCATTAGATGAAAAGAATCAGGCGATGCAAGCCTGGTCAAGCCTCAAACAAGGCAATGCATCCGTACAAGAATATGTGGACAAGTACAAAGAAGCACTGATGTGGATACCTAAGGAGGTGCCAATGTTTTTGCAAGTATTCCAGTTTGTGGAGGGCTTGCGTGAGAGCCTTAGTCCTTTCATGAGAAAGGAGCAGGCTCCAAGCCTCCATAGGGCAATACAGATGGCCCTATACTATGCGTATGGAAAAAAGGCCAAGGATTCTGGAGGGATACAGCCTTGGGGGAAAAGAAAGTTTAAAAAATGGAAGAATCAATCCTCGCAAGAGCAAATTTAGAGTGCGAAAAATAGTAAAGGTGCGGGCGCCTCAAAAGGCAAAGGGCGGTATGGGACGTCCAATGCCCAAGGGGGCCAGCACTTTTCTACGCTATCATTGCAGGACCTGGAGCGAACAAAGAAAGAGAGCCTTTGCTTTGGTTGTCTAGGGCGGCATAGGTGGAAGGAGTGTCCTCGCAATCCCTCATGGACCACCTACAATTTGCAAGTTGAGGAGGCAGATCCTATGAAAATTGAGGAATTGAGACAAGAAAAACCTCCTGATGTTCCACGGTTGATGAACGTGTCGGTGATTCAAAAGGTGTACTCGGTTTCTTTGCCACAGTTGTCAAGAGTGGCATAACACGAGTATCAGTTTCCTTGCACTTCTTTGATTGTTATGCATGGACAGCTATGTGGTAGAGATGTTTTGATTCTATTTGACATTGGATCCTCACATAACGTCATTAACTTCGCTTTGTTTAAACAGTTGAGAGTGAGCACACAACCATCCCTGTACCAGTACACAGTCGAAATGGCTGATGGAAAGGGTGCGAAAGTGTGGGATGCCAGGGTTGTGGGTATGCCTCTAACCATTCAGAGCTATACTGAGGAGTTAGATTTTGAGATTACCCGTTTGGATCGCTTTGATGTGGTGCTTGGAATTTGTTGGCATGTGGCTAAGAAACCCCTACATCGCTTGGGATACTCATGTGTATGAGTTCCAGCATGATGGTAGGATTCACTCCCTGCGTGGAGAGCCTGATATGCCTCCAGGACCTTTGATCACAGCAACGCAGTTGCGTAAGGTTCAATGTAAGTGCATGTATGTTTGTTTCTTAAATGAGATGTCTGTTTATGCTAGTGAGTCTGATGTATGTCAAGAACAAACTAATCTTACTAAGAATCTAAATCGCCAAATTAGGGAGGAGTTTCTAGATGTGTTCACGAATGAACTTCCATCTATTTTACCCCCTAAGAGAAATGTGGAGCATAGAATCGAGTTAATTTCTAGATCATCTCCTGTTAATAGACCACCTTATAGAATGAGTCTGAAAGAGGAGGAAGAGGTTAGAAGCATGATTGAGGACTATCTTGCCAAGGGGCAAGTAAGGCATAGCTTCTCCCCCTTTGCCTCTCTGATCATTCTGGTAAAAAAGAAGGATGGGCCTTGGAGAATGTGTGTGAACTATTGAGGCTTGAACATGATTACTATTAAGCATCGATATCCTATGCCACATATAGATGATCTTTTGGATGCCCTTTATGGTGCTACAATGTTTAGCAAAATTGACCTAAAGAGTGGTTACCACCAGGTGAGAGTTTGAGAAGAGGATGTGCACAAAACTGCCTTCCGGACTCGTTTTGGACACTATGAATTTTTAGTTATGCCCTTTGGATTGACTAACGCCCCTACAACATTTATGATGTTAATCAATGATGTGCTTAGACCGTTTATGGGCAAGTTTGTGGTTAATTTTGTTGATGACATACTTGTTTACAATTGTGGTGATGCTATGCATGTTAATCACCTAAGAACTGTGTTATCAACCTTGAGAGAAAATACATTGTTCGCCATTGATAAAAAAAAGTGATTACTTAAAAAAGAAATAACATATTTGGGTTTTATAGTGTCAACATATGGAATAAAATCGGATCCGTAGAAAGTTGTTGTTCTTCTTGCCTGGCCTGTTCCTATAGACTTGACGGCACTAAGAAGCTTTCTAGAGTTGGCTGTGTTTTATTGTAAAGGTGTGAAGAGTTATTCACATGTAGCAACACCATTGACCGATATGTTACAGAAAAATAATGGAAAGAGTGGACGGAAGTTCAGCAGCGAAGTTTCGATGCTTTGAAACAAACTGTGGCTGACTTTGTCACTTTAAAAATTGTTGACTCTCAGAAATCATTTGTCATAGAAACGGATGCAAGTGACATCGCCGTTGGGGCAGTTCTAATGCAAGAGGGTAGGCTTGTGGCCTTTGAGAGCAAGAAGCTCAACCCCGCATAGAAGAATTATTCAACTCATGAGAAAGAGTTGTTTGCCATTATCCATGCTTTGAAGGCATGGAGGCATTATTTGTATGGTGCAGAATTCTATGTGTACACCAACCATAACACTTTGAGATATTTCTGCAACCAGCCGGACCTAAGAGGGCGGCAAGCCAGGTGGACTGAGTTGATGCAGGAATTTCACATGGAGATTCGGTACAAGAAGGGTGCCAAAAATCGTGTGGCTAATGCATTATCTCGGATATTGTATCAGATGTCTTTTCTGGTCATAGAAAATGACCTGCTGAGATTAGACAGGCTCAGGAAGAGGATCCTCATTGTCAAGGAATTGTGAGAGAGACAAATACTGTGCAAGTAGAGTCTCAAGATGAGAGTTCTGTTCTCTTGACTCACACTTACCTTAAATATACCATAGAAGATGTATGATCAGGAGAAATGGCAAACTTCTCATTCCAGCTTGTGAGGAGCTACGTAGGAAGATTGTCCATTTGTGTCATGATAGCCCTAGTGCAGGTCATCCTGGTGTGGATAAGACCTATGAGTTGATCTTACGTAACTTCTGGTGGCCTAAGCTTAAAAAAGATGTTTACCATTATGTGACGCACTGTTTGAATTGTCAAGTCACTAAAGCTAAAAGGATTAAACCTCGTGGAGTTTTACACCCACTACCTGTGTGAGAAGGAAGATGGGAGAGTATCTCCATGGATTTTGTCACCAACTTGCCTTGCACACAGTTGTAGCATGATTCTATCTTGGTCGTAGTTGCGAGACTCACGAAAATGGCTCATTTCATTCCAACGCGTAAAAACATTGATGTGGCTGGAGTAGCTAATCCGTTTATCGAGCATGTGTTCAGACTTCATGGATTACCATTATCTATAGTGTCTGACAGGGATACTCAATTTACTGGAAACTTTTGGACTGCAGTTATGGCCAAACTAGAAGTCCAATTGAGAATGAGCAGTACGACACATCTTGAAACAGATGGCCAAACTGAGAGAGTCAACCAGACCTTAGAGGATATGCTTAGGGCATTTGTTGGGGATAAGCAAACTCAGTGGGAGAAGTACTTGCCACTGTTGGAATTTGCTTACAATGACAAGAAAAATGTGAGTACTAAGATGAGTCCTTTCGAGCTTAACTATGGATTTAGGCCAGCTAGCCCTGTTACAGTAGAAATTCCTCAGAGAGTGCCTAGTACGGCTAATTTTCTAACTCAAATGAATGAAATGCTTCAATTAGCGAAGGTTAATATTAGGCAAATGGATCGAGCAAAGTCATATGCTGATCAGAATCACATGCCTAGAGAGTTTGTGGTAGGAGACATGGTGTTTCTCCAAGTACCCAAGGACTCTAAGACCCTTAAGACGGGCAAATGTTACAAGTTGTCCCCGCGTTATTGTGGACCCTGGAAAATTGCTAAAAAAATCAGTGATGTTTCTTATAAGTTAGATTTTCTTAAAACTTGTAAAGTGCATCCTGTATTTCATGTTTCTAGATTGAAATGGGTTTTACGTAACGGTGATAACTTGTTGTCTGATGGTTTGTTAGCATTCCAGGAGCAGGGAGAAGTAACCCATGGGCCACCGGGGGTATTAGATAGGCGAGAGAGGCATTTATGCAACCGTTTGATCCGTGAGTACTTGGTCGCTTGGCATGGCAGGCCTCTTTCTGATGCTACTTGGGAGATCACGCACAGTCTGCATGCACAGTACCCTAGCTTTGCCATCGCAGACAATGTTACCTGAGGGGGGAAGGGATGTTACAGCTTTTACTCCCTGTCCCAGTTGTTTACTATTTTTACTTATAGATGTACTACTTGTAAATACAGAAATGGCTAAGTCACCGGCTTGTGGTGACCTTTGTAACAGAAATGTAAATAAAGCTATTAATGATGTTTCTGAGCCTCATAGTTGCATGTTGCTTGGGTATAGGGTACTGGGTCATTAATTCGGAGTGGCTGGACTGACGTCCAAAACCCTTAAAAAGATTACTTTGGGGTAAAGTTTGGCTTTACATGGGAGTTTTATGGAATTAAAAATTCTTGGGAATTTTATGGCTCTTTTAGAGAAGAAATGACATTTTCTTTTTTTTTTGAATGCATGGCCATAGGGGTTGTTAATTTAGTAACAAGTGTGGCCTAGAGTCTTTTGTTGAACCTCAGTTCCATTTTGTCTTTTGGCATGTGGAAATGGTTTCGAAAAAGAGATTTATGAGATAATCTGCCTAAACCCATAGCGAAGAATAGAATTTTTAATTCTTCGAGGCATTGCCAAGGAAATGGTGTAAAGCGATATTTTGTTATCCTAACAGTCAGTCGGTGAACTAAAGGTTCGCAGATTTAGGATTGGAAGCAAGATATTCATTCCTCATGGGTTACTTTTCCCAATATGGTACCTGGTCAAAGAAAATTTAAAATTCTAAGGAGGGAAGAAGAGTAGACATCTGTGGTAGTAAGTGTGATCATGAAATTTGGTAATCCCAGTAAATAATTGTTTAATACCAGATATTAATTTCCTGAATTAAATTCATAACTAATATTTTTGTAACCATTGAGTTATCCGCAGTTTTGAATGTCAATTGTGATGTTAGAAGTAGAATCTGATAAATGGATTACATTGGATCTGTTATTTGATAGAAGCTTGTTCCTAGAGTAGAACTCTTGGATCTAGAAGACTGAAACGTATCCAATTAAAGTTGCTGAACAATTCCTGCGATGAGCAGCGCTCAAGCAATGCCTATTTATACAAGGCACCGGTTCACACATCCAGATTCCATACAAGTGGAACTCGTCACAGGACGAAAAAGAAAACCCGAATCAAACGTCAATTTGAAGCATCACAAGCAAAAATAAATTCTAAGGTTAATGTGTTTCAATTTCTTAAACCTTGTATATCTCTTGTTGCATAAATAGATTTCAGTGGAATGATTGTACTGTCACTTGGGTTGGAAATATTTGAAGGAAAAGTCTTGTTTGTAATAGAGTGAATCCTTTTATGGAATGCACTTATTACTGACTTTTCATGGATTTGGATATTTTCATATGTCATCTTTCCAGTTAACTTTTATAGAAATTGATAATTTCTTTGAAAGGAGGGGTGAAGTAATGGGATAATATTCTATTTGGGATCTGTTGGTTGCATAGTTTTCAGAAGGAAACCAACTGTGATATAGAAATGAGATTTTGTTTGAAAGAAATTTCGGATAGATTCAGAGTAAGATACTTATTTGGAACTTTTCGAATAAGAGAAATACTCGAGGAATTGTGTGGACAATCTGGAACGAGAACGGGTTTGAAATTTGAATCATTATCTATAAGTTGTACAGTAAAAGGTCAAAGGTTACTAATTCCATTTCGATTAGAATAGAAGTAAGTTTGATCAGAATTGAAGTTTGAGAGTTCTATATTGGATCAACCTAATCTTAGTTTAGTACTAGGATCAGAGAAAAATTATGTAATTATCCAAACAAAGTGTTGGATCTTAGATGGCTCTTTAGAAAGATTTGATAAAAATGAACGAGCTTTGACTCCCCCTGTGCTAGGTATACTGGGTACGTTTCCTGTTTTTCCTTAAAGCTTTTCATCTTTTTGTATTTTAACATGTCCTTTATGAAGGCTTGCTTTTGACAACACTTCCTCTAATCGAGCGATTGCTTGTTTTGATGCTGACTTTGGCTTAGTATTCCATGCAAACAAAATATGAAGTATATTAATTTCTCTATGATCCTCACCTCTCCATGAAGTGTGCAAATATGCACATTTTGTAAAGGAATTGGTAGTATTGGTTTCCAGTTGGGATCTTCAATATCTCTTGAAACACTTGTGCTCTTGAAATGTCATTTAATGATTTCATACAATATAGCTGTTAGCATTGCTCTACAGTTTCATTTCTTGTCTTCAGGTAATGATACCTGCACTCATAATTCATCAGTTAGAGTAATAAGCTCTAATATTCAAAATACGTTTCATACAAAAAGAATATAACAGCCATTTTTTACCTGAAAACATGCTAGCCACCATATGTTGTTTTCTAATTGCACACTGAAGTTGAGATCCCTTGAGTTTGTTGCATTGCTCAATGCTCCATTCACGAGAGTAATACTTACTCTTTCCAACTTTTGTCCTTTGATAACTTCCGATTCATCTAGCTTGACCACCAAAATAAGTTTGCTCATACTAACACTTGTAATATTATAGAATTTCACTATAAATCTCAATAAATGATTCAAATCCACAGATAAGTTGTTGGAAGAATCACATGACAAATTGCCAGACTTTGAATTGTAAATCTCATTGATGTGAAAAGGGATTCCAATGACATTTGCATACTCTTAATCAATACATCTCTCTCCAATCTTATCTGAAAAGGACGAGGAATGGAAAATTTTCTTACATGCAATTGTCCAAAAGCCTCTTTAATAATTTTAAATATACAAGCATATGCCTCCCTGCTAATACCTGAGAAATCACATGCTCCCTGAATTAACGTTCGGTCGATTACCTTACCGACCTCGTTCATCAAAGCCTCAGTGACCTTGGACTTGATTCGCGAATATCGATTATTGTCCAATAAAGACTTTGTGGACTTGGTTGTCAATACTGAACTCAGTGATTTTTTGATCATGTCATTGTCCCTCAGATGCTCATTTTAACAAATGTTGATCTGCAAATGATTATGAAAATCAAGAAACCCAATAGGCCACATAATAAATGTCATGCTACTTCACAAAACAAAAATAAAACTGATTCAAATCAAATCCTTAGTTGAATGCTTGAATCTTTTTTCTCCATTGGCCTCCATTTAGTGAAAGCTAATCAATGTCCTTCAAGATTCGTTTTTGCTTGTTTCTTTTTAATTTCTTATCTAGTATGCGAGTTTCTTCTTTTAACTGGTCATTTGGTATACGTAACCCAGTAAACCGTTTTCTCCGTCACACAAAAACTTTATCAACTGTGTGATGGATTGGAATTGTGGAACTTGCATCGAGCTCGGATCCAATGGATAAAAACTTCTGTCAATCCACAAATCATAGTTCTTTCTTTGGTTGATTCTGTGAGCGATCATATCAAGTGGAGAAACTGTGGATTCTTTCACTACTCCTCTTTTAGCTATCGGAGCATTTTCGACAGGGAGAACAATGCATAGATGAAACTGAGACATCTCCGCAAACATCAGCTGACAGACCAGAAAGAAAATAGACACTCTTCTGCATCCATGGCGTACCTGAGATTCTATGTTTATTCTCTTGCTAGTTAAAACGAGGGACGCAATCTCATTTTCAAATTTAGAAAAGTTAGTTAATGAGCGTCATAGATTCTTGAAGTCACAGTTGCGTGCGTCATAATCGTGTCATGTTAACTACACATTACTAGTAAGGCTAAGCTAAGCTGGACCTAAAAGTCCGTCAGATTTCCAAAATCTGGTGTTTTTTTTGTCCTACGTGGCATTTCTTAGACGACCCTTTTGATGTTTGTAACTCCTCTAATGCATAGCCGTTCCACTAACCCTTTTAGGTCCCTATGGAGATTTAGCCGTCTTTAGTTAGTCGAGAATTTGTTGTAAAATTACCTCCATGGCATCCACCTTGGCTGCCAATTCTTCAATTCTCAAGATTGACCCTTTTCCCTTGTATTTTGGCCCAAAAATCAAACCAACTTTGGATTGCTATAACTTTTTCGTGACTTGGACTTTTCCTGAGAGATCAATTTGTAGTAGGTCGCCCTCCTGCTGGCTTTCCAATGAACCCTTAATAGTCTGGTTTAGGCTAGGATTGCCCAATCATCAAGCAATTTCTTTTCAGCTGGTTTTGCACCTATGTATGAGAACCAAATTTTGAAAAAACACCATAGGACTCCATTTTCTTTGCTGTAAATACGACAGCCCTTGAGGTCTACCTAGAAGACTCCCAAAATTTGAGGATGATCCAAGAAATAAGCGGAAAGTTACGAAGAAAAAACTCTTCAGCCTGCCAGCGCCCACCAGCTACAAGAAAGTTCTCAAAATCGCTTGGATTTCGTTGTTGGGGTTGGTTCCTGTGACTAATCTACTGTGCCTTGGCAATAGGAACAGTTTGCAACAGATTCCATAACCATCTGAGCTCTCAATCAAAAGTTATGAGCAAAAAACTCCCCTTTCTCTCTCTAGAACATTTTTGTTTTTTGTTGTCCCAAGCTTCCAAAACTTGCAAACCTTTGCTTTGATACCAAATGTCAGACTCCCTCTCTGATCTTCTCTTCTAATTTCCTGCACATACAAGCATCAAGTTACTACTAACACAAGATGGAGCTAGCTGCCTTGTCTCTTCCCAGCCTTTGCTGCCTAAATTATGATCAGGAATGCCTTTCTCCAAGCTCAATAATTCAAAATCCTCAAGCACCCCTTAACCATGACCCTTCCTAAATATCGACACATGGCCAACTCCATGCACAGTCGACACTTGCCACTTGGCAGCACCCTGACATATAGGCAAGTGAGTAGGCTGACATGTGTCACTCATCCATTGGATCAAATGTCCCAGTGGGCATGTGACACGTGTCATGTTTGACCGATCAACCCTAACATGTGTCACTCATTCACTGGACCAAGTGTCCCAGTGAGCACATGACTTGTGTCATGTTGACTAGTCAACTCTCCTACTTTTTAGGAGGTCAGTCCAACCACTCCAAATTAATGACCCAGTATCCTATACCCAAGCAACATGCGACTTTGAGGCTCGAAAACATCATTAACAGTTTTATTTACATTTCTATTACAAAGGTCACCACAGGCGAGTGACTTAGTCATTAGTAAAAATAGTAAACAACCGGGACAAGGAGTAAAAGCTGTAAGAGTTTCTTAACAACATTTTAGGTGCCACAGCTTCATTCTATGAAGCGTCCTCTCGAGTATCACTTCGCACCAATCTGCCTCAATCGAGAGAGAGCAATCGAGAGAGAGAACGAACTACTCACAATTTAGTTCGCTCCATCGCACCTCAATTCCACAACTCCACGCTCTTCACTGCTTTGGATAGAAAGGGTTCCCATTTTGCTGGTCAAAATGCGCTCCATTTCACAATAATGGATGCATCTCCAACAGATTTTGCAAAAGGAAGACGAGATTGCAAAGCCTCATGTGTACCATCGGCCCTAAATCGCTATCAGCTTCCTTCTGAGCATATCTTTCTGTAGAGCTGAAGACAACCACTCTAAAAGCTGTTTGCAAGACTCTCAAATCCCAAAACCAACAGCCAGTGGTGCGCTAATCTCATCTCATAAAGGGATGGAACAACTCGAAGGTGAACTTGTTGTTAGCAGATTCTTTCCTTCAACAAGATTAAGCTCACTTTGATTCAGAACGAGATTACAACTCTCTACCTTCTACAAATTCGACTCCTGGACAACAATCATCAAAAACTTGACCTCTGGCTTCTCACGGCCTACAGCTCAAAGAGAAACAGATTTGCTCTCAGAATTTCTGACATTACTTTATAGTTATTTCAATACTTGCAGGTCATATTGAAGTGAGCATAAGCTTATCAAAATTCTGCAGAGAACAACAAATCCACGGAAGTTATTGATCTTAACTAATATTCATAGCTTCACTTTCCTCTCAGAATAAGAATATTAGTACACTGCTACTCTGCTCTATGCTCTCAACATGTTTACAGAAGGATTCAGACAAAATAATCCTTAATCCTATGCATGCAATAACTGGAATCATGTGCTTATGCCCCCCATAGTCCATATTAACTCGAAAATTTACCAACAAATTATCTATGAACTTGAACAAACAACATGATTCAGAGCATTGTGGACTGATGCAGGCAGTTCATAATTTCATTTGAGCGAAATCCAGCAATGAATCAAGTAACCAAATTAACTTTTGCAGATTACTAAACATCATTTGAAAAACTTCCTCGAGAAATCATGAAATTACAAATAGATTCCTACAAATTTGCAGCATCTTTTACCAAAAACTTCATGTAGAAGTGCACTCTACCAATAATTTTCAAAAAGTATGCTACTTATCTGGAATTTGTGAATCCCACTCCATAATTCCCTTGAGAAAAAACAGCACTCAAACCGGGATGTAAATTCAAGCGCTTCAACTTCCAAATCGATGTAGTCTTGTCTCCATCCATCCATGACCACATCTTAGCCGGGCTCTGATACCAATGTAAAGACCCCAAGGGATTGCCCCCTAAGATATGATAGGAGAACACAATAAGAGAGACTATGGAGCCAAACCGCCCAACCAATCCTAGATCAAACCTGGATTTAGCCCCCAAGCCATGCCATGTGAAGCAAGAGGAGAAGAGAGAAACTGGTAACCTAAACCCAATATGTCGACGGGAGAATCCCTACCTCATTATATAGAGAGTAACCCAACGGGGTTGGCTCAGTTGGTTGGCTTGGCATCCAAAGTTTCTTTGGTCCCAGGTTCGAGCCTCCCCTTGGAAACCAAGAAGCATTATATAGAGAGTAGAGTCATGTGCATGAAACCATGCAACCCCCATGTAGGTCAACTATAAATAGGTCTCATCTCTTCATGCAGTCCTCCTGCCTATAGAAAAAGAGATTTACATCCTCATCTTATGCATTCCATTTAGTGTAGATGCAGAAAAAGGTTTATCTATACTTAGCTCTAATAAGGTCTTGTTGGATGATCCTAAGGGCAAGTATCTTTACCTTGGCAAATTTGGTTTTGTGGAAATGAGAGAATCTAGACTTCCATTTGGGGGAGGATCATCGATACCTCATTTAGCAATAAGCAAATGTTTTTATCTTTAGTGGTCGAAAGACAAAGAAAGTAAGTGATTTTACCAAATTTTTCATGAGCCATGAAGGTCCAGCTGTTATGGCCATATTCGATTAAGGACTTGGAATAGTCCTAATATGGTAGACCGGCCCTCCGATATTCGAGATTGTTGGTCACGCCGTGATTTAATTCCATGTCAAGGCCTGTTTGTGACTAATTACTTTGAGAGGACCCAGACACTCTAATTGAGACATATGGAGTATCATTTACACCTTTGGAAACCCATTTGTGACTTATTTATGGCTAGAATTTATTTGAAATTAGGTGGTGTTTTCTATCTTGATTTTCTTGTTAGTGATATAGTGTTAATAACGATCCTAACATTGATTATTACTAGCAATATTTTATAGTTGTTACCGTTTGGATCATATGGCTAGATAGAAATAGCAAAGAGTTTGGGTGTCGTAAATTTACCATCTCTCCCTACCCTACTTTTAAATGAGGTTGATAGATTTTGCTCTCCTTGAGCACTCTCTTGCTATTTTGTAAAAAGTTCCTAATCTATGGTTAATTATTTTGAGAGACAAAAGAAACCTATTTAGCCTTGGTTTGAAGTGCAAAATCATTGCTATTTGATTAATATTTGATAGAACGTAGTGAAGGTCATATACACCCTTCAATATATCTTGGCAAGCCTTGTATGATAGAAACTCATCCAACCAAATTCTACGCTTTGCAAGTTGTTCAACTAGCAAAACATGCTTGCAATAAGTGCATGCTCAAATCTGGGATGATGCTTGAGGTGCAGAGCCTTTTGCTTCTTGGCCAACTTGGGATATACATTGTACACTGTGTGTGTGTGTGTGTGTGTTTGGGGGGGTGTTTCTTATTGGTCTTTTTCCTTTTAAGAGATTAGGGCTCGTCCCTTTGAATTGTCTAGAGACAAGTTACTCAGCTTGATCAAATGCTATCATGGTTTTGGGTTATGTAGGGCATTCATCCCCATTGACTCGCATGGACATACGACCCCGCTATTCACCAGAATTTTGAATGTCGTTGTTGAGTCACAACAATTGTAATTTATGGCCCTTGCCCCTAGGTAGGCAGGACAATTTACAAATTGTGCTTTAAAACATTGACATGACTTAATGGGGACATATGCTTAGCTCATCTAGGGTGAAAGATTCCTAGTCACATGTGAAGACATTTATTGGCCAAATAAAAGTTTGCTTTATTAAAGCCATAAGAAAGTTGGAGAGCTTGACTTAATGGGGACGAGCACTTGGCCCATCTAGGGCGGAAGATTCCTAGCCACGAGTGAAGATACTTACTGGTTGAATAGAGCTTTGCTTTGTCAAAGGCACAAGAAAGTTCAAGGGCTTGACTTAACATGAACAAGCACTTAACCCATCTAGGGCAAAAGATTCCTAGCCATGTGTGAAGACACTCGTTGGCTAATAGAATCTGATTTATTAGAAGCACAATAAAGTTGAAGGGCCGTAGACTTGCATGAAATCATTTTTGATTTTTTGTGAAAAAAAGTTGGTAATGTAAAGCATAATCTCTCCAAAGGGAGATTAGCTTAGATTCCGTTTTGCACAATCCTCCACATGGAAGGTTTTGCAAATCTCCAAAATAGAACCAATTTTTTTTTTAAATGATTTCATGCGGGAAGGGTGGCCTTTCCGCCACTGGAAGGTCACTTGTGCCTCGTGTATCCTCAGCCAAGGGCCAAAA
Organism: Diphasiastrum complanatum; assembly: GCA_029204225.1. NCBI lineage: Eukaryota > Viridiplantae > Streptophyta > Lycopodiopsida > Lycopodiales > Lycopodiaceae > Diphasiastrum > Diphasiastrum complanatum. The sequence goes on from CM055095.1 coordinate 22,373,868, forward strand.
GGGCCTTGAGGGCAAACACAGGTCCCCGCCCCTCTCCCCCCCCCCCCCAGACCCCCCAAAAAAAAAGTCGCTTACTAGCACGGAGGCCAGGGAGCGCCTGCACTAGTGGCTGTGATGAGATAATCTGATCGTGTTAATGAGTGATGGATGATTTGTGAGAGCATGAAACCTCTGGACACGGGCACAACAGTGGACTGTGTCGGGCATATATTGATCCGTGTTCGTAAGCGACGAGGCTCCACGGCTCGCCCCCCCCACCAAAAGAAAAAAACACCTAAAGACCCATCCCCGCTAAAATTGGCAGCAGTTTTGAAGCGAGTCCGCCAACGTAATGCCTTGTGCTCAGGTGTCCTTTGTATTTTGGGACCACCTCCAGGAGCATAATGTCCATCCAATTTTCTTTCTCCTAGGAATCTTTCATTCTCTTTCCTCTCTTCGGTGGAATTCACTTTCTCTCTCCTCTCTCCGGTGAAATGCAAGTTCTCTCTCCGGTGGAATGCACGTTCTCTCTCCTTTCTCCGGTGAAATGCACGTTCTCTCTCCGGTGGAATGTGCATGTGTTATGTGGCAGCCCGTCATTGGCTGTTTCCCCCCCCCCCCCCCAAAAGTATTGTTCACGACTAGTCTTCGCTAAAGTAACCAACGCTAGCAAAATTCTTCACGAAAAGTGATCGTCACGAAAGAGTTCTATTTATTTATTCCGATCCTCTCCTCTTTTCCAGCCATGAGCTATGCCGAGAGCTTCCACAATGTCTGAGCTCATGAAGTAATATTAAAAATAAGCATCAGCAAGCAATCAAAGCTACTACATGTATTGATGGCTGTGTGTGGTAGTAGTTGCTGTAATCATCAATGGTTGATTTCGCTGAAAGAGTTGTTGTATAATTGTAGAAGAAGATATAGCTGAAGGAAGGCTGAGGGATGCCTGCTTTTAATATTGTGCATTCCATGTAAGACTGACTACTCAGATCTGGAAAAAGACTTGGAAGGATCTTGGTAAGATCCGTCTCCTCACCGCTTCGTGAGGTGTTGAGAAGGTTTCCAAGAAGCACTTGTGAAAGATGGTGGATCAACTCACAGAGGATCAGATCGCAGAATTCAAAGAGGCTTTTAGCCTTTTTGATAAGGATGGAGATGGTATTTTCTAAGATCTTTTTCTTGGACCTTAATGTTCTCGCAATGCCGGAGTTAGCTATGTTCCTTACGCCCTGCCTTGAGAAGTAGTTTTGTTAGTTTGACATCAGTTTGTAATCTAAGCGGACTCTCGTGATCTGCTGAATCATTTCATTTTGTGTTTAAAATCGGAATGATGTATATAGATAGTAAACAAGCTGCACATTTTTTACTTGGCTCTCTTAATCGAAGTCTCATTTGCTCTTTTGAAGGACATGGATCATATTGTTTTCAGGATTTGATTTATGTCCCGTTCTGAAGTCATTCGTTGTATTCAATTTGATCTGCATATTTAAATTGGTGCCCTATCTTTGAAAGTTTTCTCTAACCTTGTAGAAATATGCTTACGAGTGGTTTTAGTGGAGTATTCATTGCCTGCAGATTCAGGAGGATTTGGTAGTTTTAGATCACTTCCAACGGCTTGAGATAGAACTTTTTGTTTTTCAAATTGAAGAAGATCTAGATGAAGAGAGTGTGCAATCATAAGTTTTGAAGATTTGGAACGTGGAATGTTATTACTGGGTTTTTCAGACGATAGTCTTAACTTGGCTTCCTGAGCAGGGACTGGAGGATTTGTATCTTGTCACCCAGAAAGTTTTGTTAAAATCTTCTTTTAGCTAGCAAGGATTACCATGTACAAATGCGAAAGATTGGCAATGCTTTCTTCTGCCTACATCATGCTTAGACTATTTTCTTTCTAGATCTTCTATAAATCATCTGGCCTTTAGGTTGAGCGATGGGGTTCGATGCATGTAAGCCCCCAAGCAAGGCTAATCAGAACGGCGAACAGCTCAAGCTTTCAGGCTTTTCTTAAGATTACTCTTCGTCTCGGTAACTGAATACTGCAGAGCTCATCAAAAGGGATGCGTACTAATACCATCGCTAGTTCCAGTTCCAACCAAAGTTCCTCCACCGATTTCAACGAGAAACTTACTTGGTCTCCCTGGTGTCATAGAGCTTACTCTTGTTTTTCTGGATTTTGCTCACGATATAGGCGATCTTGCGAATGACTAATGGCGAGGCTTTATTGACAAGTAGGCTCGATGCTCGTTCCCATATTTAGGCATTTCATTTTCAAAAGATGAAAAGTCCCTGTCTGAGTGCCAATACAAACTAGCTAATTCCATGGATACAAATTTTTGTTTCATGTTCATCAATAAAGGGTAGATCGCATCCATCACAGATGTGAGTCAACTATTCATTCCTCAACTGAAAACGTCAAGTTGATCACAATTGTGCAAAGGCATTTTACGAGATAAAACTGTAGCCAATCGATCAAAGCACGAACCTCCTGAGTTCTTTTCCAGCAAAAACTTCTGTGAGCGGTGTTGGTAGTTGGTACAATGGCAGGACTGGTGCAATCATAAAGTTCAAGGTCCTCTGATAATATTGTGTACACAATTGGCTCGTGTGTAGATCTGTGAAGATACTTAATATGACATGGTCTTACATTCTATATGTGGTGGTTTGCAGGATGCATTACGACCAAGGAACTTGGTACAGTCATGCGCTCCCTTGGTCAAAATCCAACGGAAGCAGAGCTTCAAGATATGATAAATGAGGTAGATGCAGACGGAAATGGAACCATCGATTTTGCAGAGTTCCTCAATCTCATGGCCCGGAAAATGAAGGATACTGACTCCGAGGAAGAGCTGAAGGAGGCTTTTCGCGTGTTCGACAAGGATCAGAACGGATTTATATCTGCAGCTGAACTACGCCATGTCATGACCAACCTAGGAGAGAAGCTGACCGATGAAGAGGTTGATGAGATGATTCGCGAAGCTGATGTTGATGGAGATGGTCAGATCAACTATGAAGAGTTTGTGAAGATGATGATGGCCAAGTGATCTTTCAGCGCATGCATCTCTACTGATTTGTGCCCCTTTTTCAGAACTAAGGTTGACTAAAGAACAACTCATGTTGATGTGAGTACTTCTGTATGATTCATAGCAGCCAAGTTATTCACACAGGGTTGTTTCTATCTCTTTTATCATCTGTGATCATTTTATTCTTTCATGTCATTTAACATTGTCGGATTTTCTTTGTTAGAATTGAAAGTGTAGTCCAATCTGCCTTGCCTGAGCTTGTGGCTTGCCTTTAAGTGGTAAATAGCAAAAAAATTATGCTCTTTTTTCTTTCTTGCATGCATGCCCAAGCTTTCAATGCACCTTCCTATCCAAGTCATAAATAGCACAAATGTTTTGTCCCTCTCTTTTTCTTGCATGCATCCTTAGGCTCTCAACTTGCACAATGCACCAACTTCATTACCAACACAAATAATCAAATAAAGTTATCTATTTGCATTCACAAAATCATTTTATGAATGTTTTCATTTTATAACTAAGATTTGAAAGTAGCTAATGACCTTGCATCCAATCTTAGAGAATTGCATTTTTTAACTCAACAAATTTCTCACAATGCCTTTGTGGTATACCACAATGTTCTTGTTATATTAGGATTGGATTCTCAGTGACTTAGACGTGTCACCTTTCCATCTAAGGGAAAAACCATTTTTGTGGCTAAATGACCTAGTGGAAAGCTGAGTTGGAATATATTTCCCTATGTGACGATAACCCATGCTACCCAATGACCAAGATTTTACACAAAATGGCAAGTGTGACTCTCTCTCTCTCTCTCTCTCTCTCTCTCTCTCTCTCTCTCTCTCTCATCCATCCAAACCAACCATATTGCATGTCAGTACCACCTAGGTGTTCTTCATCATGTGTTTAATGATTAAGAAATTTTACAAAAATCTTTATGGAAGTAATTCATTGTTTTTATGACTTGAAGCAATAAGGGTTGTTTTCACAAAGAATTCATTCAAGGAAGTCCTTTACTAATTTCTTATAGATCTGGAAACTTCCACATCCTTCGGGCGAGGCTTCAAATTCTACATACACACTCACTATTCAAATTGAAAGGCTTTTTTTGGTTTTAACTTTTACATGACATGCAAATTTGAAGGTTGCCTTTAAAAGTTAAAACTATAAGAAGATTTTATCCTTTCTAACCACACTTCTACAATCAACCTTGGATAAATGTTACATCTATATATGTTAACCTTGTCACAATTGAGAGATGGTTAGAGTCGTGGTTGTTGCAAGATTTTTATATTTTTTGGAATTATTCATTAGTGAATAAATGCAACATTTTAAAATGAAAATTTTTTCAATGCCTCATCGAACTCAAAAATTTTGATAGTGTGGAAATTGTGGTTGGTATTATTGCTATTTACACTTTGCAAAATATTGATAATCAAGAAAAGAAATTGCTTTCAATTTCAAAGCAACATTTTGTTGTAATAAATCGATTTGCAAAATTTTGCACCTGGGCTTTTGATACATTGAAAACATTTAATCATTGTGTTAATATTGTTTCACCAAAAATTTGGTTTGTGCTACTTAATGGTATAAGAGCTGTATTATAATTGAAAAGTCAAGTATGTTTTGAGAATTCAAGAGGCAGCTAACCGGATCACAATTTGACATGAATACATGACCATGCAAAATTATCAAACTTACAATGCAACTAAGCGGAGATGTTTTTTAGCCAATGGTAATAGTTCATTAGTTATATGTTTAGGGTAGGTATACAAGGATGACTATTTTTAATGAGAATGTCCTTATTGCTCACACACTGAGTTATTTGAAAGGATTAGTTAATGCTCAAGGCAGGTTGATGTCGTTCGTAATTGCTCATAATCCATTGAAAGAAGTTGATTTTTTTTTATCTACTTCCACAATAAGGCAACCACTAGTTTTGCCAATGTTACCAACAATGTAAGTGTAGAATCACAAGATCTATCCAAAAAACTTGATGTAGAATGAGACCTCACACACTCTCTCATAGTAGCTCGAGATCCAAGAGGTGAGGAAATGGTGCTCAATGATTGGACCTCTCTAGAATCACCTCTTACTTTGCTTGGACCACTTACATGCCACCATTTGAAAGGAGAATCATCATTTAATGATTTCTTCATCTGAAATCCATATGGTATATCGGCAACGCAGAGTGTGTAAGGCATTTTCCTTAAGAATTTTGAAATTTCTTTGAACTGTGTAAAAGCATGGTTGATCATCGATATTTTTGGGGAGGCAGGTCTCTAAGGGATCCTCTTCCGCAATGGTCTCACCCCGTGCTAGTCTTTCCTTGTCCTTGCTGCCTTCGCTTTCAAAATATGTCTTTTGAATTGCTCTAGAAGGACTTTGTTTTTTTAATCTTTGGGGGACTGAAAAAGAGAAAGTTATGTTTAGCATAGAAGATAAAACATAAAAAGACAAAGAATAAGCTATGCTTACCATAGGAGATAAAACATAAAAAGAAAAAGAAGAAGCTATGCTAAGCATAGGAGACAAAACAGAAGGAGATAAAGAAGAAGCTATGCTTAGCATATGAGATAAAACATAAAGAGATAATGAAGAAGCTATGCTTAGCATGGGTGAAGTAAATACACTGTCTCTAAACAAAATAAAAAATAGACTTAAAGCCTCGTTTTGGCTGCTCAAAGGATAAAGCCTTTGGCACTCTTCGAAATCCTGACAATTTAACCTTGTCACAAGGGCTTCCTGAACTTTCATAAACAATTTATGTCTGCATTTAAAAAAATGTAATTGTTAGAAATCTTTCTAAATCTTGAGAATCGTTTTATAAAAAAAAAAAAGACTTGAAAATAAACATTTAAATCATGAATATTACTTCTGAAATTCCTTCCCCATTTTTGCAAGGGAGAGTTGACCATTTGCAACTCTAGAAAGAACACTTATTATTAGCTCCGATGAGCTAATCCCTTGCATGTTCTTCCACTCTAATGATTTTCATTTCTGTAGGAATTGGCTTCAGAGTTTGAGAGACGACAACTTTCTTTTTTTCTTTTGAGGTGCCCTGAGCAGGTTGGCCTTTTATTTGAAAATTCTCCCACTTGTCAAAAATTTTATCGACAAGAGCCCATACCTAAAATCAAAAGAGATTTTAATTATTTAAAAGGAAGAATATTAAAATAAATTTTAAAATTTGAATCTAATAACATAAATTTTGAATAGAGCATTCCAAGCCAAGTACAAAAAAAAAAATTACCTAGCCACTACGGAAAGCAAGTTGAAAAAAATTGTCATATTTTGTAAGGCTCTGCGTAGGATTTTTTGAATCAAATGACAGGCTTGTCTCTTGAGCCCAAAGTGCCTTCAGCTCCAATTGATTCACATCTCCAACTTTGGAGACTCTCATATATTCCTTATGAAAAAATCGAATTCTTTGTATTACGGTCATTTTCATGCGGTAGTCCTGATCAATATTATGATCCCAGGCAAGCAATTTTGTTTCATCCACTGTCAGGCTAGCAAATGCAATGGCACTAACGGTTCAGAAAGAAAAAATATGAGGATTTTTCTGGAATAATTGTTTTTAGGCCTGTAAACTATGTATGCCCCCAAGAACAAAAAAATGATAAGAATCTAAAACCAGAAAATCAAAATTTGCAACATCGTTGCATTTCGAGAGGTCAACCAAAACAACAAAAGGCGTTACAATGGCTTGGGTATGATCTTTAAATTTTATTTTAAGATTATGTACATGTGTTTTGTTAGGTTCTCTTATTTCCATTGGCCTATCTCCAGTTAGTGGATCAACAGTGGGTCTATCACATTGGTCAATATCCAAAATTAAAGTTGTTTTTCTAATTTTTTTTGTTTTAACACGATGACCAAAAAAAAGAGAAATGATATGGAGACCCATTTTTTTCAAATGTTTTAATTTTTTTTTAAAAAGTATCCAATTTTAAAATGCCTCAATTAAATATATTGTAATATTAAAAAAATGTTGTATTTTGCAAGAAAATAATTCAAGCTACAAAAATTTGGTCAATAGATTTTCATAAATAGCTTAAAATCAGTTTATATGAAATAATAATACTATTAAAATAAAATCATTAGATACACAACCACAAAAATAACTAAAAATATTTTTGGCTTATTTAAAACAAAAGTTATGGGTTTTTTTTTTTGGAATTTTAAAAGTTTTTTAAATTACATTTCTTCTCTCAAATTGAAAGTTCCACTTGCATGATGGATGCACCATAAATAGAAAAATCTGAGGCTTCCAAGCCTCATAAGGATCATGGAGATCAAGATCATAAGATGTGAAACAATGATGGTTATCAAGATTATGCTTTCTAACTTGACTACTCCACATACAATGAACCATATCCATGATGGATCTAATCTTGATATCAAAGACTACCTTGATCTTTTTTAGGCTAGTTACTCTCTCAAGGATGTAAGTGTCCACTTTGGATGCTTCACTTCATCTCAAGAGGAGTTTACAATTTGCCTCAAAACATGTGAAAACATGATCTTCAAAAAAGTGAGTACCAAGCTCAATCTGAACCAAGAGCATACTTTTGACAATACAATATCTTGCTTTCAAAAAGTATTGGAAACATATCTAAGGCAATAATGACAAGAAACATGTCCATACCATAAGCATCATACAAAACTAGTATAACTTTTCTTGAACTTTGAGATTTAAAAAATTCAATGAAGCAAGATAGCATTTCAAGCAAAGGAAGAGAAGTAGATATGAATGTGTTGTAGTAGATACAACATGAAAGATGCCCCTCTTTGCCATGTAAGGTGAGCCATAAAGACTTGGCCATGCATCTTGAAGATCTTCTTGAAATCATATGAAGAAGAAACTCCTCCTCATAGCTTGGCCCCATCATAACTTGAATACCTTCAAAAAAGATAACTTGTGATGCTTCTTGAGAAGCCTTGATCTCGGCCTCTTCCAAGATTGAATCTTCATGCAACATGACATTGCTATTCACAATCACTTTTGAAACAGAGAGTGTAAAGACACTAAAGGCCTCCTTGATGGATGAGTACCCAATCATGATCCATGAGCTTGGATCATCCTTCCTCCTTGTTTCCAAGGGAAAATGTGCAAAGCAAGCACTACCAAGTTCACTAAGGTGATCAACCTTAGGCTTCATCTCAACATATGCTTTGAATAATAAGGAATAATCATACACCATAATACTTGAAGCGAGAATATAGTTGCATCTTGTGTGATCATCCTCCTTTGAAATATTGGACATATAAGAAACATCAAGAGAGTTTGCACTCTCACTTGGATCCAATTTGTAGATGCCCTCAAATCTTGATCCATATGCAAAGATCTCACCCTCCTTCTTGATCACACAATTGTCAATATTGAAATTGACATCAAAGCCACTATCAAGAAGTTGGCCAACACTTAAGATGTTCTTTGTAAGCTTTGGGACAAAAAGAACATTGTTGAGAAAGACATCTTTAGAAGATGCAAGCTTCAAGGGAATAATCCCTACTCCTTCAATATTGCACTCATGCTTACTTGCAATGTATATGGTCTTCTTGACTCCATCATAAGGCATAATCGATGAAAAAAAGTGCTTGGAGCCACACATATGTGAAGATGCTCCACTATCAATATACCATGAGTCATCCTTGTTGAAGGTGGAAGAGGAGAAGCTTGATGCCATAAGAGAGCCTTCTCCATCACTTGCAATATAGTCTTCTTTCTCATTTGTGATGTTGGCTTAATTGAGTTGTCTTCTTCTTGAGGCAATTGGTGGCATAATGGCCTTTCTTGCCACAATAAAAGCACTTGATCTTCTTCTTCTTGAGATTTGAAGTAGAAGCATGAGAGGTATCCTCCTCCTCCTCTCCATCTTGGTCTTTAGCTTTGTCATTAGATAAGTGATGGTGTTGCTTCTTACTCCTCTCTTTGTTCTTGGCAAATAGAACTTTACCATCATTATGATTGAGTGATAGCTTGTCCATCCTCAAGAGTTTGTAGTCTTGTCTTGATTCTTCAGAAATAAGCACACTTTGAAGGGCCTCCAAACTTGGTAGCTCCTCCTTAATGGCATAGGATTGGACAAGGTTCATCATATTCATCTCTCAAGCCACTGAGAATGACTTGGACTAGCTCACTTTGATTGATTAAGTCACCAATACATGCAAGCTCCCTATGAATATCCTTGACTCTCAAAACATAATTAGATGCACTCTCATCACTCTTTTGACTACTTTGGAAGATTTTATTTCTAAGAGTGAGGAGCCTAGAGGTGTTCTTATCCTCATAGATGGACTTGAGACAATCCCAAGCTTCCTTGGATGTAGAACAATCACCAATCTCCCTCAATATCTCATTAGAGACATTCATCTTAATGTAGTGGAGAGCCATCCTAGCTCTCTTCTTGTATTTTTGTACTTCTTGAAGGACTTGAGGCTCCTCCTCAATCCCAAGTACAATGTCCATCACATCTTGGAGTATCAAGATGGACTCCATCCTAAACTTCCATATTGAATAATTGGAAGTAGACAATCTCTCACTTGGTTGCAACAAGTATGAACTCATTGAAGTCATGTAAAGTGGAGATAAATAAAAGTGATGAACAAAAAATGTTGTTTCTCTCTCACTATAGGATCCAATAATGGTGTGCTACCATCTCCTATGCAAGATCTTGCAACAAACTGTGAGATTTCTCACTACGTTTGTCGTCCAAAGAATAATAACCGATGGTTATGTATTCTATTTCATTGCAAAGTCGTGCTCCTCTCGAGTTCCTAACATTGGGCTTGTACCTGACATAGAACATTACAAGCAAAATAAATAAAAATTGTAACTTTAAAATAAAATTTTTAAAATATAATTATGGATTAAAATATGAATTAATAATTCTGGAACTTAAAAACTTACCATACAACATTTTCTATTCCCGCATTACAAAAAGTTAGTGGAGCTTTTTGTACTGAAGCTGACTGCCAAGAAGAATGAAAAATAACAACTGTCCAAATTGAAGAAGTTGTGACTTCAAGAAAACCCTATATAAAACTATGGATTTCAGTGAATTTGAAGAGGGAATCGTCATTTAATGATTCTTTCATCTGAAATCCACATGGTATATCAGCAATCCAGAGTGTATAAGACATTTTTTTAAAAATTTTGAAATTTCTCTGCAATCGCCCTCCTCAACCGAGTAAAAGCATGGTTGATCATCGACACTTTTGAGAAGGTAGGTCTCTAATGAATCCTCCTCCGCAATGGTCTCACCCCATGCTAATCTCTCCCTATCCCTTTTTTCAGCCTTTGCCTTCAGAATATCTCTTGAAATGCTCTGGAAGGACTTTGTTTTTATTGTCTAAGGGAGACTGAAAAAAAAAAAAACTATGCTTAGCATGGGAGACAAAAAATATAAAATAGAATAGGAGACTTAACTTATCAAAAAAATAATTTTTTTTTAAAGAAAAAGCTATGCTTAGCATAGGAGACATAGAATATAGAAAAGAAACAATTAATAAGCACCTATGCTAAGCATGGGTGAAATAAATACCATGTCTCTAAACAAAATCAGAAATGGACTCAAGGATTCATTTCGGCTACTCAGAGGATAAAGCCTCTGGCACTTATCGAAATCTTGACAATTTAACCCTGTCACAAGGGCTTCTTGAACTTTCATAAATAATTTATGCCTGCATTTAAAAAGTGTAATTATTAAAAATCCAACAAAATCATGAAAATCACTTTATTACAAAAAGTAACATGAAAATAAATATTTAGATTATGATTATTACCTTTGAAATTCTTTTCCCATTTCGGCCAAAGATAGTTGACCATCGGCAACTCTAGAAAAAACACTTATTATTAGATTTGAAGAGCTAATCCATTGCATGTTCTTCCACTCTGATATTCTCATTTCTGTAGGGATTGGCTTCAGAGTTTGAGTGCTGACAACTTTTTTCTTTGACTTTGAGGCACCCTGAACAGGTTGGCCTTTTATTTGAAAAGTTTCCCATTTGTCAAAAATTTTATCGACAAGGGCCCACACCTAAAATCAAAGAAAAAAAAATTATTTGATAAGAAATTTAGGTAGTATTAAAATTGAGTTCAAAATTTAGTCCGATAAAAATAATTTAAAAGGATTATAACATATATTATGACCAGAGCATTCCATGACGAGCATAGAAAAAAAATTACCTGGTCATTGTGAAAAGCAAATTGAAAAAAATTATCGTATTTTGTAAGGCTCTACGCAGGATTTTTCGAATCAAAAGGCAGGCTTGTCTCTTGAGCACAAAGTGCTTTCAACTCAAGTTGATTCACATCTCCTGCTTTGGAGACTCTCGTGTATTCTTTGTGATAGAATCGCATTCTTTGAATCATGGTCATTTTTATTCAATAATCTTGATCAATGTTATGGTCCCAAGCCAGTAATTTTGCTTCTTCCACTGTTAGGCCAACAAATGCAATTGCACTCACAGTTCGGAAGGATGGAATATGGGGATACTCTTGAGATAACTGTTTTCGGGCTTATAAACTATGTATGCCCCCAAGAACAAAAAAATGATATGAATCTAATAAAGAAAAATCAAAATTTGCAACATCGTTGCATTCACTGGGATCAACCAAAACAACAAAAAGAGTAACTATGGCCTGTGTATGATCTTTAAATTTTATTTTTAAGTTATGTACATGTGTTTCATTTGGTTCTCTTACTTCCATTGGCTTGGGTCTACAGGTGGCCTATCACACTGATTTATATCTAAAATTAAAGTTTTTTCTTTAATTTTTTTTGTTTTATGAATATCTTCCCTTCATTTAGCAAGCTCAGAGGTATCTTGCAAGGGGCGGATGGAGGCACCAGGTAAGGACATCGACGGTTCCGTCATGGCTTTCTTGCTTTCAGCAGACGGAATGGACTTGTGACGATGTGTAGCCATGGTCTTTGGGCGTGACCTGGGTCTAGTGGGAGAGGACTCAGAAATATTATGAGATCTTTTTTTTTTTTGGGATGAGGGACCGCTACAGTATCATCCTCAACGTTTTTAGAGGCTGGCTTTGTGACCTGAGCAGTGGTAGAAGCAGGCTTGCGAGGTCCAATAGATACACCTTTTGAACTCCGTAATGAGTAGACCGGATCTTTCCCCTCAACAACAGTAGCTAAAACCATTTTTAAGCATTGCTTCATGCTCTAACAAAAACAAACAACAAATTTTAAACATAATGAGTAAAGGCATTTGTACAGGACACATGACAACTCAATTTACAAAAATGTTTCTTACTTAAAAGTTCTTCGAATTTTATATTTAGTAACCACTATGCTAAGTAAGCATGGAACAAAAGTAAACAAACATGAAAAAAAATATGTTTTATAATTACACACCAAAGTAACTAGAGCTTTATCAAAATAGACTTTGATGGCCTCATCCTGGCAAAGTCAAATCTTTATCATAGTCTCGTTCAGGATGAAAATAGAACGAGACTTATCCGTCTCCTTTACAAGCACGTTCACAAAACCTTCTTCCTCATCCTCATCTGGTTGATCAGCAAGCAATTTTCCTTGAATTTTGAACTATGAGTCTCCCCTGCCAGGGTTCTCAGCTAAATAAATAAAGAGCTCAGACAACTTTGTGTTGTTGACCCCTCTGGTGAAGTAGTACATGAATTTCTTCTTATCTTTCAGTGGAATATCTTGAAGTTTACCCGGAATTTTAAAAGAAATCCTCGACATTTCGAAGATTATCAAAGACAATCGAGAATCTATAGAGAAAAAGATTCTTTAGGAAAATTTCAAACATTATCTTACTGAAAATACCAAAAACTTTAAATAGACAAGCAGTTTTTGTGAAAAATCTCTAAAAATCATAACAAAAAATCGAACACATATTCTTACTAAAACATCTGAAAAGTGATACTTTTCTCAGACTAAGCCTTGTAAAACGAGAAAAATATGAGTAACGACCTATGCTAAGCATGGGCTGTGTTCGGGTCCTGTGTAACAACCTATGCTCAGCATAGGATGTCGATGTGATGTTTTTATTCTTATTATCTATCGACCTATGCTTAGCATAGGTTACGTCAATAGTCCTCTTCTAACCTATGCTAAGCATAGGTTAGCAAGTAGCATGCGAAGACATCCTATGCTGAGCATAGGTGGGACTAGAGGGCGCGATTGACGACCTATGCTGAGCATAGGTTAGAAGAGGACCAGAGATGCAACCTATGCTCAGCATAGGTCGAAACATGGAAAGAACAGAAACATCCCGCCAGCTTCCTATGTTGAGCATAGGTTGTTACTTAGGACCCGAACACAACCTATGTTGAGCATAGGTTAGAGGAGGACCAAGGAGGCAACCTAGGCCCAGCATAGGTTGAAACATGGTAAGAATAGAAATATCCCGCCGACATCCTATGCTGAGCATAGGTTGTCACTTAGGACCCGAACACAACCTATGCTCAGCATAGTTTAGAGGAGAGGATTTGTGCAGCCACCTATGCTGAGAATAGGTCACTCAAGTTTTAAGAAGATGAACACTAGCTAAAACCTAAATATTTAGTACCCATGCTAAGCATAGAACAAAGTTAAAAAATGACAATAATCTTACCGTCAAGAAATGTGTGAGCGAAAACGTATGCAAGATACTATAGAAATCCGTGACTTTGTCGCAGCGAGAGCTCTGGCAGCATGGATGTGCTTCTGAATTCGCAGATGAGGTGAGTTATGCTTGGACTTCGGTCCTTAAATAATTTTTTTTCTAGACCCCTGCCTCACTCCTATTTGGAGCACGAGACTCAAGTCACTTCTCGCCGACCTCGAGCTTGCGTCGGTACCGAGGCACCGCAACTCACCTCACCTCACGCTGACCTCGAGCCTCAGCTGGGACCGTCCAAACCTAAACCTAACCCTAAACCTACCTTGGGTCAACCCTAATCCTAAGGATGCTGCCAAACAATATTTAAGGCATGGTAGCCGCTGGAAATTTCAATTAACCAATTACTTTGTAGGCTTGTTGCTCATTTGCATTTAGTTGTTTTTCTTGGTTACGTCTATTGAGGTTTGCATAACTTTTTATTTGTTCTATGACCAACATAGGTTGCAATCAAGTTTGTGGAGCACATTTAGTTTTATGTGTTAACTATTTTAACGAGTCTATGCTTAGCATAAGTACATAGTTAGACTTTTTTTTAAGGTTACGATGTCAAGTAGTTCCTCCTCTTCTGTTCCAGTAGTTGTAACTCAATACGTTGCAACAAGTGCATCATCTTCATCTGATATTCCCAACGAAAGCTTTTTTTATAAAGCCACTCTTGATTCTCAACATATTTTCATAAATGATGTGGCATCATCATCATTTACCCGTTCATCTTCTGAAATTTCTCATGCAAGTACTTTTCAAGAAATGACGCTTGTAACTCAACTTGTGTCAAATCTTTCGACCTCGTTCTCCTCTTTAGATACAGGTTCTGTACCATTGTTCTTTTGAACAAGTTGAATCATTGAGTGATGAGTCAAAAACTTCAATTCACTCAGTTACTGATTCTAGTAAATCAACAGATCCGCATAAGTCTATTGAGCCGCGACATTCAAGCTTTTCTCATGTTCGTAGGAGATCTTCTCAAAGAGATGTTTGTCGTGTTAAATCTAAAAGCGCTATATTCGTTGAAAATTTAGAGCCTTCTGAGAGTCCAGAACATCTGAAATTCCAGCACCTTCTCAACCAGTTCAAGCACTTACTAGTGTCACAAATGTCATTTTTAGATCAGACTCCAAACAAAAAGGAAAATACAAGAGAGACTTGAGATCCTGTTGATTACAAAAACAATTGATTACAAAATCTGAGATTTGAAAGGTACGGAATATTATTTGTTGCTCATCCTGTTGTTTGCAAAAGCTGAGTATCAGAGAAATTGAAGAATTAAGATCAAACCACTTTTTACGAAATAAGGATGAGAGAAATTACTATTTGTGTGCAACAGTGAGGCCGGACAAAAACTCAATTTCATATTTTTTAAATGCTTTGGAGGTTTGTCGCAAAGCTTACAAAGCGGTCATGCAATCGAAAACTCATGGTTTCAACGAATGCATGCACAACTATAGAAAGACCCAACATTACAAGGATCCTTACAGGTTCGAACTGTTTCTCCAGATGCTTACAAAATTAAAAATATTTTTGATGTACAAAGAGTTTGCCAAAACAAAAAATGTTCCCTATTTGAGTTACTCATATTTTTTTAGAATTTGAAAAAAAGATTTTGGACTGGTAAAGGTTCTCAAAAAATCACGAATGACAGTATGTTCCACTTGCGAGTTGTTGAAGTCTACAAAACAACTTGCAAAGACCAATGATGAGAAAGGTAAATATTAATCAAAATTTTCATTCATTTTAATACTTTCTGTTTTGAAAAATTTTAAGTTGCAATCCTTTTTAATATCATTATGGTATGATCTTTATTCTATTAAATAAACGAATCATTGTATTTTCAATGGATGCTGCAAAAGCTCTTCAACCGCACAAAGATCAACAAGCAGTTGAAAGACAAAAGTTGGCCAAGCATCGAAAGAAATATCTGGAATGTCCAAAAAAATATCTGGGCCTTGTTATTGATGGCATGGATCAGAAAAAAATAATGTTGTCTCATTTTGTCAGAGTGCCTAAAAATTTGAACAAGGTAAATTTTATTCAGGTTCATCTCATTGGAGCACTTGTGTTTAATGGCACTTTGGAGTCCAAGGTCTTTTTTTATTATCCCAATGTTTGAAATGATCCAAATTTGACGATCACCATTGTACATAAGATAATTTGCGAATTTGGTGAAAATCTTCCAGAAATACTTTATTTGCAGCTTGACAACAATAAAAACCAAACCGTTTTGGCATACTTGTCATGCTAGTGGAGATGTTTTTTTTCAAAAAAGTAAAAATAGGATTTTTGTTGGTAGGACATACCCACGATTAAATTGATCAAATGTTTAGTTGCTTTCTAAGAGGTTGAGACGCAAGAAAGCATTTTCTTTACCAGTGTTTCAAAGCATTGTTGAGGAATCGTATGTGCCAAAGCCAAACTTGTCATTAATCAGACACACATATGATTTTAGTGATTATGTTAAGGCGTCCAATGAAACAGAGCGATGCATAGCTAATATTAATGATATTAGCTTTCAGCACCAGTTTAAAATCAAATGTAACAAATCAGACATTATATTATTATGGGGCAAACTATTTTCAAATTCAGTTTCATGGCTACCTCTGGAAGGAGTTCGATTTTTGCTTAACATTCCATCGACTCAAATCAAGCTTGTTGTGTTGTCTCCCTTGAACTCCTTGCTAGAAGAACAAAAGGCACAAAGAGAACATCGTGAGATTGATCCATTTGTTTCGTTAAATTTTTTTGGAATCAAGTATTCAAGCAGCTTATCATTTTTTTGATGAGATCAGCATTGGTGGATGGACTTTTTCGAGGAACAAAAAATTAGTTTGCTCAATCTCGAACATACATCAACAACTGAAGAATTTCATTGGCCTCATAAATTAGGAACATCAACTACAACTGTCGAAATTTCAGATCTTTCTCAAGATAATGATTTCTTGCAGCTTGTGCAAGGTGAGGAACATGAAATTTATGTGGGCTCAAGGAAGAATAGGCAAAGTGTAAAAGCTGCAAAAAATTGATCCTCAATGTTCAAGCTTTTCACATGTTCGTAGGAGACCTAATCAAAGTGATGTTCGTCGTGTTAAATCTAAAAGGGCTATATTTACTGAAAATTTAGAGCATTTTGAAGGTCCAGAACGTCCTAAGGTTGGATCCAAAATTTGGAGTCAAGAAACTCCAATACCTTCTTAACCAGTTCAAGCACTTACAAGTGTCACAGGTTCAATTTACAGATCAGACTCCAAACAAAAGAGAAAATACAAGAGAGACTTGAGATCTTCACCTGTTTTAACTAATTGCCAAAAGCAGTTGATTACAAAATCTGAGATTCGTAAGATACGGAATATTATTTGCTGCTCATCCTGTTGCTTACAAAAACTCAGTATCAGAGAAATTGAACAGTTAAGATCAAACTTCTTTTTATAAAGTAAGGATGAAAGGAATTATTATTTGTGTGCAACAGTGAGGCCAGACAAAAACTCCTATTCGTATTTTTTAAATGCTTTAGATGTATGTCGCAAAGCTTACAAAGTAGTTCACGCAATCAAAAACTCACGACTTCAACAAATGCATGCACGACTTCAAAAAGATCCAACATTACATGTTCGAATTACAAATATATATCAGAATGAAACGCCTGATTATTAGATCCAGTTGAATCGTCCATGTCCTGGCCATCATCATCAGACTCATGTGACTGCGATGCATGAGATTGGGACTGCGATACTTGCGTGCAACGAAGATGTGTAAATTTTGTAACTGATGTTGTTAGAGTGTTCGACCGAATGAATGTGGTGAAGTTAAAATATATGTCGAAACCATAATACATACCTTAGAATATCCATTCCAGTCAATTCTCACTCCTTGTCTCTCCAATAATTCAAGTAATGATTGCAAGTTGTTGGAATATGCATACTTGTACTCCTCTTTTGTGGAGACCGCTTTACGGCAAATTTCTGCATGAACCATCAAATTGGTGATTGTAATTTAAATCTAAACAAGTCCACAAATAAAATATGAATTATGACCAAAACAAGTTCAACTTATGGGTGGGGAGCCTTACGAAATGGGCATGAAAAAAACCTTGGCCACCACTGCCTAGGTGCGAGGGCCCTGCCGTCTCCATTCACTTCTTAATTGCCTCTCTTTGTTGCTTGAAACAATCTGGATCTTCTCGAAATTATTTCTTTGCAAACTTCCAATTGTCCTTGTGCATGTTGTATGGCCTAGATTTGCTAGCTCTCACCGCATCTCGGATCTCTGATTTGCAGTGGCTCATCATACTTCCCATGCATCATCCCATCCATATTTGGTCCAATTCCAAATTTGGGGACATTCTGGCTAGAAAAAGAGCGATCGGAAGAGGAGTCGCCTCAGCGGCGGCTCCTATTGTGGCGGTGAAGAGGCATTGGCATTAGAGAAAGTGGATATACATGAGATCCCTCATGCAGGTGGTGACCCTCTTATCACGGTTATTCTCAATGATGTGA
This sequence comes from Diphasiastrum complanatum, assembly GCA_029204225.1. NCBI lineage: Eukaryota > Viridiplantae > Streptophyta > Lycopodiopsida > Lycopodiales > Lycopodiaceae > Diphasiastrum > Diphasiastrum complanatum. The sequence continues at coordinate 22,391,998 of CM055095.1, forward strand.
CCATCCATGTCTATGTCATTCGACGGCGGGATGGTAGCTGGTGGCGATGTGGCCCTGGGAGTGTCTACGGGGGTGCCCTCCGGTATGGGAGACGTGGCCATGGGAGTGTCTACGGGGGTGGCGTTAGGTATGAAAGATGCTCTATCGATGGGAGAATAGTGATGCTATGGGGTACCGAGGGGAGAATAGCCAATGGGGGGCATCTGGAAGGGGAGAATATATAGGGGGGGACTGGATGAGAGTGGGTTGAAAACCCCACGGTGAAATGTGACCACACAGTGTATAGCCAAGAGGAAATGACTCAATGGTAGTGGGTCCAGAGGGCGGGAAAATGTGAGGGGTGAAAGTGAGCATGCTGAGAATCTGTGTGACAAATGCATGAGTTGCAGTATCGTGTGACATACGTGCTGCCTCCTGGGTCGGTGTATCTCGAAGTAGGGACTCCCCATGACAAGATGCGCTACACGGACATGTAGGGCTACGAGCCTCAGGTCGAGCCCTCAAGCGCTGTAAGACCCTATCCTACTGCGAGGAAGGAAACTGATCAAGGTAGCTAATGAGCTCACTCTTGCTCATAGAGGAAAGGCAAGATGACCCGCGACTATGGCCTAACCTCTGACTAGGGGATCCAGTGTCTGACATAATGGGTGCAACGAAATAAGAGGGATAAATACTGTAGACAACCTATGGGAGTCTTAAAAATTAGTAAGAAAAAAACATCGCCATATCTCTCTCTCTCTCTCTCTCTCTCTCTCTCTCTCTCTCTCTCTCTCTCTCTCTCTCTCTCTCTCTCTCTCTCTCTCTCTCTCTCTCTCTCTCTCTCTCTCTCTCTCTCTCTCTCTCTCTCTCTCTCTCTCTCTCTCTCTCTCTCTCTCGTCCCGTGGGCTTAAAAAACTAGAGTATTGTGAAACGAATGCCAAAACTTTTATGTATACCGCCTCATAGCTACAACGTCAATACCAACACATATATATTGTCATATTCATGACCATTTCAAGTCCAAACAACAATGATAATCCAAATTAAACCACATTGAGGAGTGGACATCAATAGAAGGCTCATTGGCCCCACAAGTGACTCGTACGTAATGAGGGGGTGTCTATCTAGTACATGAAGAGACCAAAGAGGAACATGGTGTGTAGGACCATGGTAGTCCTTGAGTCTGATGGTTCGTAGCATCAAAGAGAGAAAAAGATGTTGTTACTTCAAACTCAACACTTCAAAGTGGTTACAAGTGGACACTTGTTTGAATCTAGATGGACCTCATGCAACCTTTTAGAGTTATTGAGTTTCAAGAAGCAAACACACTTTTCTCATTTCGATGTAGTGAACCATGAGATTCTTTATGTCTCTCTTCCTTAGGAATGTGTACAAAGGCCTTACATCCGAATATTCGCAAGTGGTTCATCTTTGGCTTCTTCATCGTGAATGCTTCCTCAGGTGCTATCTTTGGTATGGCAATGGTAGGACTTCTATTTTGAAGATAGACTGCCATGCTACATGCTTCTGACCAAAAATCTTTTGGTAGTTTCATCTCAGCTAGCATAGAGTTGGCACTTTCCACAATCGTACGATTCTTGTGCTCAACTACACCATTGAGAGCAGGAGTATGAGCTTGCGTAAATTGTCTTTTAATCCCACATTGATCACAAAGATCATTGAAGTCATTAGACTTGTACTCACCTCCACTATCTGATCTTAGGACTTTGATCTTCCTACCTGTCTGATTTTCGACCAATGCTTTGAAGCTCTTGAAGTTATCAAATGCATCTGATTTCTTCCTCAAGAACTAGATCCATGTCTTACGTGACATATCATCAATAAAGGTCATGAAATAGAAGGCTTTACCTAATGACATGGTCCTCATAGGCCCGCATAAATCTATGTGGATTAGATCCAGGATGTTCTTTGCTCTTGCAACACCCCCTTTATTGAACTTCTCTCAATGCTGCTTCCCATATACACAGGATTCACACATCGATTTCAAGTGATCTTCTATGGTAGGCAATGCTGTTACCATCTCCAATTTTCTCATCAAACTGAGGCTTCCCAAGTTCAAGTGACCAAGCCTCTTATGCCACAACTCAGTTTGCGATGGAATGGACGATACAAGTCCGTGTTGCCCTTTAATTGTAGCATTCAACCTGTACAATTTTGTATTGGGCTCTCTTACTCCATCCGCAATAACTTTGAACTTTTGGTTCACATTCTTCACAAAGCAATGATCATGGGCGAATTCTACTTTCAACTTTTGATCAGTAATGACTCCAACAAAAAGTAGATTTTTCTTCAAACCTGGTACATAAAGTACCTCCCTGATCATCCTGCTTTTGCCATCAGGTAGTTGGATTGAAACGGTGTCTATCCTCTTGATCTTGCACACCTCACCATTTGCTTGTGAAACAGATCTTCCATTATCCAACACCTTCAAACTACTGAACCAATTCTTGTTACCTGTCATGTGTCTTGTGGCTCCCGAGTCAATATACCATGCTTGATCATCTTGATTAGATGACAATGCAGATATGAAGTTGCTAGAGTCTTCAATCTCACCCTCATCGACAAGGTTACCTGCTTGTTTTGGTTTTTCCTTGCCTTGTTCCACCAGGAATTTGTGACATTCACTCTTCCAATGGCCCTTTTTACCACAATGGAAGCACTTGCCTTTCTTCTTAGTTTTACTGGAAGATCCCTCATCCTCTTGAGACTTGGAAAATTGCTGCTTAGACTTCTTCTTGCCCTTGCCCTTGCCTTGTTTTTGGCGTGTCGCAAGTGCCTGATCGTCAGTATTTTGACGTCTAGCTTTTACCATTTCTCGCCGTTGCTCTTCCTGCATCAAGATTCTTGTGAGCTCGTCAAAGGTTGGCAATATTTCTCTTGATGCTATTCCACTCACAAACATCTGATAGGGTTCTGTAATGCCGCACAATGCATTGTGCACCAGCTCCACATCACGTATGCGCTCACCAATAGAATGCAGTTCATCTCTCATTGTCTTGATTTTGGTCATGTACGTCTGAATGTGCTCTCCTTGCTCCATGCGGGCACTATTCAACTTTGACTTCAGAAACATGATTCTTGATGGATTTGACGTCTCAAACTGCTCCTTTAGCACATCCCATGCCTGTCTGGGTGTAACAGCATCACAAATGTGGGTAATGATGTGATCCTTCACTGACAAGTTAATGAAGGTCAAAGCTTTTCTCATCTTTTTGTCAAACACTTTGATATCTGCTTCATTTGGCGGCCTTCTCTCATCACCTGTGATGACTTCCCACATGTCTTTCTCCATCAGTATGTTTTTCATTCTGAATTTCCACAATGCATAGTTAGAAATCTCGTCCAATTTGCTACTTTCACTCAAAATGGACTCTCCCATGTTTGCCATCGCAAAACTGCTTGAAACTTCTGTCGTAGGTTAAAAACAGTATGTTGAGGCCAACAGTGATGTCAGAAGTTGAAAATAATCACCTTCACTTTTTCCCTTCCCAGGCCACTCGCCACTTTTCCACCAATTTGAAAGCCAAATCGGCGTCGCCTTCCGAAATGCACTCAGTCGTCAACTCCCAACAACGTGCCCAGTGGAATGGTGAAATCACTTCTGACGTACTCCGAACACTTTCTCCGCTGCAGTCACTCTGTTTTGCTGTACCGTACTTGTAGGTACAGTCCGGGTGCCCTTCGTTTGGAGGTTATAGCCTTTCATTTGGGTCAAAACGGGCAAAGGACCCAAAACTAGGGACTCTTCTAGTTTTTGAGCTATTTTTTCACCTTGAAGAAGCTTCACTCTTCACTTGTGAAGGGACCCAACTCCAATTTCAGTATGAAAATTTTTAATGAAGTTGAAGGTTGAAATGCACTTCACTTCTTCAAGGCCCTCTTCAACAACCCTTCAAACTCCATCCAATGGTTGAATCTGATCCAACTATGGATATCCCTTCTGGGTAGCACAATCTGAGTCGTCAATCTTGTAACTCCTCTATCCAACAGATCTGAACACTTCTGTGCACCAATGGAGAGTCTTATAGACACTGTCCACTTCAAAACGCTACGCTCTCACCCTAGTTCCACGTGCGAACAGTCTGCGACCTCCCTGTCTGCGATCGCGCCTCGCCACACTGATTTTTGTTTGATCTAACTTGCTTGTGAGTCAATTTGAGCACAATCTGAGGCCTAGAACAAGGTTGCCCTACTGATTCCAAGTCTGTAGATTGTTCACTCAAGAAATTTCGTGGAGAAACGGTGATTTTAGCTCAACTTGACAAAGTGGATTTTTTCACCTTTTACCGTAAATCTGCTAGGTTAACTGTCTGGAGACAAATCTCTGACATAAACCTCAGAATCTCTCCATGGTTGGTTGATAATGTGATTAACTTCCTTCCTGTCCTTACGGCATCCAAAACGGTGCACAAACAGCGAAGAAATCACCAGTTATGTATAAAAATCGTAATCCCAAACCCGGTTTCAATTTTCAGCTGGCTTCAAAATTGTCAAATTTTCACCAAATTTTTCCATGTTTGATGCTATGCACAGGCTAATAATCCCTCTGCTGAGCTTAGCAAGCCTCTATAAACTAGAAATCGTGCACCGGTGCTTCTCTTTCCGTCTTCAACCCGTCGTAAACCCCGAACTCTCAGAAGACAGTTCTCCCAAAGCTCTCTTCAACGGTGATGCTGTATTGTGTACACTCCCTGTACGGCTCCGATACCAACTTAGAATTTGCTTTGCACAGGAACACAGATCATGCTACACATCAACACAGACAGAAAACACTCTCCACAACAAGCTCACATAGCAACTGTATTTCTCAAAATGAAATTACACTGTACATATAGTTGTTCACTCAGGCAACCCATGCATGACCTAGGTTGCCGTTGGCGAGACGCGTGTCCCGTCAACTTGCCTCGTGGCGAGGCCAACTGATCTTTATCCACTGATAGGACCCACAGTACAGTAACACAGTGATTCTACTTTAATTCTAACTCCATATTGGACGCTTCACTATTTCTTACATCCATTTTATATATCAAGATGAAAAACCAGCATGAAAAGTATCATAGAATCATAATGGATAGATTCTTCCATGTTTTCACCTTTGATATCTCTAAAAAACAATAGTAACCAAGCAATAAAGGTGTGATCAAAAAATGCTTGCATGCCTCCTCCATATTTTACTCTTGAGAAGTGTATGTGTCCAAAACTCCCATATATGAGTCTCCTTTGCCACCTTGCCATAAAAAACCATCAACTCTTGGAAATTCATGAGTGAAAGAGTACAAAAATTGTTGGATTATTCTTCTTTCTACTAATCGACTAATCGGTTTTTAATCTTCATCCAACTGTTTATCCAGTTCTGTGGATTTTTTCGTGTCTTTATACAGTTTATAGAATTACAAGTGTTTTTACACAGTCTGTAGAAATACACGGAGTTTGACAACAGTGTCGCATTTTCTTTCTCTACAAACCCGACAGTGTCGTCTGTCAAAAATCTCGTGTAGAAAAGCAGTGTCGCCTTTTTCGCGTGTCAGGAATTACATGTAAAAATGTAGTGTCGCATTTTTCGCATTTTTTGCCTGTCAGGAATTACGTGCAAAAATGTAGTGGCGTCTTTTTCGCATTTTTTTGCTTGTCAAGATTCATGAGTAAAAATGCAGTGTCGCATTTTTCGCCTATGGTAGTTACGTTCATTTATGCAAAATGACAGTTTACGTTCATTTATGCAGATAGACTGTTTACGACCAATTGTCGCCGCTTATCACCAAGCAACTTCTGAGAAGAACTGGATGAATGCCAGCGGACTCCAGCCAACTAGCAATCACATTTGACGATCTAATTACTTAGTATAAATCAGATGTTCATACATCTCATTATCAAGTCTGATCAACATTGTGAATTGTGAAGGAGTTGAGTTGAGTATTATTACATGACGTTTCCTGTGCTCTCATCAAGCAGATCGTTCACAATCAGAAAGTATTGTTGTTAGCTCTCTATCAAGCTTTTAAGCTTGAATCTCTTGAGCATTCTAGCTTAGTCTTTTAGAGATTTATTTTAGAGTTGCTATTGCGCTACTACTTATCAGCAAAGTTGCTTATTTCACACTTATTCTTAGTTACTCAGAGATAGCTTTAGAGTGCGCGATTTCTATCCACTATTGTCTTGCGCTCATTAGCATCTGATCTTGTTTTTCTGAATCAACACTGTTTTTTTATTGCATTCAGTTTGTGTCAGAATACATGCATCTTTGTATTGCTTTTGTAACTGATAGAAATTGTCTGAGAATTCAATACTTTATGTTTGGCTATGTAATCACTTAGTATCTAGCGAAAGTTAGTTGCTAAAGATTGAGCGTGATTTCTATCACTACTGCTTTGTTCAATTTTTGATTGGTGTAGTCATGCATTGGAAGTAGGCAGTTTTCGCCATTCTTTTACTCACCTATTTTCGACATGGTATCAGAGCATTATTCTTATCGCAGACAAGCTGAATGAATCCAATTATCATCTATGGAAATTTAAGATGAAGACCTTGCTAATCGCCTTCGCAAGAGGATTGAGCTACCAAGGTTTGCCTTTTGCATATCTAGTTGATTGCAACTCCGCACGCTATCGTACATCCTCCAGTAATGGACTTGCTGTCATCTTTGCAGCTCACCCAGCTCGCATCACTATAGTGATGCAGCTCGAATCCTTTCTCTTCGTTTCTAGCTCTGTAGGTTAGTTCAACATTTTGGGTACCCTTAAAAAATTGTAAGATTCGTTTGGCCATTTTCCAATGTGCTAGACCAAGATTGGAACAGAATTGGCTCAATGCGTAGACAGAGAAGGCCAGATCGGGTCTGGTACAAATTGCTAAGTATATCAGACTACCGATTAAGTTCTGGTAGGGTATACCTGTCATCTTCTGTTCTTCCTCTTCTGTTTTTGGGCAATCCTGTTTTGTGAGCTTGGCTCCAGCTATCATTGGTGTGGCTTTCTCTTCACAGTCCATCATGTGGTACCTCCAACACTTTTTTGGCGTATTCTGACTGACGCAAGTGCATTTCGCCATTTATTCGATCTCTTTTGAGGAATTTCCTATCATCAGCGAATCATCCACAAATGGTCAATATCACAAAATCTTTTCCTACTCTTTTGATGTAGACATTACAATCTGGTTGAGTAGGATTGAAGTCTAGAGACTTCAGAAGACCATCAAGCTTTTTGTACCAGGCTCGTGATGTCTGTTTTAGACCGTAGATGCATCTCTACAATCGACAGACATATTGTCTGTTGTCGGGGTCTTCATAGCCTTCAGGTTGCTTCATGAAAATTTTCTCCTCTAGATCTCTGTGGAGAAAGGCTGTTTTCACGTCAATCTGGTGAATTACCAGATTGTACTGTGTGGCGTATGTAAGGAGTAGCCTTATGCTTGTCATCTTGACCATGGGCAAATATGTGTCAAAATAGTCGACACCATATCTCTGCTTGTAGCCCTTCGTGACAAGCCTTGCTTTGTAGCGGCCAATGGTGCCATCTGATTTCAGCTTCTTCTTGTACACCCATTTGCAGTCGACTACTTTTCTGTATTTAGACAGTGGCTCTAATGTCCATGCCTTGTTTCGCCTCATCGACTCAATCTCTTCTGACATTGTCTGTTTTCAAAATTCTCCCTCTGGACTCTGGATAGCTTCTTGGTATGTTGCTAGCTGAAGCTGTAGTACTCGAACTGCGTGTCTTTGCTCCATTGAAGATTGTCAAAATAGCGGCTTGGAGGTCTTCTTTGTCTTGTTGACCTTCAAGATTTGTTTCGTCGCTGCTCAAACATTTCTTGTTCATGGGGTCGATCCTCTGTTTCCTACTGCTCTGGAGTCTGGGGTCCTGCATTCTGATTTGATGACTGTCCTCGATCTCCCTCTTGAATAGGCAGTAGTGTAAAGATCTCATGGCCTCTTTCGTCTTTCAGTCCAAGGAATGTGGACTCATCGAACTTTACATCTCTATTCGAAACAACCTTCTTCGTGGTTGGATCGTAGAGTCTGTACACATGTGTTCCGTTCGAGTAGCCGACCATGATTGTTTATTCGGATTTGTCGTCGAGCTTGCTTCTCTTTTCCTTTGGAATGTGCTTGTATGTTGCACATCCAAACACTCATGCATATGACAGATCAGGCTTTCTGCCTGTCCACATCTCGTATATTGATTTGTTCTCCATCGTTGTCATTGTAGATCTGTTTTGCAGGTGTACAGCTGCAGCTATTGCTTCGGCCCAGAATTGGCCTGGCAATTGAGCTTGTGCTATCATGCATCTGGCTCCTTCGACTAGCGTTCTGTTTTTTCTTTCTGCGACACCGTTGTATTCTAGTGTGTATGCAGGAGTGAACTGGTGTTCAATCCCCTGTTCTTCGCAGAATCTTGAGAATTCTGTGCTTTTGTATTCACCTCCATTGTCAGATCTAAGAATCCGTATCCTTTTTGACGTGTGTCGCTCTGCGAATGCCACGAACTTCTTGAAAGAATCAAATACTTCAAATTTCTTCTTCAAGTAGTAGATCATGGTCATTCGGCTGTAATCATCTATGAACGTTAGAAAATATCTCGAACTTGAGAGCAAATATTTTTTCATCATCGGTCCACACACATCAAAGTGGACAAGCTCAAGAATCTCCTTGGCTCTTCTTCCTTCGTGTGTGAATGGATTCCGATGTTGCTTGCCTTTTTGACAAGCTTCGCAGAACTCAACCTCGGCCTTGATATTTTGAGACCTATGACAATGTCCTTTGTGCTCATGTCGTACAGGCTTCGCATGTTTAGATGATACATTCTCCTATGTCAGAGCAGATCTTCATTTTCTGAAGCATTTAATATGCTATTAGAGTTGCTGATTATTTTGGCCTGGTAGAGGCTTCCTTATCTGCATACGACCATCAGCAACTTGTTTGTCATCTTCTTGATCATACGACAAGTGTTGCCATCGAACAAAACTCGAATACCTAGATTTGCCATCTTGGAGACAGATAGCAGATTTTTTCTGAGTGAGGGCACATAGAGTGCTCCTGGCAGCTCTGCTTGGCCTGATAGTGTTCGTAGCTATAGAGAGCCGATGCCCTTGACATCGTGTCTGCTTCCATTGCCTAGAATCACCGCTCTGTCGTTTTTGAGTTCACAAAAGTTGATCAAGATCTTCTTGTTGTAGGTTATGTGAGATGTTGCTCCTGAATCAATGACCACATTGTAGTCATGTTTGGAGTAGCTTGTCGAAGCTTCGTTGAGTATCGTAAAAGCTTCGTCACCTCTTTCTACATCTTTAGATGATTCTACAACGTTTGCCCTTTCAGCTTTGTTTTTTCTTTTTGGGTTGAATCTGCAGTCGTATGCAGAATGCCCTTTCTTCTTGCAGTGCATGCAAGGTATCGCTGGATTGAACCAACATTTGTTGGTCGTATGGCCTGGTTTGTGGTAGTGATCGCAAGAAGAAGATTGTTGATTTGAGGACTTCGTCTTCTCGAATCTCGGCTTGTTTTTGTTCTTTTTATTTCCTTTCATGAAGAGAGCCTTCTCTTGATCACTGTCTCCCTCTCCTTCGTCTCTCATCAGTCTCTCATCAATGACAAGACTAACTACTTTGTCGAATGTCATATCTGGTAGACTCAGTATGAGCATTCTCAACGGCTGATAGGATGTCGGTAGAGATTTCATGAAGCACATCAGCTGCTATGGTACTGGGACCTGGTGCTCCTGTCCTGATGCAGCGAGTTGAGCGAAGATCATTCTGATCTTCTCAACATGCTGATCCAACTGGTTGTCATCCCACCGTATTGATTGCAGCTGATTGTGAAGGTGCATGACCAAAGCTGCAGTCCTCACTTCATACTTTTGCTTTAATCTTTCTCATGCTGCATGGCTACTTTCACGGTCTTCAATATGCATGAGTAGATCTTCATTTATGGACGAAACGATGATCGCCATTACGCGCTCATCCTTTCTGATCCATTCAGCTCTCCTCGGGTCTCCCTCTGGAGGCTTCACCTCTGAGAGCTCCATCACCAGCCATATGCCTTCGCCCTTCAGGAGTGTTTTGATTTTGAGTTTCTAGATTCTGTAATTTGCGCCATCGAGACTGATTGCTACTCTGGTTTGGATTGTCGTAGCCATATTATGTTGTCTGGAAGAATCACTGCTGGGATATCAGTAGTGACAACTTGTTGGCTCTGATACCATGTCGCAGAAGCACGTGTGTGGGACTTATTTGTATTCGTCAATATCGAAGGTGAAGGTACTGTAAGATTGAGATTCCAGCATGATCAATTCAAACTACTGTCAAAAGTCTTGTATGTTCCTAAACTCACTATAAATCTGTTATCAGTAGGTAAAATTATAGATTTAGGTCATAAGGTGGAGTTTGAGTCTGGCAATGCACTATTGTAAGATTGAGATTCCAGCATGATCAATTCAAACTACTGTCAAAAGTCTTGTATGTTCCTAAACTCACTACAAATCTGTTATCAGTAGGAGAAATTATAGATTTAGGTCATAAGGTGGAGTTTGAGTTTGGCAATGCAGAATTATCGATAGGAGTAATAATATTCTTGCACTCGGCAAGAGGCATGGATACTTATATAGATTGGCAGATTGTTATTTTGATTCTAGTCAAGCTTTGAAAACCCCTGTTCTTGTCAATAAAACATTACTATGGCATCATTGCTTAGGACATTTGAATTATGCATCTGTTTTGAACATGTCCAAACAATCCATGGCTCTTGATCTCGACTATCCTTCTGGTAAAGTCGATCTCCCTGTTTGCCATAGCTGCATCCTTGGAAAGCACACTAGGATTCCTTTTAGATCAAGTCATAGGCATGCAGCAAAAGGTTTGTTAGATGTTGTTCGTACAAATACATGTGGACCTATGCAAACTTCTTCATTGCTAGATCCAAAGTATTTCATTACTTTTATTGACAAATTCTCCAAAAGAATAGTTGGCTATTTCATTGAATAAAAAGCAGAGGCTTTCATCAAGTTTAGACAATTCAAAGAGCATGCGAAAAAATCAGATTGGTAAACGAAATAAAGCACCGAGGTCAGATAACGGGGAAGAATACATCTCCATCGAATTCAAGGATTACTGCTTTAACAATGACATTGAGCACCAATATATTACCTCCTATTTTCCTCAATCAAATGGTCTTGTTGATAGAAAGAACAGAACCTTAGTCGAATCAGCAAAATGCATATTATCACATGTAACACTTCCAAAGTCCTTCTGGGATGAAGTTGTTTCAACAACAACCTATATTTAGAATAGACGTCCTACTAAAGGTCTCTCAAACAAAACACCATTCAAAGTTTGGACAGGTACCAAACCTTCTTTATCAAACTTACGAGTTTTTGAATGTACAGCTTATGTGCAGATTCCTTAAGATCTCAGAAAGAAAATCAACTTCCAGAGTATCAAATGTATTTTCATCAGCTACACTACTTCAGATCAAGCCTACAAGTTATTCAATCCCATCGAGTCAAAGATATTCACTAGTCTACTAATCGACTAGTTGATTTTTAATCTTCATCCAACTGTTTATCTAGTTCTGCGGATTTTTTCGTGTCTTTATACAATCTGCAAAATTACAAGTGTTTTTACATAGTCTACAAAAATAGACGGAGTTTGACAACAGTGTCCCATTTTCTCTCTCTACAAACCTAACAATATTGCTTGTTAGGAATCTCGTGTAAAAATGCAGTGCCACCTTTTTCGAATTTTTCGCCCCTATCAAAAATTACGTGTAAAAATGCAGTGTCGTCTTTTTTGCATATTTCGCTTATCAGGAATTATGTACAAAATGTAGTGTCACCTTTTTTGTATTTTTTTGCCTATCAAGATGTACGAGTAAAAATGCAGTGTTGCATTTTTCGCCTGTGGTAGTTTACGTTCATTTATGCAGAATGATAGTTTACGTTCATTTATTCAGACAGACTGTTTATGGCCAATTGTCATCGCTTATCAGCAAGCAACTTCTAAGAAGAACTGGATGAATGCCAGCGGACTCCAGCCAATGAATATAACATAAATTGAGCATTCTACACACAAAATTGCAAGATATCACCAATATAGTGCACCAGTGGATAGATGACCCAAAGAGAACTCATGTATAAGCATGAAATGAGAGAGAGAGAGAGAGAGAGAGAGAGAGAGAGAGAGAGAGAGAGAGAGAGAGAGAGAGAGAGAGAGAGAGGGAGAGAGAGAGAGAGAGACTGCTTCTCTTTCCACGAGCTACATCCTTTTATAGCACGTCCAAACCTAATTTCAAACTTGGTTTCCCTCCATAATGAAAAAACCTATATTATTGTGACTAGATTCAATGTCTTTACTACTCAAATATGAATCTACTAAAACTCATGTAGTACACTTTCCCACACTTTCAAAAAGTGTTTATTCAAATGCTTTTAGACTAATATAACTTTGGAATGTCAAACTCTAAGTCTAATATGAAATTGGCCTCAATTGCCAAATAAACAAATATAGCAAATTTGACTAAACTAGTTGAAATCTTTCACACTCCCTCTTCAACTAGTTTTAGCATAGACTTTGATAACACTCCAAGTGATGTCCTATGCTTAAGTCTCTTCCCAATGTTTTGTTAATGATATCAGCCACACATTCCCTTGAAAAAACATGTTGAAGCTTCACCTCCTTTGCCACGACTTGCTCCCTCACAAAATGATATGCCACCTCAATATGCTTGCTCCTAGCATGAAAGATAGGATTGGTTGCCAACTTTTGGACTGATAGGTTGTCACAAAAGATATTGGGCTCTGTGAAAAATCTATCAAGTGAAGATACTTGATCATCCTCTTGATCCATACCATCTCCTTTGTGCAATGAGTAAGCATTTTGTACTTGGCCTCAATAGATGACAATGAGATAGTGGCTTGTTTCTTTGACATCCATGATATAGCTCCATCACCTATGAAAATACAATGAGAAGTAATGTATTTCCTATCCATTTGATCTCTAGCAAAATCCAAATCTGAAAATTCAAACAAGTTAGGTAATGATCCCTCATACAATATGCCAAAATCTCGAGTTCCCATGATATATCTCAAAACTCATTTTCCTAGCTTCCAATGCTCCTCACTAGGATCTTGTATAATTTGACTCAATCTACTAGCACAATAGCTTATATCTGGTCTTGTGATGGTTAGATAGATACGTGACTCAACTAGCTTTCTATAGAGAGTAATATCCTTGAAGGATCTTTCATTACCTCTTATAGTTAGCTTTACATGAGACTCCGTAGGTTTTTCACAAGACTTTGCATCTACCATATGAAATATTTTTAGAATAGAATTAGCATACTTCTCTTGACAAATGAAAGTAGTTTGAGAAGATCTAATCACTTCTATTCCCAAAATGTAATGTAAATGACCAAGGTCATGCACCTCAAATTCCTTCTTAAGAGCACTCTTGATATCTTCCACATCTTGATTGTTTCCACCACTCAAGATGATATCATCCACATAGAAGAAGTGTTATCCATTAACAAGACATAAGGTTCAGAACTAGATTCTTCAAATCCTTCAAATATCTGTTTAATCCATATCAGATCATTTGCCATCTTGGTTGCTGCTACATATTCCACTTCACAGGAAGATTGAGCTACTGTTGTTTGCTTCTTGCTAATCCAGAGTATGGTTGTGCCAGATGCTAGAGTACAACCTCATAAAATACTCTTGCTATCATCCTTCATGGATGCCCAGCTTGCATCACTATAAGATTCGATGTGAAATCCAGCTTCCTTCGAATAACACAATCCATAGACTTTTGTTTCCTAGAGATATTGTGATACTCTTTTTGCCAACTTCCAATGTAACGATCCTGGGTTCTGATTATATTGGCTCAACCTGTATACTGCAAATGCTATATCAGGTCTGGTGTTGTTTGCTAGATATAACAATGATTCAATCAGCCTACGATAGGGTGTTTTGGCCATTCGTTCTTCTTCCTCAAGAGTCTACGGACGATCTGCCTTGTTCAGTATTGTTCCAGGTATCATGGGAGTATGCACACCTTTGCATTTGAGCATGTTGAAGTCTTCAATGATCTTTTGAGTCTACTTTTGTTGGTGAAGATACAACTTACCACCTTCAAAGTCTCTCACGATCTGCAAGCCTAGATAGATTTTAGCTTCTCCTAGGTCAGTGATCTCAAATATTTCAGAGATGTCTCTTTTGACATCTGAAATTAACTTATCTTTTCTTGAGAAGATAAGCGTGTTAAAATGATTATTTCATTTTGGACATGTTTGATATAGACATTTGATTCAACAAATAGAGGTTTGAAGCCTATGGATTGTAGTGCTTCATCCTTCTTTCTATACCATTGTCTCGCTGCTTGTTTGAGACCATAAATGCTTTTATTCATGTGACATCCATATTCTGGATTTTCTTGGCTTACAAAACCAAGTAGTTGGTCCATGAATAAGTCTTCTTCCAATTTTGCATGCAAGAAAGCAGTTTTCTCATCCACAATATAGATTTTCAAATCATGAGCCACTGCATACGTGAATAACAAGCGAATTGATGTATGTTTGACTACCGGTGAGAAAGTATCAGTGTAGTCGATCCCATACTTCTGTGAAAATCCTCTAGCAACCAACATTGCCTTGTATCTGATGTTTTCTCCATCAGGACCTGTTTTAGTCTTGTAGATCCATTTGCACTTGACTGGTTTTCTGCCATCAGGTATAGGTGCGAGTGTCCATACATTGTTCTTGTACATGGATGACAATTAGTCCTCCATTGCCTGAATCCAACGATCTTTGTTTGGTCCATCTACAGCTTCCTTGAATGTTGGAGGTTCATTAGAGAATCCACAAAATTTGATGGCTATATTAAAAACATCCTGACCATACCTTTCTGGTGGTTTTCATTGTATGTCTGATCTTTTCACAGGTGGTTTTGAGTTCAATTCTATAGGTTTCGAGTTCGATTCTGATTTGAACTTTTCTGCTGGGATTCGAACTAGCGATTCGAGTCCATCAGGTATTCAATCTTCACCTCCCTCTGAATCTGGTAACTCTCTTTCATCTTCTGCTTGTTTTTCTTTTGTTGTCATTGGTAGCTTATAATAATTTTTGAGAATTTCATAGCTGACTAGATCATTGTCTGCTATGTATTTCGTCTCATCAAATTTAACATCTCGAACAACTTTTATCTTGCCAGTTTCAGGTATATAAACACGATAGTATGATGAATGCAACTCGAATCCTACCAGAAAATCTTGTTCTGTCTTTTCATCGAGTTTCTTTCTCAGCTTATCTGGTATGTGCATATATATTGTGCATCCAAATGTTCAAACATGTGCAAGATTTGGCTTTGACTTCCACCATATCTCATGAGGAATTTTATCTGGTATTCAAAATTTCAGAATATGATTTTGAAGATAATTTGATGTAGCCACTGCTTCTGCCCACAACTGTTTTAGTGCTTTCGCATGAGCCATCATACACCTTGTAGCTTCCATCAGTGTACGATTCCTTCGTTAAGTAGTGGAAGAAAAAAGATAATGTTGGGAGCTAGTACCCCCAGAGTGTGACAGATTGGTTGGTGTTTGAACTCCTTGCCCAAGGAATTGGCCTTGAAATGTGGAGCCTTGAGCTACAAGAGGAGGCTGTTGGAATCCTGCTCCATTTTGGTGGTGGAGAGGTGTGTGGATGAGGGACGGTTGGTATGTCATGGAGGATCTTGTCATCAATTTGAAAGATAGTCTCTTCCTCACAGAGATCCCATGGATAGTGTGGCCATTTGGGAGGGTAGAATTTTGTCTCAGGCTTTTCAATTGCAACCTTGGCAACTGGTTCCACCTTGGAAGCATGTTGCGGAGTGGGAGTGCCTCCATATAATTGAGGATCTGAATATTAGAAATATCCAACTCTTCTGGGCAATTCTGAATTTGTAAGACATTCTCATCATCAATAAATAAATAATCTGATTCATTAGTAGGTAGCCATGCAACATTTAGCAGCTCATCATGGTGTAGAAGAATATCAATAAAATTGATATTGATGATAGGTGTATCCAGATCAGTTAATCAGTTGTAATCGATTGGGAGTGGAGAGGTACAATTATCCTAATGCTGAGCACAGTAATCGACATTCACACAATCAATGGTAGCTAGATTGTGACTCCAGTTTATGATATCAGTAGATTTAGTATAATGACCTTTTTTGTGGCTGGACTGGTATGGCTCAAATACTGAGTTGGTGTTGAGGACCTTTCATCATGGATGCGTGCAGGTTTGAGTTTACCCGTTGAATCAATGGTGACAGAATTGTCACAATTTTCAAAAGTGACTCGGCCTTTGCTCCAGTCATGAATGACCCGTGCATTGGTGAGCCATGGACGACCAAGTAGTAATTCATAAGAATAGGCATTATTGGGAATATCAAGTGCTACGAAATCAACAGAAAACTTGAGACCTCCTAGTTTGATCAGCACATGCGGAAGGAAACTGGTAGGTCGGACCACACTTTGATCAGCCATCTGAAGCTGACAAGTGGGTTTGGCTAGCTTGTCTCTCATATTCCATTCCATCATGAGGGATGTGGAAATGATATTAACTCCGGAGTCTCCATCGAGTACTGCTGGAACTTCACGGGATTGATGATGGGTAGTTGGGATTTTAATGTTGCCTCGTTCGTTGAGTGGATTTGTTAGATGTAAGGGCATTTCAGGCAAGTCATTAGTAGTGGTGGTGGTATTGGATTGGATCTGTTGTTTCCACTAGCCAACATGCTTCCAGAGTACATGAAAAGGAAAAGTGATATTGGCTTGGAGTAAATCTCCCCAAACTTCAGTACTTTCAAGGGTTTTGCTTTCAAAGGGCTTGTGAGGTACTTTATGGGGAGAGGAAGATTGTTGGTCGGCATTGTGGATTTGTTGACGATACTGATGATGCAGCCAAATTTCTTCAGATGGGTGAGGGTAAAGTATCGGGGTTGAATCTTCACTTGGAGGAACAGCCTACGGTTGAGTTGTGCTAGGTGCAAGTGTAGGGGCTTGGCATTGGGTTTGTGCCCGAGTCAAGACCCAAGCAGGATGTGTGTCGATGGGTAAGGTTTCTACTTGCACTGAGCAGACAGGAGCGGCTGACTTAAATCGGGATGGGTAGTACTTCACGTGATGTTCAATACCATAGTTTTCACAAGCTGGAGGAAAACAAAGTTTATCTGGGCAGCGAATACTAGGATGCTTACTTGCACAGATAAAACATCCTCGTATTGCGGGTAGTTGATGTACGGCAAACACAGCTTCGTTTGGATTTTAAGCTTGGGTATTGGGATCCACTAGTTGAGCATTAGAATCATAAGTATAATAAACAACCATTTCAGTAGAGTACTGCGGTTGAGTATTGTCTTCTGTGAGATATTTCAGAACCTTAAGATCCAATCTACTTGAATGATCTTTGGTTAGAAAGAGAAATACACTACCAATTTCACCAATGTAGAAAAATCAGCATCTACACACAATTTGAGATGCAAACACTAATAGAACTTGATCAAACTTGAATGAAATGATTATGTACTGTTGTTGTCCGTACAAAACCAGAAAGATACTGTATTTCACACGTGTGGATCCAAAAATAGCAAATATAGATCATTCTACACATAGAATTGCAAGCAATCACCAAAATAGTGCACCAATGGATAGTAGAACCCAAGAGAACCATGTATAAGCATGAAATGAGATAGAGAAGAGAGAAGATGACTATCTCCATGAGTTAGATCCTTTTATAACAGGTCCAAACCCTATTTGGCCACTTGGCTTTCCCACCAAAATGCTAACCCTACCAATTTTGGGTCTAGATTCAATGTACCCAACTTATTCAAATTGAATCTACTCAAACTCGCATTCTATCTTTCCCACACTTTCAAAAAGTGTTTATTCAAATGAAATTTAGACTAATGAACTTTGAAAAGTCAACTTCTAAGTCTTAAAAAAGTTTTGGCCTCAATATGCCAAATATGGAAATATTGCAAAATGTGATGAAACTAGTTGAATCTTTCACACTCCCTCTTCAACTAGTTTTAGCATAGACTTTGATAATACTCCAAGTGAAGTCCTATGCTTCATGAACAAGTCTTTTCCCAATGCTTTGGTGAAGATATCAGCTACACATTCCCTTGAAGACACATGTTGAAGCTCCACCTCCTTTGCAATGACTCGCTCCCTCACAAAATAATATTGTATCTCAATATGCTTGCTCCTAGCATAGTTTTTGACAATAGAACTTTGATCCATCATAAGAATGATCTTCTTCCTAAGAATAGACCTTCTTTCAATGATCATGTAATGCTCAAAATAGAAACAACCATAATTGATATAAAGAATAGTGTCCACTGTGAAAGATTCAGGTCCTTAAGATCCAATCTACTTGAATGATCTTTGGTTAGAAAGAGAAATACACTACCAATTCCACCAATGTAGAAAAATCAGCATCTACACACAATTTGAGATGCAAACACTAATAGAACTTGATCAAACTTGAATGAAATGATTATGTACTATTGCTGTCCGTACAAAACCAGCAAGCTACTGTATTTCACGTGTGTGGATCCAAAAATAGCAAATATAGATCATTCTACACATAGAATTGCAAGCAATCACCAAGATAGTGCACCAATGGATAGTAGAACCCAAGAGAACCATGTATAAGCATGAAATGAGATAGAGAAGAGAGAAGATGACTCTCTCCACGAGTTACATCCTGTTATAGTAGGTCCAAACCCTATTTGGCCACTTGGCTTTCCCACCAAAATGCTAACCCTACCAATTTTGGGTCTAGATTCAATGTACCCAACTTATTTAAATTGAATCTACTCAAACTCGCATTCTATCTTTCCCACACTTTCAAAAAGTGTTTATTCAAATGAAATTTAGACTAATGAACTTTGAAAAGTCAACCTCTAAGTCTAAAACAAGTTTTGGCCTCAATATGCCAAATATGGAAATATTGCAAAATGTGAGGAAACTAGTTGAATCTTTCACACTCCCTCTTCAACTAGTTTTAGCATAGACTTTGATAATACTCCAAGTGAAGTCCTATGCTTCATGAACAAGTCTTTTCCCAATGCTTTGGTGAAGATATCAGCTACACATTCCCTTGAAGACACATGTTGAAGCTCCACCTCCTTTGCAATGACTCGCTCCCTCACAAAATGATATTGTATCTCAATATGCTTGCTCCTAGCATAGTTTTTGACAATAGAACTTTGATCCATCATAAGAATGATCTTCTTCCTAAGAATAGACCTTCTTTCAATGACCATGTAATGCTCAAAATAGAAACAACCATAATTGATATAGAGAATAGTGTCCAATGTGAAAGATTTCAGATCCTTAAGATCCAATCTACTTGAATGATCTTTTAACATAATGACCTTTTTTGTGGCTGGACTGGTATGGCTCAAATACTGAGTTGGTGGTTGAGGACCTTTCATCATAGATGCGTGCAGGTTTGAGTTTACCCGTTGAATCAATGGTGACAGAATTGTCACAATTTTCAAAAGTGACTCGGCCTTTGCTCCAGTCACGAATGACTCGTGCATTGGTGAGCCATGGACGACCAAGTAGTAATTCATAAGAATAGGCATTATTGGGAATATCAAGTGCTACGAGATCAACAGAAAACTTGAGACCTCCTAGTTTGATCAGCACGTGTGGAAGGAAACTGGTAGGTCGGACCACACTTTGATCAGCCATCCGAAGCTGACAAGTGGGTTTGGGTAGCTTGTCTCTCAGATTCCATTCTATCATGAGGGATTTTTGCGCTTTACAAGTGCATAATAACAAGGAAGGCCCACATCAATGGTTCCTCTTGGTCTCCGATTATGTGTCACCATTAGTCCAAAATACCTCTATGGAAGTTGAGTACAAATGAGACAAAGTAAATGAGAGGTATACCTAAGAATGACAAGAAGTTCCTAAACTACAGGGATTAGTTAACTACAATTTATGACTATTGACGTCAAATCAACCTCGAGTGTACAAATACGGGCAACAAAAGAGTATTTGGGCAATAACTGTGGTCCAATCACAATCATTCGTATTGCTCGGCGGGATTTTTGAAATCACCAAAATTTGGCCGGGAAAGACAAAAGCAATTTT
The DNA here is from genome assembly GCA_029204225.1 of Diphasiastrum complanatum. Lineage (NCBI taxonomy): Eukaryota > Viridiplantae > Streptophyta > Lycopodiopsida > Lycopodiales > Lycopodiaceae > Diphasiastrum > Diphasiastrum complanatum. The sequence goes on from CM055095.1 coordinate 22,412,136, forward strand.
TGTCCGTCAACCATTGTTACAATTCGTCACAGATGGACACCATTGATTGGGCCACTTAAGCGTTGAAAGCGTGTGAAGTAAGAAAAAGCATCTTGACAAAGGGCCCATTTTGAGTTCTAATATCCCCTAAAGAAAGAATTCAAGCAATTTGCTAAGACACAAACTAGTCAAAAGCTCAAGGCCCTTCGCACAAATAGTGGGAGAGAATATTTGTCAGATGAAATGTCTGACTACTTATCATCATGCGACATTCATTATCAGTTCACCACCAACTACACACCACAACAGAATGAAGTAGCCGTATCTTTAAGTTGAAGCTCAATCTAGATGGTTAGATAGCCAAATAAAAGCTCGACTAGTCATCAAAGGATATGAAAAAATTTATGGGATTGACTACATTGAGACATTTAGTCCAGTAGTAACACTTCAGTCAATTCGATCATTACTTGCTATTGCAGTTGCTGAAGATTTGGAAGTTCACTAGATGGATGTCCAGACAACGTTTTTGAAAAAATATATTCAAGAAGACATCTATATCATCAAGCCGAAGGTTATGTCCTTCAAGCCCAAGAACCCAATGTATGTAAGTTGCAGAAGGCTCTCTACGGGCTAAAGCAAGCTCCAAGGGCCTGGTTCGATAGAATCAATCGATTTTTGTTGCAACACAACTTTACTTCAAGTTCTACCGACTCTAATGTTTATCTCAAGCATAGAGTTTCAAGCTATGTTAAAATAGCTCTTTACGTTGATGACTCTCTGATCATCAACAATTCGAATCAGTTACTACAAGAGACAAAGTCTCTATTGTCAAAGGAATTCAAAATGACCGATTCAGGCCCAGTACATTATCTCCTCGGGATCGAGATAACTAGAGATAGAGCAAACAGAAGGATCACAATAAGCCAAGAAAGATATCTAGCTAGTGTACTCTACATATATGGCATGGAAGATTGCAAGTCAACTGACTCACCTATGGATCCATGATTCAAACTATCAAAAGACATGCACCCAAAGACTGAAGCAAAGAAAAAGAAGATGTGCAAATATCCCTATCAATCGATAGTCAAATCGATTATGTATGCCATCGTCTGCACTCGACCCAATCCTATACAGTCAGCGCACTACTGTCACAATATATGATGAATCTCGGCCTACCTCATTGGAAAGCTCTATCGAGAGCATTAAGATACATTCAAGCCACGAAAGCATTGTGCTCTGTGCTATAATGGAAATACAGAGGATGCTCTAACTCTTAATGTTTATTCCGACTCTGATTGGGCTGGAGACATGGACACGCAAGACTCTCCCTCTACTCTACCCAATACAAACTACGCCATGTGTTCACTATGTAGTAACTGCACCACTTCATGACTGTTACCTACATAGTTCACACTAAACGGACAATTGTAATCTTCATGACCGCCGCAACTGATGTATGAATATACACAATAAAACAGTTGACCAATATATAATACAATACAAGTATACGATAAGAGAAGAGTCGAAGATTAATCAAAGATCAGCGGAAGCATGAATCAGAGTTCCTCTGTGAATTCCATTTTATTAGACTATCTGATTCCATAGAATATGAGATCATTAGAGAGAGTGAAAGTAATTCTAGATGTAGAGATATTATTCAATCTATAATCAACATAGTAGGATTACAACACATAGTGCACTAGTACTATGTGATCTGATCGTTGTTACTACAACAAGCTAATATACAGATTCTCAATTTCTTTATGTGTGTTTACACCAATGAATGCTTTCTGATAACTTCTTTCTCTTCTATTGATACTCGTTCCCACAATTCATAATAGAATATTTTATTCAAAGAAAACAGGGTTGTAATAGATGCCTAACTGTATTGCTACCTTCATGGTTGTCTCAAACACCTAGAAAGATATTATCTAAGAAATAGTGTGAATCAACAATTTGTGTAGATCCTGTAATAATTTGACGTTGAGTTTTCTCTTCTTTGGATTTTACATTAAGAGTGGTATTAAAGCTAGTATAAATTATTCCCTAAAGCCTGTACCACTCCAACAAGTGGTATTAGAGCCAACAAATAAACTATTAGAATCCAACACATGAAACTTAGCAACTTAGACTTTGGGCCTTCCATATTATTTTATTTACATGGCCCAAGTCTATTTTATTCCATGGTACAATATTTTACAGTGCTCATTGGGTTACGGGCTTATGCTCATAGGATGCCACAACCCTCACACATATTTTTCTAATTCTCTATTTATGTTTGGACCACTTATTTATGGACAAATAATACCCACAAGATGGCCCCCCACCTAAAGTAATGCCAGTCTCTCGACACTTGAGCTAGGGTGAAGTTCTAGACTCACGACGCCTCTTTATTATGTGGCTTGTCACTTGTTCCATAAATTTCAACCGGGCCACACTGCGGTTGACATGGATGAGTGCCTCCGAGCCACATTGGGAGATCCACATTTGGAATCTCATAGGCCATGGTTCGCCGATTAGGGCTGCTCTATGATACAATCATGCCAATGGTAGCTGTGTCAAAGATCTGATAAGCACTATCAATCATTCATCATAAGCAATCACCATAAGGAGGAAGAACACGCAATCACTGTATGACACTAACTGAAAGAAAGTACAAAGGTAACCCTGAGAGAGAGAGAGAGAGAGAGAGAGAGAGAGAGAGAGAGAGAGAGAGAGAGAGAGAGAGAGAGAGAGAGAGAGAGAGAGAGAGAGAGAGAGAGAGAGAGAGAGAGAGAGAGAGAGAGAGAGAGAGAGAGAGAGAGAGAGAGAGAGAGAGAGAGAGAGAGAGAGAGAGAGAGAGAGTGAGAGAGTGAGAGAGTGAGAGAGAGAGAGAGAGAGAGAGAGAGAGAGAGAGAGAGAGAGAGAGAGAGAGAGAGAGAGACAACTAGGAGTTGACTACTAAACTAGCCTATAGCTAATTATAACTTGTAAAAACTGGCAACAGTAAAGTAAATAGTAAACCATAAGTTTATCATTGCTTTCTAACACTCTACCTCAATGATAAAATTACATTGTTCTATTCCGACGAAGGTTCTCGAATTTACATTTGCCTAAAGACTTAGTAAAAATATCAACCACTTGATCTTCAGATTTACAAAAAACTAGATCAATGGTGGCATCGATTATTTTCTCTCGAACAAAGTGATGATGTATCTCGATGTGTTTTGTTCGAGCATGTAGAATTGGGTTTCTGTTGTAGCATCCACCAATGATTGACCCAGCAGTCTTCACAGCCATATTACCTCTTGTGTAGCATTGCTAAGTGCACGATACTCAACTTCCGTCGAAGATAAGGCTACTGTAGGTTGCTTCTTGCTGCCAAATGGACGTTTCAGCACCATTTCTTTACCATTTCTTAGCAAAATTGGTGCATTCTAAGCGCCCTCTAATCGCACCCCACCATGAGCTAATAAATGTGAAAAATTTGACTCCAATGATGCACCCTGCACGTTTTTCCAGCAGACTATAATTTTTGATAGATTTGCCTTCTTTCTAGCTTTTCTCATAGCTTGTTCAGTGCTTCTTCAAGATGATTGTTGCTCCTAGGTCGCCCTCCTGTAAGTTGAATACAGTTATTTGCCTCAATTGAAAAATTTGAGAGTTATTTTCGGTCCCCTGGAATGTTAATAATGTTTGTGTTGACATTCCACTGGGGAAAACCTGCCAAAGAGGTTGCTTAGCGGGCTCGCTTGTCCACCGTGGGCTATTTCTCTCTCCATAAAATCTATAAATATCTTGTTTCATTGTTTATTTTAAAAATAAGCAAGCTTAGAGCTAATGAAAGAGTGCTTAAAACTAAAGTCACTCTTGTTTGGCCATATTTAAAAAGTGTTAAGGTTTAGGAAATATTATTTTGGAAAGTCTATTCTTGTCACTTTCATGACTTGGGTAGTTGCTTTTCTTAATGATATTTAGAAACGGTGTGCATTGTTGGGTCATTATCTCTATGTTTGAGATGAATTGGCTCTCAATTTCACATCAGTAGAGTCTTATTTTCTTGTTTCAACCAAGATTTATGTAGGGTCCATAAAATATTACCTTGGAAAGTCTGTTCTTGTCAACTTCATGACTTGGATAGTCACTTTTCTTGTGCATTTTATCTTCAATAAATACATAGGAAATGCTTCATATCCTCTACCTCAAAACTTCCAAGATGCTGCGGAATCTTAAGTTATGATTGCTTATATACATGCCTGAGCATGACTCAAAGTCTCAAACTGATGCTGAATTTAGTGCTTGTGAAAAAATTTCAAGGCAGCTTTCCAAGAATCCTTGAAAAAATCCTGCTACACAAAAATTCTATAATAAAATCTATGAATCTGAATCACTTACGGTGGTAAGTCATTGGATTTGAGCTTATAATTCAGCCTGACAAAATTTACGGATTGTTTTTGCAGTGAATATCTTAATTGGCATGTTGCATGACTTGCATGTGGACACCATCAACTAATGAATACAACAAGGATAGGAAACTTTATCTGAAGCTTATAAAGCAGAGCGCATAGAACCTAGATAATCATGTACATGGACTAGACACTCTTTCATAAACTTTAGATCCAAGGGTATCTAAGGGCCAGTCACTACGTCCATGTATCAAGTTTACCTATATCCTAAAAAACATAGCTATAGACATAAGGTCATCAAATACAAGCGTTTACTGGATGAACTTAAGCAAAAGTGTTGATGAATTAAGACATGTCTTTCTACTCACCTGATGATGGGAATATGCATTGTAAAGATGCCAAAATGAGCAGAGATTACCTCTTGGATATACGTAAACCACAGTTATGATCAAGCTTAGATTTCATTTAGAGTGAAGAATTACTATTGGACCTTGAAACAAGAGATTATATTTACCTTACTGACCAATCATGATATTAATAATTAGACAAAATATCTCTGCTGCGATTTCATTATTCAACATAATACCTGAATCCAGCATAAGCCATGATGAACACTTCCTTCAAATCATAATATCTGAGATAAAAAATGTTGGTAAGAAATTTGTTACTAAAGAAACGTATAATATATGTACTGAACTCTTTTTTTTTTTTTTATCTCAGATAGCCACCGCCTGCAATCTTTCCAATCACAAGTAAAATCAAAGACAAAAATGTGTGCCAAGCGAAGCAATTTCTGCATACCTTTCAACAACAACAACAAGAAAATGATAATAATAATGTCATGAGCATGAGAGTGTTCTGGATTTCATTGAATTTTTTGCATCTATCATCAATTTTTTTTTGAAAAACAATGCTAGTATTATAGACATGTCACAAGGTGTTTTATATGTTATTTGGAAGTACTCTCTCTCTCTCTCTCTCTCTCTCTCTCTCTCTCTCTCTCTCTCTCTCTCTCTCTCTCTCTCTCTCTCTCTCTCTCTCTCTCTCTCTCTCTCTCTCTCTCTCTCTCTCTCTCTCTCTCTCACACACACACACACACACACACACACACACACACACACACAATGACAGATTGCGCTATCATTGTGTGTGTCTCTATCTCTCTCACATACACACACACAATGATAATTTCCACTGCCTGTGTGTGTCTCTCTCTGTCACACACACACAATGACAAATTGCGGTGTCATTGTGTGTGTGTGTGCATGTGTGTGTCTCTCTCTCTCTCTCTCACACACACACACTCTCTCTCTCTCTCTCTCTCTCTCTCTCTCTCTCTCTCTCTCTCTCTCTCTCTCTCTCTCTCTCTCTCTCTCTCTCTCTCTCTCTCTCTCTCTCTCTTTTGAAGAATTGCCAAAAATTCGCAAATCTAGCTTGATCAAAAACCATGTAGAATAGTGTAAATTGTGTACACAAGTGGGTCCCACACATGTGAGGCCATGATGCCACATGGGAAACCCATCCTAATGTAGGTTAGGTCAAGTCAAGGGAGTTGGTCATGTCTATTTGGTGGTCATCTCTACTTTATAGGACCTACACCTAAGTTTAAGGTGAAAATTTGACCAACTAGCTACCTACCAAGCATAACTCTAGGAAATAGACTAGGGTTTCATTTTAGGTCAAGGAGAGTGAGTTAACTTCCTTATTACATGCTGTAAATCCACCTAACTTCAAGAAGGAAGTCGAATTTGCTATGTATTCCCTCTCTCCATAGTGAGAAGATAGAAAATTTTTGGAGCTCATTGGCAATCTCAAGCTAGTTCACTATGTACATTGAGTTTTTGTGATCCAAATGAAACCAAATCAATTTCTACTTGTTTCTCAGGTTTAAGGCCGTACTACAGCCTGTATTACACACGTGTGGGCTCGGATTTCAATTTTTATCAATGCTTTTGATTGTTAATGCTTGTTGTTTGTCAAATTGCCAATCTAGATCAACTTTTTTGTGTCTAGTTTTTTGATAGATTGTTAAGCAAGCATCCAATCACTCTTGTGGATCTTTTGTAGATCCATTTATGGTCCTAAAGTACAGTACTTTCACATGGTATCAGAGCCAAGTACAAGAGCATAAGCCATTGATCTAATGCAAATCCATTTTTAGCAAGTTTTGGTGCTAAAAGCTAGTATTGAGAAGGCAAGCTAGAATCTTGATTTTGGTGAGGAGATTTGATCCCAAACTTGGTAGGGGTCCAAATCTGTACTGTCCACATGTGTGGGCACCTCTGAACCTGCATTTAATGCATGGTATTCATTTGATCCAAAAAAATTCAATTTGTGAGTTGTTGGTGTAATTTTTGGTGGAGATCCTAGAATAATCTACCAAGATCATTTGCCATTGATTAGATTTGAATTTGTTTCATGGAATCTAATTAATCTAGGCTGAGTTCAAGTCCTCTTAAGGTTAAAAACAGGTCTTGAAAGTACACCAAGAAGGAAGAAAGAGATTAAGTCATTTTTTTGTCCAAAAACAGCCAAAATTGGCAAGATTTGATTGTAAGTAGATTTCACATCATCTTATCTTCATTCCAACTTTGTGAGGGAGTGCTAGAACTGAGATTATAAGTCCATTTGTTGGATTAGAAATCTAATTTGAGTGAAAAACTACAAGAGAGAGACCTTAGTGAGTTTCTAGAGACAATCAAATCCATATGTCCATTTGTTGGATTAGAAATCAAATTTGAGTGAAACACTGCAAGTGTGAGACCTTTGTGAGTTTCAAGTCAATCAAATCTATTTCTTGTTTGTAGAAGTCACTAGTAAGATGGGATCTACTGGAGCATACCTTCTAGAAGCTAGTGAGAGGTTTAATTCTACAAATTATGCTATTTGGAAGGTTAGAATGGAGTCACTCTTGGTGTTCCAAGACTTTTATGAGTTCTTGATTGAAGATGAAGATGAACCTCTAGGTGCACAGGAGTTAGCTAGATACAAGAAGAGATCTAGGCTTGCACTTCATTGTGTGAAGATGAATGTGAGCAATGATTTGTTGAGAGAAGTATCAGCTTGTACTAATGCTAAAGAGGCTTGGGAGTGTTTAAAATCAATCTATGAGTCTAGCAACACTTCTAGAGTTCTTATGCTTAGAAATAAAATTTTGCAAAGCATGAGGAGAAGTGAGGAGAGTGCACAGGATTATGTACTCAGAATCAAGTCTCTAAATAGGGAGTTGGCTTCCATTGGAGAGCAGATTCATGATGGAGAGCTTGTACAAATTGTCCTTAATGGTCTAGGAGATGACTTTGCAAATTTGGTCCAAAGTTTTGCCATCCAAGACACTTTGCCAACTATAGAAAAACTTCACAATGTATTAGTGGCTGAAGAGTGTAGGATGCTCCATGCAAAATCTAGGATGAGTTCCTTGTCATTGCAAGATGGTGATGAGAAAGCCAATTTCTCATTCAAGGGCAAAAAGAAGACCAATGGAAAGAAGAAGCATCCAAAGGAGGCTAAAGAAGAGGATGATGCATCAAGCTCAAAGGACAAGTCAAAGCAAAAATGCATCTTTTGTGGAAGGAAGGGGCATTATGCATCTGAATGCTACAAGAGGCTAAGAGCACAAGTGGAGGAGGACAAACAAGGAAACCTTGCAAAGGAGGAGGAGGAGGATGAAGTAGATGTATTCTTGATGGCATCTACATCCTCACCAACAAGCAATAGCAATTCAAGAGACAATTGGTGGATCAACAGTGGGGCTAGCTCTCACATGTCTTGTGAAAAGGACTTTTTCTCAACCTTACACTCTTTCAATGATGCTAAAAAGTTTGTCTTTACTGCAAATGATGAAGAGTGTAGGATAGATGTTGTTGGCACCATCTCTTTGTATCTAGAATCCTCAAAATGCATGGATTTAGAAAATGTCCTTTATGTACCATCAATCACCAAGAATATGCTTAGTGTTGGTCTACTCTTAGAAAGTGGTTTGGATGTCCACTTTAAGCATGGTGTTTGCTTCATCTTGAAGAATGATGTTTGCATTGCAAAGGGATTTAAACATGGAAGATTGTTTAAGTTGGAAGCTAGTGTTGCTTTTGAAAGAATGAGCTTGGCAAAGGAGGAGATCACTCAAGAGGAGATCTTGGCAAAGTGTGATCTTGCTTGCATATCAAAAGGAGGAAGATCTAGAGGATCAGCCTCAAAGCATGAGAGTTCCAAGGGAGTCCTCAATGACAATGGCCGAGTCATCAAATTGCATGCAAATTGTCCATTCAAGTGTCTATTACTTTGTATGACAAGACAATGAAATGGGATGCTTTGAAATCTACATTTGTTGTTGATAAAGGTCATAAAAGATGAAACATCATTTGTATTGGAAATCTTTGGGTCCACATGCTTTGAGCATGATCATTCCAATGTAAGGACCAAAGATTATCCTATTTCAATGATAGGAATAATGGTAGTGTTTTGCTCTTCAAGTAGAGATTGTAGAATCTACTTGTTTTTAGCCAAAGAATTTGTCACTGGTGGAAATGTGATCTTTCAAGAGTGGAAGATTTGTAAACTTGAAGAAGCACCTTTGGATCAACACCTTATTCAATTCATTGATGGTTTGGAGTCAAGTCAAGTGGAGGAGCAAGCTCAAGACCTGAGGACTCCAAGAAGAACCTTGAGTATCAAGATGGAGCCATCTAGGCTCAATCATATGGATCAAGCAAGACAAGTTGTCTTTGGCAACATTATTTATGCACTTAATATTTTAATTGATGTATCTTCAAGTGCACAAAATGCCTTGGAATCCATGGCTTGGCATGATGCTTAGTTTTGAAGTGTGCTACATGTATATAGACACATTTATGGAACATCTTGTAAGGGATCCTCTAAGAGGTGGTGAAAGATCCTTCATGGACATCATTCTCTATTGGAGTCTCAAAAGTTCCTTCTTTGTAGCTGGATTTTTTAGACACTTCTAAAAGCTTTCATTGATCTATCAAGAGAGTTGTAAATAGATCAAGCTAAATTTGAGGAGGAGTGTGAAGAATTGCCAAAAATTGGCAAATCTAGCTTGATCAAAAACCATGTAGAATAGTGTAAATTGTGTACACAAGTGGGTCCCACACATGTGAGGCCATGAAGCCACATGGGAAACCCATCCTAATGTAGGTTAGGTCAAGTCAAGAGAGTTGGTCATGTCTATTAGGTGGTCATCCCTACTTTATAGGACCTACACCTAAGTTTAAGGTGAAAATTTGACCAACTAGCTACCTACCAAGCATAACTCTAGGAAATAGACTAGGGTTTCATTTTAGGTCAAGGAGAGTGAGTTAACTTCCTTATTACATGCTGGAAATCCACCTAACTTCAAGAAGGAAGTCGAATTGGCTATGTATTCCCTCTCTCCATAGTGAGAAGATAGAAAAATTTTGGAGCTTATTGGCAATCTCAAGCTAGTTCACTATGTACATTGAGTTTTTGTGATCCAAATGAAACCAAATCAATTTCTACTTCTTTCTTAGGTTGAAGGTTGTACTACAGCCTGTATTACACACGTGTGGGCTCGTATTTCAATGCTTATCAATGCTTTTGATTGTTAATGCTTGTTGTTTGTCAAATTGCCAATCTAGATCAACTTTTTTGTGTGTAGTTTTTTGATAGATTGTTAAGCAGACATCCAATCACTCTTGTGGATCTTTTGTAGATCCATTTATGGTCCTAAAGTACAATACTTTCACATCTCTCTCTCTCTCTCTCTCTCTCTCTCTCTCTCTCTCTCTCTCTCTCTCTCTCTCTCTCTCTCTCTCTCTCTCTCTCTCACACACACACACACACACACACACACACATTAATAGACTCTATTGAATTATTTGTTTGGATTTAGGGTTTTTGTAAGTAAGTGTTAAAAATGCTTTTATTAATTAAAGTATTAAAATGATGATCTCAATTCAAAAATTCATAACTTCAAAAAAAATTTAATCTTTGAGCTGATTCCAACAAATATATGCATGATAATATTTGATTTTAGTTTGATTGAGATTTTTAAATTTCCTATTTAGATAGATGAAGTTTTACGGCTTTTACCAAATTTCTTAACTTTCTTTCAAGTTAAATATCTTCTAAGTCTGAGCTCAGATTCAAGCGATGTAGAATGCAATATTGCTCTATTTTTTGACTTCTTTGCATTGACTATATGGATGATTAGTTTAAAGTATTTCTATAGTGTGATCCATAATGAGTTTAAAGTATTTTGAATGAAGATATAATCCATCGAATTATTTTGGGTTAATACCTTCAAAGCAGCAATAAGATCCTTCTCTTGCTTCTCGGATATAGTGTAAACCTGCAATGTAGTAAGACAAGTTTTGAATCCTAGATATGAGTGCCACAAATAAAGACATGCATAGAATTCTAATAGGTTGAAAATGTTAGATGGAACGTCAAACAGTTGCGTTTTACCCTTTTGTCAACAGTCCATAATATCCTTCGGTGCACGTAAATTCATTGAGAAATCAGAGTTACAAGATGTAATTAAGAAACTCTCCGAGGAGAAGATTGAAATTATTTACCTCAAAGATTAAAATGGTCTTTACTTTGAGGCACTGAGAGAATTTAAGCTCGCTGGCAAAACATAAGAAGTCTATCAACAACTAGTTGTGCTGCAAAATGAGCTGGTTTTTTTTGCTTTAGCAATGCCGATATCGCGCCTTTTTTGAGAAGATGGGGGGCTTTATCATTATAGCGAAAATCATTAACCACATTAATCCATGTTTCATCACCAATCTTTGATAAAATAAACGTTATTAATGAGCTAAATAACATTGAGTTATCCAATTTTTAGACTTTGCATTTACTAGCTTAGGCCAACATCATAGTGAGTCTGATTCTCTTGACTATTTCCTTAAATTTGTTCACGCTTGATATCTTTGTCACTGGGGTAATCTCTAAACTATGCATCTATGATACATACATTAGTACATAACTATATATTATAAATATAATCAAAGTTGTCGTGCACATTCCAAAACGCGTCCCGGAACATGTTTCGGGATTTTGTCTCGGAACGTGACCCCGAAATGCATTTTTTTTTTAAATATGGGTGTCAAAAAACTACTCTTCGAGCTGATTCCAGCAAGTATATGCATGACATATTTGATTTCAGTTTGACTGAGATTTTTAAAGATCCTATTCAGATAGATGAAGTTTTACGGCTTTTATGGAATTTCTTAACTTTTTTTCAAAGTAAATATTTTTTAACTATGTTCTCCGATTCAAGTGATGTAGAAAGCAACATCACTCTATTTTTTGAGTTCTTTGCATTGACTATATGGATGATTAGTTTAAATATTTAGTTTTTAATGTGACCCATAATCAGGTATATAGGCCTGTTTTCTTTTCTCAGATTAAATTGATACAAAAAGCCTAATTACTCAATTCTAAGTGAGCTAACCAAAATTTATGTGGTTGTACATATTCTGAATCATTGATTTTGGACCCAAAAAAGGTGAGTTAGGCCTGTCACCTTAGAATACTTTCACTATTGTCTGTAGCATCAAAATTAAAATTCATATAAAGAAGATATTCAAGCCAATAACGTGCGAGACCATTTCTGTGAGTCAGGTTTTGGTAGACAGAGTTGTTCTTGATGTGGAGTCACACATGTAGGCAACTGGGAAGTTGTTGGTGAATTTTGGATTTAGGGTCCCCGATGTTGATTTTGGTTCATCTCCATTGTTTCACGAGGAGATGTTTGTCGACGAGAACCCTTCAGAGGTTGAAGTTGACATCGAGAGATTGAACGTGGATCAACGAAAGATTTTCAACCGTGTAGTACGTGAGCATGTTGTTCGGAGAGTGGGTGGAGTGTTTCTTGTAGATGGCCCGGGTGGTACAGGCAAGACGCACCTGTATAGTGTCATGTTGTCGTGCATGCATGCACAAGGGTGGATAGCATTGACAGTTGCATCGTGTGGGATTGCTGCACTGTTGATGAAAGGTGGTAGGACCACACACTCTTGATTTAAAAATCCTCCGACGGAATTGAATGAGAGCTCGACATGCAACATCTTTGAGCGATCTGCGTTAGGTACACTTTTGATGTCATGTCAACTGATCATATGGGATGAGGCTCCCATGGTGTCTAAGTATGCTATAGAGTGTGGATGGAGTGGTGAGGTACACTCAGAACATTGTGTATTCAGAAGTGTTGTAGTAGTAAGTTTGATGTGATGTTTATGGTTTATGGTTTCAAGATGCAAGGTATAGTTAGAGTTAGAGCTAGGGTTAGACTTAGCATTTGGAATGTAGCTTGCTCAAAAATTGTCTACTATTTCAATGCTCACCTAATTTTCATCTACCAAATTTTTCTTGCACAATTTTCACTCAGAGAAATGACAATTTCCTTCAGCAACTTTCTCACACAACACATGGTAATAACTATTTGGTGTATAGTCTGATAGTAGCCTGAATTACCACCCAGATATAATAATCTGTCATCATCAAACTTCAACATAAAAGATTAGTAAGAAAGAAAACCAAATTTAAATGTGAAAGAGGTTACAAGCCTCAAAAGAACTTACAGGAATTCAAAAATTGCATTCAAATTCCAGTCCATGTAAGATGGAAAACAACACATTCAAATTTGATATGGAACGATTCAGAAAATTCATAATTTTTCCAAGTCATTGTATCATTTCGCGAGTTAATGTATATTTTTTGAGTCTTTCTATATTTTCGATACAATAAATTTTGATACTGTCGGTTAAAAATCCAACCCATGACGCAGTGTTAACAGTCCGCCTACTTTGTACATTCAAAGGCGGTTGTAATAAATGTAGGAGATCGTTGGCCGTCCTTTGCTCCTCAACCCCTTCCCCGAAAAATGCGACACTGCCTCCCATTTTAGGCAAATGCTCAGTCTCAAATCCATTCAATAATGAGCATCTGGAAAGTTGTATGTACTTATATAGAAACTAGAAAAAGAAAACATAAATTTTTGAGTAGAAGATCGAAAAGCTCTAGTGTCGAATTTTTTTGACCCAAAGATCGAAATTCAGAATCAGAATTTTTCGATACCGGATCAACTCAAAAAATCCGTAATTTTTCGATACCTAAAATCAAAAAAATTTGATATCCAAAATCAGAATTTTTCGGAACGCGGTCGACTCGAAAAATTTGTAATTTTTCGATACCCAAAATTAGAATTTATTGATATGGGACCGACTCAAAAAATTTGTAACTTTTTTATACCCAAAATCAGAATTTTTCAATACCCAAAATCAGAATTTTTTGATACCCAAAATTTGTAATTTTTCAATACCCAAAATCAAATTTTTTCGATCCCCAAAATCAAAATTTTTCGATACCCAAATCGGACTTTTTTGATACCCAAAATCAAATTTTTTTGATACGGGATCGACTTGAAAACTTTGTAATTTTTTGGATACCCAAAATCAGACGTCCACCTGCTGTATTTCGGCCACGTACATACACACACATACATCGGCCACCCGTCAACGACCATCGGCTTTCCTCCTAAACCATCGCTACTCGCCCATCAACGACGAGCACTCTTTACTAGTCTATATATATATATATTTAAACATATGTACACTTTTGCGCATGTGTATGGGTGCACTCATGCATCCTCCTCCCCTCACCCATGCATGAGCTTTTTCTAACTAAAAAACTTGGGGAGGAGGATGCATGTCCCTCCTCCCCATGCATGCATGTAATGAACCTCCTCTATCTCTCTTCTATACCCTCTCTCTCTCTCTCTCTCTCTCTCTCTCTCTCCATCCTCCTCCATCGGGCCAATGCAAGCACAAAAGTGTCTTTTCTAACTGTCTTTGCTATCGTTGATGATTTGTAACAGCAAAAGTGCGCTTGGTTTCCTTATCAATCATGATTATTTTGAATCTTACTTTTTTCAAATGGTTTCTGTCGGTAGATGATTACTCAGTTGTAGTAGCTGTGCGAGAAAATAAACGATCTACTTTTTCTCTTCCATCTTTATGATGAAGGTCTGTCATCAGACGTTTATGCTTAGCATCTTACTAATATCATGCACTTCCTTGTAAAGTTCTTATTCTTTTCGACTTGATGTTTTTGCAGATTCGCTTTTACTGTCTGTCCAGCAGAGGTGGAGGTGCATCTTCGATGGTGAAGGCTACTATGGTTTCACACTCTTTCGCTCTTCACTCGCCCTTCACACTCTTACGAGGGACAAACAAAATCCCATTTCTGAAGCATTTCCAACTTGCAAAGAATTTTGTTCTTGATCTTTCGACAATGTATTCCGTAGCAATGCAATAGATGGAGCCAAGCTTCGGGTCATATTTCCTATAGACTATGAGCGCGTTACTTTGGCATAGAATTTTAGATACGAGTTGAGCTTGCAATCGACTTTCTCATACTCTACCTGTCAGTTTTCGTAGAAAGAGTAGACTGTGTCGTTGCTAGAAACATGTTGGACGTTGGAGTTGGCAGCACATTCAAATTTTGTGAAGATAAATCACATCGTAGAAAGCAAGTGGCATTATGTGTGGTGCTTCAAGAACGCCAACGTTTGCCTTGATCCATCGAAGAATCCTGGAGGCGGGACAACATGTTGCTGGAATACTTTCTGCCAAGACACCTACAACGACAAGAACAACTGCAGTGGATGTGGAAGCTCGTGCAAGTATGGCTTAACATGTTGCTATGGTGAATGTATAGATTTATTGAATGATTATAGGAATCACTATGGTAGTTGTGCAACAGGCTATCCTAAAAATGAGAAATGCGAGTTCGGCATGTGTGGCTATGGATCAGCTAGCTACGATGAAGTGAAACAGAACCGAATATTCTTCGAATCGTGATATGGACTGTGCTTGGAAAAGGACTATTTGAGACTGTCGAAAAAGGGAGGGTGGAAGAGAACGCATTCTCTGATCCGAGCTCCAGTTTTCTTGGTTTAGTACTAAGCCGGCCCATCTTAGTTTTTGAGCTAACAGAGTCTGTTGTTGGAGCTTTTCATTTGTAGAAAGTTTTTGAGCTAATAGAGCTTTTCATTTGTAGAAACCTTACGGATTTTGCTTTGTGATTGAAAAGCAAGTATGCATGTGCTATATTTTATTATATAGCCATGATTAGATAGATAGCTCTCTATCTCTCTTACACCGCAGAGGACCGCATTTCCCAGCAAATCTCTCTCTTTCTGCTTGCGGTTGTGGGGGTGTTTGTGGCCCCTCCGCTAAGGACCACATAGGGGCCATCTCACGTAGCTCTCTCTCTCTCTCTAACTGCCTGCGGGTGTCTCTCTCTCTCTCTCTTACACTGCAGAGGACCGCATTTCACTGCACATCTCTCTCTCTCTCTGCCTGCGGTTGTGGGGGTGTTTGCGGCCCCTCCCTTCATTTCGCATTTCACCCGCATAGGGACTGCGTAGGGGCCATCCCACGAAGCTCTCTCTCTCTCTCTGTGCCTGCGGGTGTCTTTCTCTCTCTCTGTTTGCGGCTATCTCTCTCTCTCTCTCTCTCTCTTACACCGCAGAGGGCCGCATTTCATCGCACATCTCTCTCTCTACATGCGGTTCTGATACCCCTTGCTTCTGAGACCGCACATCTCTCTCTCTCTCTCTCTCTCTCTCTCTCTCTCTCTCTCTCTCTCTCTCTCTCTCTCTCTCTCTCTCTCTCTCTCTACTTGTGGTTCCCCTCCCTTCTAAGACCGCACATCTCTCTCTCTCTACCTGCGGTTCATTGGACCCCTCTCCATTCGTCCCCTTCGACCCTCACGGTTCTCATGGTTCCCCCTCCATTCAGCCCTCCCCTCCGCAAAGGACCGCATTTCGCCGGCATAGGGGCCATCTCACAGTTTAGGGTGCCTAAGGGTGTCTCTCTCTCTCGCTTACACCGCTAAGGACCGCATTTAGGCCATCTCTCTCTTTCTCTCTGTCGCTCGCTCTTTCTCTTCGAGCTCTCTCTCTCTCTCTCTCTCTCTCTCTCTCTCTCTCTCTCTCTCTCTCTCTCTCACACACACACACACACACACACACACACACACACACACACCGCAGAGGACCTCATTTCACCGCAAATCTCTCTCTCTCTCTCTGCCTGCGGTTGTGGAGGTGTTTGTGACCCCTCCGCTAAGGACCGCATAGGGGCCATCTCACGGTTGTTTCGCATTTAGGCCATCTCACGTAGCTCTCTCTCTCTCTGCCTGCGGGTCTCTCTCTCTCTCTGCCTGTGGGTGTCTCTATCTCTCTTTGTCTTACACCGTAGAGGACCGCATTTCACCGCACACCTCTCTCTCTCTCTCTGCCTGCGGTTGTGGGGGTGTTTGCGGCCCCTCCCTTCATCCCACAATTCACCCGCATAGGGACCGTATAGGGGCCATCTCACGATTTAGGGTGCCTGCGGGTCTCTCTCTCTCTCTCTCTCTCTCTCTCTCTCTCTCTCTCTCTCTTACACTGCTAAGGACCACATTTAGGCCTCTCACGAAGCTCTCTCTCTATAAATTTTCAATTTGCTGATTTCTTGTATTTATATGAGATACACAAATTTATTAGTTTATATGTCACTGATTGATTTTCGTGCCAGGATGAATTCACTAAAATGTTGCATCAAACTATCTCGACCATTGATAGCTCCTCCAAGGAGTATGATCTATAGTACCAAGCTGCATTCAAGGTACGTGGTGTCATGCCGCTACGAGTGCACAACTACGTAGTTGTGAGATTGACAACTTGACAAGTTTTGAAAATGCCATGTTCTCAGGTCATTGAGACGTCTTTTGTCTACAAGGGAAAGCGATTGGCATCAATAGCAAACCCAACTAATGGAGAGGGTTTTTTTTAGATTGTATTCAACATAGCTTGGGACACAAACGGACTTGCAGTGACAGAGGACAAGTTGTAGACTTTGGCGACTTCGAGCGTTGGGCCAGCCAAGTAGGCTTTTCTTGAAAAATTTATAGGCTCATAATTTGTAAATAATTTTCAAACATTGTTCAGTCAAATACTAAGTGTGTGATATTTGTAGGAAGAAGGAGATACTTTGCATCCTTGTGAGCGAAAAAAGCACAAGAGATACATGGGGCATGCCCTTCGACAATAAGGGGTACATGGCCGAAGAGACATATTGGTATCAAATGGCTTGAGGCTAGCACCATCATTGGCGGCTTGACAACAGAGGATGGACACTGCAGGAAGCTTCCTTAGGAGACAAAGATAGTTGCATTTCACACGTGCTTTTGGTGATCTCTAGGGAGACATGAAAAATTTTGCCACTCCTAACAAGCAACCACAACTCCCATTTAGTGCTAGGAGATTGCCGTACAGGTATTATGAACTTGTTGTAAGAAACATTGTTAGTTTTACTTCTTTTGCAAACATGTACAATGCTTACAAACTGCTCGTCCACAAACAGATGGTTGCTTTCCCTTATGGATGACCGAGTAATCAAAAGTCTTCCAATAGAGGTTGAAGATTGTATACACGTAGATGGTTTGGCCCCAATGTATCCTCTTGACTAGAAAGAATACGACATCAGTGCATGGGAGCTTCGAAAAATTCTCTTAGTGTAAACGACCTTTTCCACTCAAATCTTAGTTTGATTTGTTGCTTTCCACCATTGCATTGTAAACATTGGCTAGGGCTCAATCTTATGAATATTCAAGATTCCATTGTAAAGTGCATAGTTAAAGCCCTTATATCAATAGTGCTAAAAAATTGCTGTATTTAGCAACACTTGTGAATTTGTGACAACATTATAATTCATGCACATGTATCTCAACTGTCAGTACCCATCTACATCGTAATGGAAGTCGCATAAGTATAAGAATAAGAACATTGTCATATACCACAAAGGCATTTCTTGAAAACAAAACATGATTGTTTAAGATAAATTAGCTATTTTCAAATCCTAGTTGTCTTGGAGGCATGCAATAATAATGGTTAACATTTCATTTTATTACATCGAGGATTGAATTTTGATTCAAAGTGTGTGCATGAGCATAAATATGACTATTATAAAATAACATATAAATGCACCAAAATCATATTCATTTTATTATTGTTGTTGGTTGTGATGTTAGTACATCATGCAGGTTGAGAGCCTAAAGATGCACACAAGAAAAAGAGACTATCTTTTTGATAATTATGGCTTGCATATAAAAGTAGATCTAAAGCATGAGCCTGCATGCAAGAAAAAGATGAGGTAAATGTTTTGCTATTTACAACTTGGATATAGAGGTGCGTCTCAAGGACCAAGTTCTTGCAATCGAGTCCGTAGCAATGTGACAAAGCTTTTTGTGCACACATACCCTCATAATTTCAGACATTGACTTTCACAAAACTTCATTGACCAACTTGAACATAGTATTGTCTTTTGCTAGGCAATGCCAAAAGAAACACGTGCATAATTCGTGTTTGATGACTGCATATGTAAATCCTATGTACCAGAGTTACTTTCAAATGTTTGAAACGTTTCAAAGGCACTTAAATGGCATTTGAAACGTTGCTGAACTTTTTTCAGGGTTGTGCATATGTTGATTTTGTGGTTGGAAGGTTAAATCTGCTATTGAAGTGGTTCAATGAGCATGTTAAATGAGCAAATGCATTGAATCAACTATTTTGAGAAGGAACATATCCTTATGCCACATGTTTACATTACCGGTAGATACCACTTTATGTGTCACTTTCATTTCTCTTTTCAATGATCCTACAAGTTCAAAGAAAGAGATGCCTGTTACCAATCCAGGACAAAAAGACGAAATCGCCGATCCCTTCCAAGGTTGCACTGGTTGCCCACAAAATTTCATCTAATAAAGTATAGTTCCTCCCTTACAAATGATGAACTACAAACCAGATTATCATTTGAAGTTGGATAAGGGTTTCATTTCCATCAACCCCACCAGAGCTTTTAAGTGAAAACTTTTTCTGGTGGTTTAAATACAGGATCGAAAGTCTGTCCATGCTAAATAAGCTTAAATTTAGTATGAAATTTCAGATATAATTTTGCAAAACAGATGCCAACCCTGCATCAACTCAGCCAAACTTAACCCAAATGTAATGATGCTGGCAAGTCTTGAATCCCTCTCAAAAATTGTTGATCTGGTTGGAATGGTACAAGAGGCAAAGGAACATTTCCAATGCATGGAGGTTCCCTTGTCTCCATAGGGTGGACTGCATTTAGTGCAGGCATAGTTCTGTGTACAGCATCTAAAGGTACATGCACATTTTCCAGCTGCAAGGCCATGACATAAAACAAGGTAGAAAAACATGAAATTTAATTACTTTCACCAGAAATGGACTGTACCAAGCATCAAATCCAGGACTATTCTAAATCTCAAGTACAGTATTATCAAAACGAGATTAATTTTAACAGTAATTCTAAAGAAATAAATAAAATAATCGGTTGAAATCTACCTTCTTCCTCAGAAACTGATTTTGCTCAAGCAATGCCTTTTCCTGTGACACAAGAAGTACCTTCTTAACTTTTCTGAAGAAAGTTGAACCTCCTATATTGAAATGGCTCTGTTTGTTTCAAAAAAGCCAACTGATCATTCAATCTTAGTTAGCCACAAAAACAGATTAATGAATAAATGATAGATGTTATGTGCCAAGGACGACGGTCACACGCTGTTTTTATGAAAACCATTGGGGTCTTACTATTTCTTGAACTGGTTATATATTAGGTTCTTCAACCTTAAAATTTTTTCAGTTTTTCACAATGAGGAAAAACAAGTCCTTGCAATTTCCAAACACATTATTTCATCACCAGCTTTTAGGTTGTTTAGTTAAATTTGAAATAAGCAATTGCTCCAGGACTTTTGAGTTCTTCAAGAAGACTAACAAGCATCTGTCATGGTGGTCTCAACTTCCAAGACTTAGTACGCCTTGAAAGTTGGAGTGATCGCCTAGCAAGCTTACTGCAATTTCCAACTACCTCTTGGGCCCAGCCAACACAGTCTGCTTGTTTGCCTGATTCCCTCTCTTCCTATTTCTGCTATTGTCAACTTTTCCTGCATCCTTGTAAATCGATCTATAAATCTCTCCTTGACCTGCTGCTAGTTTCATCATTTTCAAACTTCCTCATTTTGAACAGAACTTAACAGGTTGAATGACGAATGTAAACTTCTAATCAAACTTCTTACTTCTCTTTGACAAAGCTTCTTCCAACGTATCAATGCTCCTTATTATTCTCAAATGAGTTTCATGAACAAGTATATCCACCTTGCCAATTTTCGAATTTGCTTTCATTCAAAATCTGAAAGCTAGTATTGAAAACTACAGTAAGTATAATTATGGGTAAACAGCATATCAGACCACAACTAGACAAAAGATACTGTGAATGTAATGATTGATTTGATGTAGAAAGATGAATCTGATCTAGGGTTATGGTAAAGTAATAGCTACTCACTTATCTAAGCAACTGCTTTTCAAACAATAAGCCATTGGCAATAGGGGCTGTAAGGTTGTGTACATCCTAGAAGCTCATTTTATATCAAACAGTAAGGAATCAATTCCATTCCATATGGAAAAAACGTACTTACAAAATTTGTTTAAAAAATTCACAATCTTTATCCATGGCAGACTTTTATACAGGACACACTTTTAAGGTTTAAAATGACTGCGAATATTTAGAGGGTGCACTTTTAGTGTTTTGGAGATCCGCTAAGCTGGAAACTAGCTACAAATCATATCTTCCAACAATAAGCCACAATTTATTTTCCTTATTGATGAGCTTTTTGTGATTCATGCTACCCCATGAAAGTATTGCAACAAGCACCTCCACCCCTTTTAAATTTTTCCAGCTGATGCTCCTGATCCTAATTGGGAGTGTGAGTTTGCCTCTCATGCCAGCAACTACTGAACTAAGGCAAGCTCTTGAAATTTTGATTTCCCACCAAATTCCTGATCAAAATTATCAAGTCCTCAAGGACAAACAACTAACTTATTATCTTGCTTGCATTCCCAGATGAAGACAAGTATCAACACATTTCTACTTATCTGTACAATCATAGACTTGCATATTTGAACTTTATCTTGAACATTCAAACTTTGCCACAAAATCTACCAGCAAAAATCCAAGAGATTTTGCTATAGACTGGAACTTGCAGAAATACAAGCAACCTTGAGCAGGAATCCAACGCAAGTCAAGATCTGTAGATTTACTCACAATCTTGAAAATGCAACCAGTCCAATTCAAACTTCCAATTCTTTTGTAATCTTGCACAAAATGACTCAAGATCAAACATTCAATTCCTTGAGGCCAATTTTGGGTCATCTTGGCATCTTCCGTCGCAACTATTGAAGAAGAGAGCCTTCAAACTCTTGAGTCCTCTTGGCGATTCAGTGTCCTTCATGGCAACTCGATCAAGATTCCAATCTTGATTCGTAATCAAGATATCAACCAGGCTTCATCCATGGTCTTCCTCTTCTCTTCGCAACCTCCTACTCAAAATTTCATAATCTTGAGATGATCTCTTGGCATAATCAGGTCATTGACAAAGGTGTTGAGAGACCTTGTGCCTAGTTCGGCCCTAATCACGATCTCCACACACATCAATATGCTTCAGGAGATTGCAACTTCCCCACAACTTACACCAATCGCCAGGGAGACCTTTTCGGGAGCTAATTAAGATTATTGGACATCGCAAACGCATCTATCAACTATAGAGGTCCATTATAAAATTGATCAGCCTAATAAAATTTTGTGATCATATTCTTGAACACAAATGTACCATAAATAAACAAAATAAAGTGTATATCGAACCAAGGTTACACCCCAATTCGAACAGGTCGATTCGAACCAGTTGGTTCAAACCGATTCTTTGAGGTTCGAACCGCCAGGCCAGGTTCGAATCGGAAAAAGTTCGAACCTGTTTTTTTCATTCTTCAAAAAAAAAGTCAAATATTCACTGATACTTCAGATACTCAAATTTTAATAGCTAAACAATTTCAATTTTCCTCTAAATTTAAAGATATCAGGATTCGGGATAATCAGATCTCTTGTGACCTGTCGTATCAAAACAGAATGACATTATGACCCAAGTTTAAGAGAATTGCAGTAAGTTGAAAGTTGTAAGTTGTAACTACTAACTAGTAACTTGTAACCATATCCTAGCCCCTAGGTACAATGATCTGCTAAATGCTCACTGCTTGCTAAGGAGACTCAGGACTGTGAGTGACAAGTGTGAAGTTGGAACTTGGAAGTTGGAAGTTGGAACTGTTACAACTTACTTGAAAGCGGACACTTGGAACTCAGGGTTTAGAAATTAGGAGCCTGGAGTATAACTGAAATTTGAGCTCAGAGGCTAGAGCACAATCTTGATAATAGTTATTAGTGACCCCTGACCAGTGACTACTTAGTACTAAGTTCTAACTACTAACTATTGACCACTTACTAGTTTGATACAGTGATCACTGATATGGATAATGGCAGGCTGCAGCTACTAGCTAGGTAGAGTCTAGAGTCTAGACCCGGGACCGTACTACGTAGGTACTAGGAGTCAGGACTGTAGATTGTAAATTGTAATTTTGTTTCAAAGTTGAAACTTGAAAGTTGAAGTTCAAACTTATTTGCAAATTGCAATGACATATGTAACGATTAACTAGTAACTACTAAGTTCTAACTAGTAACTTCTAAGTTCTAACATAATACATTGAAATTTAAATACCAAAATCAAAATTGTTAAACTTTAAAGTTTAAAGTTTAAACCTTTGACCATACTAACATTAAACAGACTACATAGTACATACTACACTTAAAACTTAACTTCAAGAATCAGAAACTTGAAACTTCAAACTAGATTCTAGAATCTATAATATATCATGATTCATAAATCATAACATAATAGTAAATACATATGCCAGGTGCCTCATGAGTCCGGTCACCAATGTAATGCGCGATGTATCTGATGATAAATCATGATGTGTACATATACTACACTGTAAACAGCTCAAGAGTCAATGCTCATCTAGTGACATGAACATCTATAGACTAGAATCTACAATGATCTAAATGTACAATCATCAATGAGGACTGAGCAGTGAGCACTCTAAGCTCTCCTACGCCTGAGTCTCCCACTCGCTGGTGCTGTGGAGCCTGCTGTGGCCTCTCGAGTAGCAGGCTCAACTGCGAAATCCTCATCAGAGGCAGAGGTATGATGCCCCTCATCCTCATCCCCGCCCTCCTCGGACTCCTCATCCTCATACTCCTCCTCTGAGGACTCTGACCCAGACGATGCCTCAGACTCAGACTCAGAGTCGTCCTCGTCGTCAGGGCTGTGAGCACGGGAGCTGCTACCCTCTCCTGCCCTCCTCCTACACTCTGCTCGAGTGACAGGTCCTGCACAGGGCACACAAAGAGGGATAAACGTGTTATTGCCTACAAATTAGTAAATAACGATAATTAGTTTGAACTTCGAAAATTTAATTCAAGACCTTAGACAATCCTAATTTCTCACCTGCACTCTGCATGGCCTCCTCGTACACTTCCTCCTCTGACTGGTCTCTTGGTGGCAACTCTGGAACCTTTGCCACATCGATCAGATCGGGATTAACCTACGAACATGTCACAATGCACATTGAAATCAAGACAAAATTTGGAGGGCCGAGTCCCGACAAAAGTTAAAATCTAGCTACAGTCTAGTATCTACTATGTAGTATGATCTATTTAGTATCTAGTATCTACTAACTGGCTCCTGGCACTTGGGATGATGGATCACATGTTAGAATTTAGAAATTATAATTTATGGCTTACAAGTTACCTGGATAGGCTCTACGGTGGTCTGGAGTCTACCCAAAAGTCTCAGGTTGGCGTGTACGTACACCAACCTCTCCAATTGTGCAGATGATAGTCGATTCTTCTTCTTCGTGTGAATCATGGAATGGACACTCCAGTTCCTCTCACAAGCGACTACAGTGCAGTCCTATGAGAGAATCCTGATCGCAAGGCAACGCAATTTGGGGACATCAACCCCAAAAATCGACCACCATGACACAAGACATAGTTGGCCTGAATCACAGTTCAACAATTCAAGGGGCAGTTAGTACTTACTACTAACAAGTTGCAACCAAGTTCCAACAAGTTACAATATGATTGACTAATTGTGCAGTAAAATGTGAAGTAACAAGTTTAAACTGTAATGGACCATCATCCATGGTCAGTTTATTACCCTCTCTCAAAAGCGTCGGGCCAGTAGCGAACTCCAAGGTCTCCTGCCTGAAAATCTGAAGCTCATCCAACAGGTTATCCTCCTCGCGTACATCAGGATAAACTTGGGAGATATAGGCATGCTAGCCATCCCTGAGCTCCCTATCTGTGAATTGCTCCTCATTCCTCCAAAGTGATGGAGTATGTGGGCCATGGCATGCAGGGGCTTATGAAACCACTCCTACCTGCTCAACCACAGGAGCCGCCGGACCTCCTGCAAGAATCAAAATTGAAGACACATTAATAATTATACTATATAGTACATGATAGTACATACTACATACTACTATCTACATACTACATTTGAAATTTGAATCTTGATATACCTCTCTGGGCTAATGGTCGTGCAAAGGCTCAATTGCTCACCCAGCCTGTCCATGAACTCGTACAAGAGGCCCAATGTGCAGCCCTCTCGATCTGTAAGGCGCAGGACAGTGTAGATGGGCTGTAGGCCCACCACAATGGATCGAGCCTCATCCCAAAATGGTGAATACATAACGCTGCACTCGAATCTCTTACTCTTGGGATCCTGTGATGGCCCCCACTGCGCCCAGTCAACAACCATCTGCCTCAAGCCCTGATAAACTTTCAGCAGTCGTTCCAAGACCAGGAACATAAATGCAAACCTGCATAGGGCACAAGTGACAAGTTCTAAGTTCTAACTTCTGACAACACAATACATGGCACATGCATGAACAGTAAATACTGACTAACAGTCTACAGAAACGCATTCAAATTTGAGTTGCAACTTGCAACTTGCATACCTGGTGGGGGCAAGTCTCAAGACATCCAAGGTGGACTGTCTCCTGAACATGGCTAGGACCCTAAGCTTCTTGGTGACAAATCTCACCAAGAACCGTGCAGTACGCACCACCTCCGCAATCCATGGAATCTTGGCCACATCCTCGACCAACAAGTCCAGGCTGTGTGCAGCACAAGGTGTCCAAAAGATGTGGGGGTAGGTCACATTAACGAGCCTACCCATGGAGACGCAGTTTGATGCATTATCCGTGACCACACCTGCACAACCATACAATGCAATGTGCATGACTTTGGAATTCCAAATTCAAGTGCTCAGTGGCAACTGCTTAGTGAACCATAATCCATTGTTAATCAATCGCCATTGAACAATGAACATTCAACATTAACATTTACAAATTACCATTTAACATTATAGTAAATTGTAATAAGTATAGTATATATACCTGTACAACGTGTTGTGGTCCAACCTCCTCCATGGCAGCTCGAATATGTGAGAACATGTAGTCGCCCGTGACTGCCTCCCTAGAGGTGTCGATGGATCTGAGAAACATCGTCCCCATGCACAAAGACACCAGGATATTCAAAATGTGGCGCCTCCTCGTATCGCTCCAACCATCGGATATGATGGTGCAACCATACCTAGTTGAAAGTTCACAGAGGCGACAAGTCACGACTCACATTGCAATGTTGCAGTATTGCACAACTTACAGGTGACAAGACGAGATGATAGATCCGAGATCGTAAATTGTAATTCAAATTTCATGGCAAATTTCAATGATAAATGATCATTTGAATATTGACAAATTACAATCACGATTCATGATTAATTTATGGAGGATCTAATGGTAGTGTTTCGAAAAAAATGTAACACTAGAGGGACCCTATTTTTGTCAGATAATATTGTTCCGATTGTTTTTATTAGTAGAAATTAAAGGTCGACTTTTTTCATTTTTATAGCCAAAAAAACTGCATTGAGTACTCAATATACTTTTAATATAATACAAAATATATCTATAGTATAGTTATGAACGTAGCCACGGCTGATCTAGATTTAGTCTATGAAAGCATCACATAAGCAAGACTTAACCCTAGAAAGCAGGAGAGAGAAAGCTTAAAGAGACTAAAGAAGGAGATCATATCATAAGCCAAGTAACAAATGACACAGAATCCCTACTTATAGCCAAGAGGAAGCCCTAAAAGGAAGCTTCCAGTGGCTAGGGCCAAACTGAGAGGGAAAATAGTGCGCCCTCCAAGAAGGCCCCCACTCTCAGTAATATGACCAAATAACCAATATAGTGAATCATAGGGCCCAAGGCCAATAATATGGTCTAAATGTCAATAATAGGGCCCAAGGCCAACCATATAGTCTAAATGTCAAATAATGAATAAAAAAGGGCCCAAAGCCTGCTTATGCATAAAGTAAAGTAAATGTAAATGGACATGGCGAATGTAATGAGCCGAGTCCATAA
Organism: Diphasiastrum complanatum; assembly: GCA_029204225.1. Lineage (NCBI taxonomy): Eukaryota > Viridiplantae > Streptophyta > Lycopodiopsida > Lycopodiales > Lycopodiaceae > Diphasiastrum > Diphasiastrum complanatum. The sequence goes on from CM055095.1 coordinate 22,438,920, forward strand.
CTCTCCCGGACACAAAAATAAGACCCAACTGCCATAAAGGACTGGATCAAGTAACAGCAAGCCCTGGAGGATCAACTGGAACAACATTTGGTGTAGTAACAACTGGAGCAACAGCTGATGTAGAGGAATCAACAAGTGCGGCAAGAGTACAAGCCTGATCCGCAAGTGACGGTGTATGATAAAAGACATCAATAGGCTCCCATGTGGCCTCCTCAACATGACGACCATCCCACTGGACTAGGAACTGAATCTGCCGGCGGCGTCGACTATGATGCAAACGCACCTGAAGGATAGCAGCAGGTAATAAAGGAAAGAGATCCGGTGCAGTAGGAAACTCAGCATCACGAGGAGCATCATCCTCAATAGCAGCACGTAATAAACTGACATGGAATATATCACAGGCACGTGTGGAAGCAGGAAGCTGAAGACGATATGTAACTGGACTAAGAACCTCCAATATACAATAAGGCCCATAATAACGTGGTGCAAGCTTCTCAGTAGAAGAATGGCCCTGAATAAAATGATGACGTGCAAACCGTAGGCGTAGATATACCATATCACCAACATGAAACTCAACATGACGTCGATGACGATCAACTGAAGCCTGATAACGCTGCTGGACCTGCTGCAAATGGGAACTGGCCTGGAGAATAAGCTCGCGAGCACCTGATAGAAATGAAGACAGTGTCACAGGTGTATCCTCGGGAGGAAGAAGAATACCAGGTAAAAGAGGTGCATAACCATGAGATAATAAAAATGGTGCAACGCTGGTGCTGGTACTAACAGAGCTGTTATAGCTATACTCTGCCAAACATAAGTGCTGATCCCAATCCTTCCCTGAAGGAGTAACAAAATGGCGCAAATAATTCTTGAGGATCCTGTTAAGGACCTCAGACTGCCCATCAAAAGTAGAATGATAAGCAGACCCCATAAAAAGCTGTACATCCATTATACGCATAAGCTCTTTCCAGAACAATGATGTAAACTTACTATCCCGATCAGAAAGGATAGTACGAGGAAACCCATGTAGGCGAAATATCTCTGAAAGGAACAAGCGTGCACACTGCTCTGCTGTGATAGTATTGCGGACGGGTATGAATGTGCCTGTTTCGAGAACCTGTCAACTACCACCATACATGAATCGTGACCACGACGGGTGCGGGGAAGGCCAATGATGAAGTCCATAGAAATATCAGTCCACCGGCAGTGAGGAATAGGCCAACTCTGAAGCAAACCAGCGGACTTAGCACGGGAGTACTTATTACGTAAGCAGAAAGGACAGGTACGAATAAGTACCACAAGCTCTTTCCTAAGGGATGGCCAATAGAAATGATCCTTAAGACGAGCATAAGACTTCTGAAAACCAAAATGACCCCCAACTGGGGACGAATGAGCATCCGACAACAACTGAGAACGGATACCCAAAGAACTAGGAATACAAAGAGAACCATAATGATAAAGACGGTGGTCAACAATGGAATAAGCCTGATGAGGTGAAGACGACATAGGTGGAGCAGAACTGTAAACATCACGAAAATCAGAACATGTAAGATAAGCAGATGGAAGATCATCAAACTAGGAAGGGATCGTGGCAACAAGAATATTCAATAAAGCAGGAAGTCTAGACAATGCGTCAGCAGCAGTGTTAGCACGACCAGGATGATACAAAATAGAAAAATCAAAAGATTGTAAAAACTGCAACCAACGAAACTGACGATCACTAAGATCACGCTGAGAGAAGAGATAACGTAAGGACTGATGATCAGTAATGATATCAAAAGGAACACGGTACAGATAACGGCGCCACTTCTTAAGAGCATAGATAATGGCAAGAAGCTCTTTCTCATGGACAGAATAACGTTGCTCATAAGAGCGTAAACGACGCGACTCATAAGCAATAATACACTGAGACTGACAAAGCAAGGCACCCAAACCAACATTACTAGCATCGGTCTCAACAATAAATTTCTGATCAAACTGTGGTAAACACAGGACAGAGGCCTCCACAACAGCACGACGAAGAGTGTCAAAGGCGAACTGACAATCAGAAGTCCAAACAAAAGCACTAGACTTCTTCAAAAGGGCATGAAGAGGGGCAGCCACAGTGGCAAAGTGAGGAACAGGACGACGAAGGTGAGTAGCGAGACCAAGAAACATACGAACATGGTGGACATCTGTGGGAACAGGCCAATCAGCGATTGCCCGAACCTTATGAGGGTCCAAACGAATACGACCATCACAAATGAGAAATCCTAAAAACTCAATCTCAACAACAGCAAAGGAACACTTAGAAAGTTTAGCAAACAACTGGTGATGAACAAGCAATTGAAAAACAGATGAAAGATGTAACACATGCTCATCAAGAGTCTTACTAAAAACAAGAATATCATCAAAATAAACTAAAATACAACGACCAAGGAGAGGACGCATGATGTTATTCATCACATTCTAGAACGTAGGTGGACCATTAGTAACACCAAAAGGAAAAACACGAAACTCATACAAACCAAGATGGGTACGAAACGCAGTCTTGTGTTCGTCCGAAGGATGCATCCTAATCTGGTGATAGCCGGAACGTAAGTCTATCTTAGAGAAAAGATGAGAGGTGCCTAACTGGTCAAAGAGATCATCCATGTGAGGAATAGGATACTGGTTACGGATGGTCAACTTATTGAGGGCACGATAATCAATGCAGAGGCGTCTGGAACCATCTTTCTTACTGACAAGGAGAACAGGGGCACCAAAAGGACTGTGACTAGGAACAATAAGGCCCAGATCTAGTAAAGCAGTAATCTGAAGCTCAACCTCATCACGCTCAGACTTAGACATACGGTAAGGAGGCCGGGAGGGAGGAGCAGAACCAGGACGCAAATCAATATGGTGGTTCACATCACGTAATGGTGGTAGCGTCGTAGGTAATGAAAAGACAAATGCATACTAATGTAATAAGTCAGAGATCACCTGAGGAACAGCTGCTGGAGGAGAGGTGGTCACTGGAGAATCTGCTGCAGCACGCTGAACACATAATAAAGCTGAACAATGAGCCTTAGGTAGGCTGCGGATAAACTGCTATTCGCTGATCAGCTGGAAATCTGCCTGAGAATCAATACCAGCAAGTGAGTGGGTCACTGCATCATGAACAAATGTCAATGTCTGCTAAGCCAGGTCCAAAGTAACCGCTCCCAATGAAGCAAACCAATCAGCACCAAGGATAAGGTCATAGCGCTCCAGAGGAATGATATAAAGATCTGCCTGTCCAGAAAAATCACCAATGCGGTAGGATAATCCCTGAAACATCTGAGAACTAGGAAATGAGTGAGAACTGGCAACCTCGACTGTGAGAGGCTGTGGAGCAGGAATAGGTGAAGCGCGTATCCGGCTGAGAACATAACTGCTGATAAAGAATGAGTGCTGCCGGTATCAACTAAAGCAATATACTCACGACCAGTTATGCGCACACGTAGCCGAATGGAGCGAGGACCGAGGCACCCTGTCCAGGTAGCATAAGCAAGCTGAGCATGGCAAGTAGCAGGAAGTAAATCAGTAGAAGGCTCAGGAGATAGATCAGGCTCATTAGATATATGAATGTAGATATTGGACTCATCTGGGGTAGTGCCCTCATGGTAGAAAACAGCAGTAGAAGTAGGCAGGGGCTGGCGGCAATCACGGGCAATGTGGTCAGGACTCTTACAACGAAAGCAAAGACGCTTCTGCTGAATGTCAGTGAACTCTGCAGACGTGTAACGTCGGACAAAAGCAGGACGAGTGGAGACCGTCCCGATCAGGGTCAAGTCGGTAGACCCGCCACCAAGTGGCAGCACGTCCATCTAAATGTAAGGCGGCTAACTGGATCTTCTGAGGATCAGTCTTAGGGTAAATCTGAAAATAAGTATCAAGCTTTGCAAACCAATTCTCTAACAAGTTCTCGTCAGAGGAACCAGAATAGGTGGCAAGCTGTACACAATCACGAAAATCTCGAGCAAAATGTGGCTCAGGAGCTAGATGTCGTGGAAAATGTGACTCAAGAGCTGTAGGACGTGGAAAACCGGGTGGTGGGTTAGGTTGAAAATGAGGCCCACCGCCAAAGGAAGTAGACGAGGATGGAAGTCCAAATGGAGACCCAAATGATGAATGAACAGGGGCTTTGCCAGGTCCATGTGTCTGTAAGGAATCAATCTGTGACTACATAGTGGCAAAGCCGGTCTGTAGAGTGGTAAAACCGGTCATCATTTGGTCGAAACGACTACTGAGGAGAGTAAGAGAGTCACGCATATCAGCAAACTGTTCATCTAAAGGTCCGGAATGACTCGCAGGTGTAGTGGGTGAGCTAGCCCTGAGGAAGAAAAAGTAAGCGAGAAAAGAAATTGCTAAACAATTGGACGAACTGAAGGAGAGGACATAAATCGTCACAACAGGCACGCCAATGAAAAGACACAATAGAACTCACGATGTAAGATGAACGGAAAGGACAACTAAGTAAGAAATACCTCGTAACCGCAACCGGAAGTGAGCTGAAAAATAGCGGCGATATGTCGAGGTACCGGGCAGCCTCCAAAAAAGATGCTAAGGGCTCGACAACGTGGAGTAAACGGTGGGTAAAAGTATGGGAAACAATAATGGACTATGGGGCTGGAAAGGGAGCAGCCAAGGAAAGGAAGTGATAACAAAAAGGAGGTATGGGCAGCGAGGAAACAAGGCTGAAAAATCAGAGATCGCCCTTCAAGGGTAAAAAAAAGTTTGCGATAAAGACGGGGAGCAATCCCGATGCGCGATGAAGTTGGGTGGGAGTGGCTTTCTAAGCATCTAGGCGTGTTTGTATTGTCCGGGGTAGGGTTACGAACACAGACAGCAGTGTAGGAGGGTGAGCTGAAATTGAGGCGGATGTAGGGCGCCAACTATGGTGGAGTGTGGGCGTCCAAGAGAGGTAGTAAACGGCAAAAAAAAATTGGATCAAAAAGATGGGTTGGTAGGGCGCTAGGAGTGGCTGATGGAAGGTGGTGAATAGGGGCAGCAAAAAGCGGAAATTTTCAGCAAAGGAGCAGTAGGGCGCTGGTCAGCAAGCATGAGGGCGCCCAATAGGGCAGCAAATAGGAGGCAGTAAGGCGCCCAAAATAGGGGAGGAAAAAGGCTGAAAATGCAGCAGTAGGCAGCCAGCAAGAGGGCGCTAGAAATGGGCAGCAAGTGGGCGCCTGTCCTCCTCCGATCCGTCGTGAAAATCTGCAAGACAAGTGTGGAGAAATGCTGAAGATCCGGCTGAAAAATGGTGAAGATCCAAGCTGAAGATGGGCACCCTCCTGTGAGAGAAAAATCTGCTCAATGGAGATGCTCAGGAAAGTGCTCTGATACCAAGTTATGAACGTAGCCACGGCTGATCTAGATTTAGTCTATGAAAGCATCACATAAGCAAGACTTAACCCTAGAAAGCAGGAGAGAGAAAGCTTAAAGAGACTAAAGAAGGAGATCATATCATAAGCCAAGTAACAAATGACACAGAATCCCTACTTATAGCCAAGAGGAAGCCCTAAAAGGAAGCTTCCAAAGGCTAGGGCCAAACTGAGAGGGGAAATAGTGCGCCCTCCAAGAAGGCCCCCACTCTCAGTAATATGACCAAATAACCAATATAGTGAATCATAGGGCCCAAGGCCAATAATATGGTCTAAATGTCAATAATAGGGCCCAAGGCCAACCATATAGTCTAAATGTCAAATAATGAATAAAAAAGGGCCCAAAGCCTGCTTATGCATAAAGTAAAGTAAATGTAAATAGACATGGCGAATGTAATGAGCCGAGTCCATAACTAGTATATATATTTATAAAAAAAATTAACTCATTCCAAACAACGTTCCGCTATTCAGAATGAATGTCCAAAACAAGGGGGAACCAAAACGCGTTCCAATATATCACTGATATATATATAGCTGTGTGTGTGTGTGTGTGTGTGTGTGTGTCTCATAGTTGCACTAGCGATTCGCGAATCACAAATCGGATTGAGGTCCAAATCACGATTCGCAAATAATTGCCCAAAAAACCAGCAATTCATTGGTTTTCTAGCAAAACATTTTTTTTTTCAAAATATGCATGCAATATGGGTATCAATAGAAAGAAAAAAATAAATAAAAGATATTACGATTTGAGTAGTTTCAGGTCCAATTCCAAGCAGTTAGGTGAGATGCCATTCGCACAAAATGAGTTTTCAGCAGTTAGACGAGCTATTAGCTACAAACGTGCTTGAAACGGTCAACTATGCTTGTGGCAATCTGTTGCAGTGCTTCAGATTGCTCTAAAGGGGGAGGCGAAAGACGGCCTCCAATCACATGGCAAGATTGGAAGAAGAAAACAGGGCAAATAGTATGATATCGAATGCAAGTGGAGCAGCCCTGACAACCCCACCATGCCACAGGACGCAGATGGTACTCCCTATGCATGCACCGATCCCGTGCAAAATGCCTCATGAATCGCTCAAAACTTCAGCAAGTCTGCCTCGAGGTTGACGAGGCACTAACCTGCTCGCAGAATAACATTTCCGGTGTCGCTATGTGTAAATGCATGAATCATCAGGCATGAATCATCAAAGCACTCTAGAGTTCCATTAAAAAACTTGTCTAGAACACTTGGTCCCAAATAAACTCGCTTTGTATGCTCCACCCATCCTCGGTGAAGCTCTTGGTCATCCCACCGTCTGCCAGTGTGCCACAGGGGGTCACTGGTGCAACATGTGGGCCACCACGTGGATGGGTCTGTGGAAGTAATCTCACCTCTCCTACCAAATGTCTAGTAGCTCCTGCCTCTTGCAAAAACAACATGAGATACATGACAATCATTAGTCATTTGTCATTCAAATTCAAAAGACGAAATAAAAACACAACATAGATAGGAGATAGGAATTGGACCTGGCCTCACGTCCAAGTGGGATCTAGTTAGCGCCTCTCCAATTCGGTCCATAAACTCGTATATGAGACCAAAAGTGCACCACTCTCGGTCTACTAGGTGCAACACATGGAATACGGGCCTCAACACCTCAATGAGCTCCAATGCCTTGTCTAAAACTTTTCTCCAAACACAGTCGTCTGAAAATGAGTGGCATCCTCACTACGACCACTAAACTGGTCGAATCGTTGGCCACCATCCTCCACAAATGGTCTCACAAGGCCACCAATCGCTCGAGAACCACGAAGTAGTAGCCAAACCAAGTGGGTGTCGGCGTGAGAAGCTACAAAACAAGGCCAACATGCACGTCTTCCTCGTAACGAAACTGACCACACATATGGCCCGAGCCGTAATCTGCAAGACAAACACCCAATATAAATTCATTATGGGTTGAACAATGCAAGGAAATGACAACCACTAACCCAGCATAAAAGATAGGGAAGAAGGCTAAGAAACTATACCTCATGGATCCACGGAAGTGCGCATATATTATGGACCAGCAAATCGACACCCGATCCAACTGTGAGACAATAAGGCATGTATGCACAGGACCTAACCTTCTTGGCAATGACAAAGACATGATGGGATGATTGTTTGCCTAATCTAGCATTCACTCCAAGTCTGTCGTTGGCTTCCTGGCAAGTAAACGATCAGTTACCATTGGCAAGGCTTTACTATCGAGCATCAATGACGGGTGGATCGTGGAAAAGTAAGTTCATGACATGGAAGCACATAGTTGTTTTGCCACACTTGAGGCTTTTAGCGGGAGATAATTGGTTTAGGGGCCTAAAAGTCAGATTAGTGAAAAAAGGTGTTCCCACCTAAATTTAATTCAAATCATAAGGGAACGTGCTCAACCCCAATCTCCTAGATAGATGAGTTCACTACCTCGCAGATGAACTCTACGGTGATTGATAGCTGCACCCTCACGAGTGGCATCCACTCCTCATAAAAAAAACCAATGCCAATAGGGCAAGAAACCATGATGCTCACAATGGATCTGTGATGAGTGTCAGTCCAAACCACACCTACCATATCAAACACCATATAGAGAGGCATCCAAACATACGATCAAGAGTCTCATGCAAATCTCGTGTTGGCGCCTCTGCCACCCTCTACCCAATGTAGTCTGATGAAAAGCTCTACACCTAACATGTCTTTGATGTGCAGTGGTATCCGGCTGATGTCTGACATGCCCTAAGGTAGTAGATGGGCCAACGGGGGGGTGTATATGATGATGGCATGATCTTGTGTTGTGCCACTCCCCCCACTCATGGTAGGACATGCCTCTGTCTATGAAGCACCAATAACTGATGATGCTAATGGTCGTGAAGGCTCTGATGGAGTGGCATGGCACCCAGGTACCCCTGCATGTGCGTTGGAAACTGTAGCAAGCTGCTATGCCCATCCCCCACCCATCTAGCTTGGTGAGCCCCAGCAAGTGGGCCCTAACCTTGATAAGTGACCTTGTGAACTCGAAACCTCCATCGTGTCAATGTGACCCTACCAACAACTGCCATCGTGTCAATGTGAACTATCAACTACAGGCACTGCAACTGCTCAAAAGCCCTGCAAAACACACACACACACACACACACAAAACATGCAAAGCTTCAGTACATTGCATCGATAAATAGAGCCCATTTCACAAATTACCGCTAAAACAAATTACCACCAAAAACGACATGAAAAAACAAAGCATGACATTCAAAACATGACCTACGTGCCACAAATGCCACTAACATTCTTGTAGGCATTAAGATACACATACATACATCAGATAAACACAGGACATTTCACAAATTAGGGCCAAAAATGACACGAAAAAGCGAGCATATGTTCAAAACCTAACATATGCATTGTAAAGGCGAAAAATGACACTACTAGCAATCTTCTAGGCATTAAGAAAAATAGCCGACCATGTTATGGCATGTCAATCGGAACCCTACACACTTCACAAATTAGCGCAAAAAAACGACACAAAAAGTGAGCACCACATTTTATAACTCGACGTATGGGTCATCAGCGTGAAAACCGACACTACTGCATTCTTGTAGGCAATAGAAAATACAATCTAGCATCTTTCGGGCCATCAATCTGATACTTATTGCTTCTTTCACAAAATGCATTCATAACTTCAAGTACGTGCCGTAATGGCAAGAACAAAAATTCTAGGCATTCCTGCAAGCATGAGGAAACACAGTCTAGCACTTTACATCACCCCAATCTGACACCTACAGCTAATTCTATACAATTTTCAAAAATCATATGTAACTCTAGCTTTGCATGCTTTCGAGTCAAAAACTTTATAGCACCAGGTACTTTTTGGGGAATACCAAGGGTAGCCAAACTAGCTAGCTCAAACGGGCTCATACTAGTGGACACATGCTTATCATTGTACGCAAACTCAATTAGCGATAAATATTTAATCCAGTAAATCTATGACTCATTGACATACGCTTTAAGCATGTCCTCAAGGATTTGGTTGACCCTCTCAGTCTGTTGCCCATCAATATGTGCTCACTACTACTCATCCGCAACTGTGTGCCTAGCTTGGCAAACACATTGGTCCAAAATGTTCAAGTGAACCAGGGACCCCTATTTGACGCAATGGAGTTAGGAAGTCCATGCAATTTCACGACATGTTCAATGAACAACTCTACGACTTGCAAGGCTGTCACCGTCTTCTGGGTGGCAATAAAGTGAGATATTTTGGTCAACCTATCCACTACTACCACAATCGAATCATGCCGACTTGAAGTTTGGGAGGCCTAATAATAAAATCCATCGAAATACTCTCCCAATGACCCTAGGGAAACTCTAGGAACTACGGTAAACCTTGAGGGCTTAGACGCTCTCCCTTGTTTGCCTGACACGGCACAAAACACTATATGTACTCACTAACGTATCACCGCATATGTGGCCAAAAAAAGCGTCAACTAACTCAGCCGTCTTATCCCCGAGACACTCATGATCTTACGAAATCCACTCACATCTGGCACGTATCTTACCATCTCTTAAGCATACCATCATCGATGGTGTATGCCATAGAAGTGTGTGCCCCATCAGAGGTATCCATCTGAGTGGTACCATCCGAATTACTAGTAATGACACATGCACAATCCGAATTACTAGTAATGACACATGCACCAGGCCACACTTGTCGACAATGCTCATCCGACTGCCTGATCTTTGTCACGAGATCACTTTCTATGACTGTAAAGGCCCTTTGATACATCATACGAGATAATGCATCAGCTACCACATTCTCCTTACCGTTGCGATAGTGAATTTCCAAATGACATTCCTACATCAGCTCGACCCAGCACGCATGGCGGCCTCTCAACACTGGCTGATTGCAAAAGTACTTGAGACTGTTGTGGTTAGTATAAACATAAAAATCGGCACCATATAAATTGTGCCGCCACAGCCTGATAGAATTCGCGGACAGGCTGAGAAATCGTGGAGAGGCAGATAAATTGAACTGTAACACTCGCGAATCCTGACAAGGAGTGCTGTCTATCAGAATATTGATTTTTTTATATTTTTGGAAAAAAATTTGTACGGTTAGAATTCGCGGGTAGGACAGGGAATTTGCACTCACTGAGAACGATTTCGTAGGCTAGATGGCGATTTCTAATACAGAGGTTTTACTGGCAGATAGGGAATATGGAAAAAAATGTGACTTTTTGACAGAAAACAGGCAAAATCTCTGAGATAGAATTCACGGGGCTTCTGGAGGACTGATCTTGATGAGATCTAGCCTCAGTGAAGCTAGCGAATTCTAGGACAAAGATTTGGGTGAGAAATAAGGGATTTTGACAGTATATCTAACTGTTTTCTCAGAATCTGACCGTGGTCAAAATTCGTGGAGGTGATAAAATGAAAGATCAAGGTCTGTTAGGGCTGCAAACAGACTGGCGAATTCTAATATGCCTGTTTGGTTCGGAAAAAGGTCACTTCTTTTCAAAGAAAATGCCCAAGTTGACTCTTTTGTTCCCTCCCCCCGACTTGATAAGTTGCTCCGCAGCTCGTGTAGGACCTGGAGAGAAGACTCGTGCTGTGGTTGGAAGATAGAAGACAGGCAAACAAGCAAACACACAACACATAAGCGAGAAAACAAAAGGAAAAGAAGCTAGGTAAAAAAATACTTAAAAAGCGGCAACGGCGCCAATGTTGGAAGTAAATCTGGTTTGTCAATGCTACTGTAGTTAGCACCTTCAGTTGGTGTTTGGTAAACGTTGGCATGCGGCTAGGCAAGAGAATAATTCTACATCAAATAAGTTTGATAGGCAAGAGAATAATTCTACATTGAAATCTTCAGAGATAGCATCCACATCTACTTTGGATCTTATTGAGCTTAAAACTTTAAATGAGTCTAGTAGGCAGACGTTTAAGTCAATTCTCGTTCAAGAAAACCCAACCAAGTTACCCCCTACTAGAAATGTGGAACACAGGATTGAGCTTGGGGCAAGACCTATTTGTCGACCTCCCTATAGGATGAGCCTTGAGGAGGAAGAGGTGAGGAAGATACTCGATGAGGATCGTAGATTAGGCTACATTAAACCAAATTATTCACGCTTCACTTAGCCAATTTTTTTGGTGTAGAAAAAAGATGGATCTTTTAGGATGTGTGCAAATTACCATAGATTGAATAAGATCACGATAAAACACAAGTATCCTATGCCAAAAATAGATGATTTGTTGGACGCATTGCATGGTGAAAAAGGTGTTCAGCAAGATAGATTTTGAAAGTAGCTACCATTCAAATCCATATCAAAGAGCCTAATGTACCGAAGACGGTGTTTTGTACGCGCTTTGGACATTATGAGATGCCTTTTGTGCTGACTAATGCTCCAGCGACATTCATGATGCTCGTGAATGACATACTCAAAGACATTATAGGTCGATTCATCGTTAATTTTATCGATGACATCCTAGCCTATAGTAAGTCAATTCCAAACCAGAGAGAGCACCTAGGAACATGCTCATGCACTGGATCATGCTCTTGCACGTGACTATCTTCCTAAGGCCCTTCCAGAAGTAATTATTGGGATAAATTCACTTGTGCCCATCTTCTCATGCTTTTCCACACAAGGTGAGTGATTCTCATGAAAAACTACATCCTGACTAATGATTCTCTTCCTGCTGGTAAAATCATATGGGCTACAGGCATTCTCCACTTCACTATATGACAGAAAGATGCCCTGGATGATTTTGCATTCCAACTTCCTCCTATCATCCTTATGGATATGAGCGTACGTCGTACAACCAAATGCCCGCAAAGCTCCCACCTTAGGCTTGATGCCACATACAAGCAGCGATCGAAAAGCAATCCCTATTAGCAACACCCACTACAAGCTAGTATCTAAGATCTTGCATCATCGTAAGACGATCAATGATTCAATTCCCTAATTTCATCTTGAGAGAATGAAGCTTGTTCTTAAGATAATGGCTTTGTTGGCAATTTAAAACACAGACTTGAGACTTGCAAAATCTTGAATTGGTCCTCCTGTCTCTCTAATGTGAGGGATGATGCTATCCTTCACTAAGAGATTGATGCTTTTGTGGAACCCCTTGCCCCTTTAAATATAGTCATTGAGATCGGGTTCAGAAGTAGGAGCAAGTTCTGCCCTTGTGGACATTATTAGATTCAAAAACATAAACTAAGGTTTAGACCCCAACTAGGGAATTATACCACTTGATGAATACGCCTCACCTTCTAAGTTTGAATCTATCACACACTATGGCTGTCCTAGCCCTGGCTGAGATCCATTCGGCACCTTCACAAGATCTCCCTACTACACAGAATCTTCTGTGTGACTCCAAACTTAATGCTTTAGTAAAAACATCTGCTGTCATATCTTGCGTTCTACAGTACTGCTCATAATGATAGCTCTCCATCAATACCAACTACACTATGAAGAGATTGGTTTTGCTTGTAGGTCACCCACTTTCAAGATTGAAGTGCTTATTTAAGGATCTAATCAAGCTCTGATACCCTGTTCCAAACCTTTAGATCATCCTATATAGCATCATAACTATGATGCATGACAATAAACACATCAATTGCATAAGAACAATCATTCAAATATATTGAAAATCAATAAAGTTAGCAAACATCAAAGCTCAAGCTCCTTGACAAGAGAGATGGATCTCCATGAATAATTTATTAGTGGGAGGGTGTGGTAACCCCTCAAGATCTAAAAGATCTTGGGTGCCACATGTCATACATGCATGATACGAGGTCACTTACTAGATTCAGCTCCAGGTGTCCTGTGGACCATATGTCATGCCTAACCTATTTGTTGAAATGTGCATAAGAAGGGTTTACAATGTATTTAATAAATAACCCCCATGACATATGCACAACTTAAAAGTTACAATAATACAGGCCTTAAGGAATAAAATAGGCACTTAATTCAACACAAAGTTGTCTTTGTACATGATACTTGCCTATATACTGTAATATGAGTACCCATGTATCGGCCCCAATATCAATCGGCCAACCCAAAGGAGGACTTTCACATCTGAAAAATGGTATAACGCAGCCAATAATAACATCTAGCTTTTTCAATACATTTGAAATTGATCAAAGAGATCAAACGTCTAACATAATCAAACTCCACAAAAAAGTTCAGAATCTGACTCCTTAGCATACAACTTTGTTGGCCAATAAGATTTGCATCTCAATTGGAAAATGCTAATTAAGGCTAATCATGTACTTTCTCATTATGAATATTTCACGAAACCAAAGTAGGGCCAAATATTCCAATCTTATGTGTTAAGCAGTCATTGCACATTTGTCAAAACACTTTGGGCTCATGATGCTCGTATCTTGTATAGAAGCCTATTTTTGACATATTCCTCCATTGATTTGAAGCAACCTTCTATGGGTGTGTGAGAGACTACAAAGGTCTATAGATGTTCATCTAATGCTGCAGGTACAAAGAAACCAAGTTCGGAAGATTGAAGCCGTAAAGAACATCCACCAACAATGGTGCGCCTACTATCAGTCTCATTTGTGAGTTTGTATTGTGGAGTGTTTAAGTGCTACAAAGGGAGTTGCAGAGAAATAATAAGATTATAAACTCTTAGCTAGCCAATATCAATACAAGACTTGTCATGTAGCATCATTTTTTGGTAAGAATGTGGTGTTTTGTGAAAACTTTTCTAAACTTTATACTATATCGCTAAAGAAATCTTATATCAAAAGTGATAAAATACTTTTCTAGTCTTTACATCTTAAGAGGATAGAATGGTTGTTAGCTAGGACGACAGAATAGTGTTTTGTAATGCTTTCCAAATACTTACGAACCTTATCATGCAACTATCATCGACGCACTCTATAAAAAAAGAGAACATAGGAACAACCACAAAGTTTGTATTGAGCTTCAACCAGGAGGCCTGATCACAATTTAATCATCTCATGAAAATTGTCAATTATAGCTTTACCAGGACATGCTATGGGAAGGAATGATTCAAATCTAGAACAAATGAATATTGTTTTATTGATAGGACAAGACAAAATAATAGCTCTTCAAATGTGTGCATCATTCTAAACCTACCCATGATAGAGCACCTAGAAATACAGATGGATTCTATTCATTTTAATTATTTACATTGGCTTTTCTTGTAACACAACTTAGTCAAGTCAGTTTAATTATGCATATTGAAAAGTCAATACTAGATCAAAAGCTTTTATGAGATTCTCTACATTATTGTTCAGCTTGTTCTGTTCTCTCTCAAATTTCAACTAATTTCTAGAGAATAGCTCCCTCCTTTCATGGGTTTTATCTAGTAAGAGCTACAATGCACTTCAAAAAGCTTGGAAGCCTCTTGAGTAACTCTTTCATTTGTACAATGGGATGACCTTCTTGTTGATTTTTATCTACTTCAAGATTCAAACTGATGGTTAACGCTTGATATTTTTAGTAAAGGGCTACATTTTGTACCGTCGCACGCGCGCGCGCGCGCGCGCGCGAGAGAGAGAGAGAGAGAGAGAGAGAGAGAGAGAGAGAGAGAGAGAGAGAGAGAGAGAGAGAGCATAGTATCTTATATCTTCACAAGGACTATGCTCTTTCAGGCAATCGAATGTAAACCCACAAAATTGTTCTAAAAATCTTTCTTTTTTTTTTTGAAGCCAAAAAGGTACACATAACATAAAAAGAACTGGAAAAGTTCTCGGTCCATGATTTATACCTTTCTTTGGAGATTCTCGATCTCATTCAGTAAAAACTGATCCTGTTCAAAAGTAAGTATTAGTTGGACATATATATAATGTGGCCCATATTTTTATTAAGATATCCAAGGGATGGGAATCTCAGCACTAATCAACTATCCATAGAATCATGTTCTCCACAGATTCTTACCTTCTTTGATCTCACACGAGACAACCCAATATTCAGCTGCTCCTCTAGTCTTTTCAAATCTTCAATGCCCAAAACATGCAGGTCCTCTCCTCGCAAGTGCCTGTCAAAGAATATGTTTCTAGTACAGATTTTGTTTTCTACATTGGGAAAATAACTCTTTTCATTTACCAACCTATATAATTTGGCGACAAAAGTCTTGAACCGGGAAGCCTAAAAAAGGTTTATACCTATTTGTCTTACGCAGAATCTCTAAATCTTCCTTCAGCTTCAAGGCCTCACGGCCCCAATACTGAAACACATCAAAATAATTTCCTTAGCTGAAACATATTCACATCAAAATTTTCTGCAAAAGCATTTTTGCTGTTAAAATGACTACGGATACACTGCCCACTGTTGTTGAGTGACCTCCTCGTGAAAATCTTCCCTAGAGAATGAACCATCCAAAAGACTTTGTTTGTCACCTTTTATTCAAGGCATTTTGTAACACAAGCATACGTAAGAAGACTATCAGAAAAAGGCAAGTGATATTCCATCTGATTAAGACCCCACAGCATGGAATTCAATTCTGAGCCCAAAATTGGAACTGATAAAAAATCGAATGATTTTTGCAGGCATTTGTCCAGATGTATGTAGATACATGAAGTTCAGAGAGATAAATGTAAATTACTCAAATGTAAAACGGTTGACGGTACTTGAGATCTTACTTCAGTATTCTTATCAATAGCGTTGCTAATTTGCAATGCATGGCCCTCTGGGTACCTTCCGTATCTCTCCAGTATCTCTCTCATGCTAACAGCCAAATCAAAAATTACAAATTATTTCGAATTAGACAATATGCTTCAAGAATTAATAATCTGACTTTTGCCCAGTAAAAGTAGTCAAACTCAAATAAAAATATTCATAGCATGTCCAAAACCAAGTTCTGCATTGTTGATGCTGCCAAATGCCTGCATGCCATGTGTGTACATGGACATACACACACACATGCAAATACAGGCACTGAAATCAACTTATAAAGCTTTCGTTGGTTAGCCGAACACCACAGCCAATGAAAGATTTAGAAACACCGACTGTCATAAATTACAGTATCATACAGAAAAGATGCAAGTAACTCACAATTTATAAATTTGATGATGACCTATTCATTATGCAAACCTATTGACTCCCATGCTATCAACCTGAGAGCCACCAAGAGCGAGTGTGTCTTCCAAAGGACTGGACCAATGAGCTGTCCGTTGGGAGGAGGAAATATGGACTTAGATTCCCCAGAAACAAGTAGCCCATGAGTCAGGGGAAGCACCTAAGCTCCCTGATAAGAGATGACATTCCTAGAGACTAAGAGGAAGAGCGGGTTGTTCATCTCTGCAAGAGAATGCGAACCTGAGATTAGGGTCATGAAGAGAAGATTTCTATACATACTCTAGGAAGAAAGGATAAGGAGAAGAACATACTCTTTCATATTGAAAATCTATTTGTGAGTATGGAATATATCCAGTTCGACAAATCTCATCTGAGAAGTTGGTAGAGTCAGTAGGTGAAGCTTATAAAAAAATACATGCAACAAAAAGAGTCAAAGAATCCATGTAAAAAATATATATATATATAATATCATGATTGCAGCGGAACGCATTCCGCTGCAATCATGTTATAAAATGCAAAACAATTTTGCAATATTTGCAAAAAAGATTAATTTGCAACTTTTGCGAACATATATCCTTTTTCTGCTGCGCATCTTTGAGAGGGAGAGGAGGCTGGAAATTTGTTGCTAGGACATGGATTGAGGCGTGTGAGGATTCTACGGGCATCTATTCGATGACAGAGACACGGAGGCAGGTGCAGCAAGTCAGTGTGAAGCGAGAAATGATCAGAACTTTATTTTGGGTAAGCCTACATGATTTTTGATAGACGTAAAAAACAGGTTGTAGGTGCTGTAAGATGCTTTACTGTGTTCCTTCATGCCTACAATAATGCCTATGCTGCTAGGTTTGGCAGTTACAGGACGTACGTCAAGTTTTGAATATGATGTTCAAATTTCACATCGTTTTTAGCCTATTCTATGAAGTGACAAGTGCAAGTCATCCAGGTTTTGTTAGAGCAGGCTCTGGTTTCAAAAATATATTTTTGATGAGCATGGGAAAAGAAGTGTCAAAAATTCTTGATCATATCAAGCGTTAAGGTCGATAGCAATAGGATTGTTGAATCCACCAAGATGCCAACTGAAAAGTGAGCAAGCATTTTCATGGATTCTAATATGCATCTCTCAAGGCCAAAGAAATGATGCCTTGTGGGTGGCTGTTCATGAAGTCACTAAGATGACACATTTCAGTCCTAGCAAGACTAACGTTAAGGCTCCTAAATTGTCGGATAAATTTGTATGGATCGCTACGGGCTATTGTAAGTGATCCGAACTACAAGTTTTGAATTGCTAGACTTTAAGTTTTGGAGCCATGAGCAATGGGACCACCCTTAGTTGACAAATGGCCAAGTGAACCAAGTGATTGAGGATATGCTTTGCACGTTTACTGCTCAAAAACAAGCTGATTGGGAGAAGTACCTCCCAATCTTGGAGTTTGCTTATAACAGTAGCACGCATTTAGCCATTGGTAGGAGTCTTTGCATGTGCACGAGCCACAAACTCCAATCTAGATGGATCTCAGTAATTGCAAGTTGAGAGTGCAAAGGCATATCTACTGGGCAATGATACCCATTCCTAAAAATTTGCCTTAGGAATGGGTACGGTACCATTCCTTAAGAAAGGCCGTTCCATTCCTAAGGAACAGCTTTATGAACCGTTCCTGATTCCATAACTAGTGCCGTCTGTTCCGTTCCTAGTTCCACGGATATGTTCATCCATCGTTGCCAGAAATTCCTTTTAGATGAAATCGTTGCCTGAATTCGCTACATTGATCATTGCCAGAAATCCCTTTCAGACAAAATCGTTGCATTGATCATAGTTCCACAGATCCATCCGAATCGTTTTTGTTTCTGGAATACATCTGAAATCGTTCTTGTCCTGTTCTGGCATTCACATCAGGATGTTCGGTTGCATTTCAGAAACGGTTCAGGAACCGTCGCTTGGAAACTTTGCTTCTTGCCAAGGAAAACATGAAGAACGCCCAGGACTGAGCTAAGTCCTGTGCAAATTAGCATAGGAGACCTTTAGACTTCAAGTGATAAAGGCTTTTTCCAAGTTCCTCAAGACTCTAAGACTCTAAGACTCAGGTGTCCAAAGCTGTTGCCCCACTTTTGTGGACTCTGGATTGTTAAATGAAAGCTTGGAGAGGTTGCTTATGAGCTCAAACTCCCTAATCACATTGAGATTCATCCAGTTTTTCACCTTAGTAGACCTGGACAAATAAAGTCATTTTCCAATCATAACAATAGAACTTGAAATCTACTATGACAGCTTCAAAGCATGGAAAACCTAGAGAGGAAAAACAAAGTCAAACATCATAATTTTGGGGAATGTAGAAGCCTTGGGAAACAGAAACATGTAACAAGCTATGGAGTACAAGAAACAAGGAAACAACATCATCCCTCCAATCAATATGATTAAAATATATGCAATAAGATACTTCAAGAGAAGGATACACAGGAAGAAGAGTGGAACATGTAAAGAGGAAAGTCACAAAGCTTTAAAAGATAATGAAAAAGGCTTAAAAGAGTCACCAAAACCTAAAGACTTTGGAGTAAAATAAGAGTGTCTGCCTTGTAGTACGGTGTAACACTTTTTCTTGAATGGGGAGACACTTCCTCTAAAAGAAAATGTGTTTTGCCCATAACATGTTTTAGAAACGTTTTCCAAAGATGAGAAAGGCCCCTGGGTATTCACCATAACTAATTCGAGAATATATGGCTTGTCTTTAGGTCCAACTTCATGCAAAGGTAGAAACATTAGTCCTAGAAACCCTAAAGGAAAGTATTGCCAATACACATATAGCTTAATTGAAAAATTTCCATACTACAAGAGGCTAAAAGACAACTGAAAAGGGGAACTTTCAAGGCATTTTGACTAAGAAACGTCAAGCCAAAAGGAGTACCAAAGTACTATTGAGGACATTTGTCCTTCAAATGCAAACTCAGCAAGTGAACCATAAACAAGGAAATGAAATAGAGAACCGTGGACCGTCAAGACCATAGGTCGATGATGTCAATGCTAACCATAACCAAAGATGGTCCATAACCTTGAGATTCACTTTATGTAGCATGCCTTGCATGCCAAAAGACCCCTCCATCAAGAGAAGTTCACCACTCTGAACTAGACAGTCCAATTATGGTACAAGTACACAGCAGAACAAATTGAATTTCCTACTAGCACCCTTGAAGGTGGCATATCCCTTATTGAAATTCAAGTAGTGTCTTCCCAAATTGCGATATAGGTGAAATCAAACTACAATTTTGATTCGAATGGGGCTCCAAGAATTAGTTTATGCAAGTTGTATGAATGTGTAAAATTCCAATATTTGTAGCTTGCTTGCATTATGTGCAAAAAAAAATCAGCTGCTCCAAAATAAACCGATGCTTTTTAGGACGCTTCAATTATGAATTACCTGGGCCATGCATTCAATCTAGTTCAACCCCTACCCTCAACTGCCATGAAACCTTGAATTCAATGGAGAGGGTACAAGAATGTTCTTAAATGTTAGATAACTTAGATTGATGAAATTCATTTCTATCACCAATGCAAATAGCTGCAGATACCTTTCACTCCGAATCGATCACTTTGCAAACATGTAATTGGCCCCCAACCTGTCCATGAACTCATATAGAAGGTCCCAAGTGCAACAATCTCTATAGTACAAGACACTATAGATAGGCTATAGCCCTATGACAATGGCTTGTGCCTCATCCAAAAATGAAGATGATAGCACCGTAGTCTCAAACTTCCTTGACCTCGACAACTTCACGACGGCCCCCACTATGCCCAATGGTCTGAAACAACCATTTTCCTCAAGATTTCATGCACTTTCAAGAGCCACTCCAAAAACAGGATGGTTCGTTTCAGAGTGCCCGTGATTATCGTGCACTTAATAAGCTCACGATAAAACATCACTACCCAATTCCATGAATTGATGACTTGCTGGATGCCTTGCAGGTTGCGAGGGTACCATTAGATTAGAATTCAAGCAAAGGATGTCCATAACATCGCGTTTAGGACCCGATTTGGACATTGTGAGTTTCTTGCCATGTTGTTTGGGCTAACTAATGTGCCTACAACATTCATGATGCTCATGAATGATATTTTCATAAAGTATATCTTTCTTTAGCGAAATACAACACTATGCGTTATATGCTAATGATAAGAAGAACAAGTTGTTTCAGACTTGTGTGGATACGTCGGTCACATTGTGACAGAAGAGAAAATTTCTATGGATCCAGCCAAGGCAGTTGTGGTGAGGAAGTGGCCTAGGCGTAAATGCATTAGGCAGCTTTGGTCATTCCTAGAATTCTGCAATTTTTACCACAAATTCATGTGGGCCTTCTCCAGGATAGTTGCTTCTTTAACGAACTAGCTACGTGGACAAGACCTAGAGGTGAGTTGGAATGTCGAGTCACATAGGAGTTTTGAACTCCTGAAAGAGGTAGCTTTTGTTGCACTAGTGCTCAAGACTGTGGACCCCAAAAAGCCTTTCAATCTCGAAACAGATGCGAGTGGAAAAGTTGTTGGAGCTATGTTAATAAATTAGGAAGGGAGAGCTGTTGCTTTCGAGAGCAAGAAGCCCACATCTGCTCAATAGACATATTTCACACATGGGTAAGAGTTGTATGAATTAATACACGCACTCAACGTGTGGCCTTGGGAATAGAGCTTGCTAGGTCTCGTGTGCCCAATTCACATAAATTTCATCCCCATTTTGTAATATTTTCCTTCCATCCCTTCCAATCTAATGGTGATTCCATGAATTTCTATTTGTGATTTGTCTTTTTATGGCTATATTAACATGAATGTTTTGTTCTTCTCTTGATTTTGGCTTTAGTTTCATTAGCATTGCCATTTGATTGGGTTTGGCACATGATATTTGACGTATCATAGCATAAGATCCATTTTTTATCATGATTCTTCATGCATCTTGTTAGATTTGAGGGGTTTATTGTTTTTGTAACTTTCATTTTTTGGTAGTTTCTAATTTTTGAATTTCAGGTCTGCTCAAACAAATTTTTGTTATATGATTTTCTTTTTAATTTCTAATTTGATTCCATAGCCTTCTAGAGATCTGTTTTAGCTTTCATGTGCACCAATTTTCAAGCAATTTTCGTAAGATATGCAAAAGTTATTGCAATTTTTCCAAAAGCTATCAAAAAAGGTGATTACAATTTTGTTTCAGCTTTGCTTCAATTTGTTATATCTGATTTGGATTATTTCTTTTGATTTCTTTACATAAGTTTTTAGAACATTGTCTCAGCTTTTATCTGATCCATATGGCAGGTCATTTAGACTAGTATTGGAAAAGCAATTCTTTGCTAGATTTCGTTTTTTTTATTTCCAAACCTAATCAGTTGAAAATTTGACCTAACAAATCACTATGAATTATTGATCTGATCATATAGGCTGATAGTGTTTGTTTTTAGCTTTTTGGAGGTACCGAGTTTGTGTGATTTGGAACAATATCAAAGAAGCTATGATCAAATTATTGAAGTTGGGTCAAATTTGCTAAAATTCTAAAAATTTCCTTTGTATTTCTTGGTGAGAAAGAAGCACTTCAAATATTCATTTTTGAAATTTCATTTCTTTCGGGTATTTTCTTCAAACTTTTCATTTTGAAGCATGAGCCTTAACCCCAGTTTATTATTCATCCTAGTCCGTTACTCACCCCTAGTTTATTAGTCACCTCCAGTTTATTACTCACCCCAATAAATTATTCACTCCAGTTTATTACTCACCCGGTCTATTATTCACCATAGTCTAGTTCTACCCACAGTTTATTACTCACCTCTAGTTTATTATCCGGCCCCAGTTGATTACTCGCTTATACTCACAACCCTAACTATTCTCACAACCCTAAATCCAACTTTAAATCACAACCCTAACCCTAAAAATGTACTCAACCCTTAAAATTGCAACCTAACCCTAAATTTTATTTATAAAAAAACCTAACCCCGTTTGTGCGCCCCCTTTTCCCTCCCACTTGCAGCTACACCCTTTTTGGCACTTCTTTCCCACGGGGAACCCCCTTTCACTACCCTTCATGCGCTTTTCCTCCGCACATGCTAGGCCTTTTTTCCCCAGGCCTAGGTGTACTAATACGTCCGAATACGTTAGTCCTTCATTTGATGGAATCATTCACTCCATTGGTGTGGATGACTGGCTAGAAGGATTGGAATATAACTTCTACTATGTTATAGGTATTGGTGACAATGATATACAAGAACCTAACATGTAGTGTCATTCTAATGGTGTTGACCACCAATTCAAAGAGCAAGATTATATTGTATGTGATCTTGAGTAACTCCAGTTTTCCAACATGACAGTTCAGGTGAAAGTCAACTCATAATTGAGTACCATTCCAAGTTTCCCTTTGACCATCAAAGTACAGAAAAAGACTTACATCAACACTTTAACCTGATCAATGGACAAGCAACTATGGCCATCAAATCAATGAGGTTGTTCAACTCAAAGAAAGTGAATTAAGGCATTCATTAATCTTTCAGAATGAAGACTATTTGGCACTGACCAAATTTATTCAAATTTGAACAATTAACTTTGGACAATATCTATTTATCTATTTGTGAAATTAGAATATATCCAATTTCACAAATTTATATAGAGAAGTCAGTGATTAAATTAACTTTGGACAACAACATCCAGCGATGTACTTCAACATACATCCAATCTGCACTACCAGCATCAACTACTTTGTATGGAACATTAACATACGATCAACAATTTATATCTAAAAGTATTGATGGATCAATCACAGTTTCATTAATCCAGGTGATTAAATGACATGGATTGTTTAATACAATGGAAGAGCCAGATTTAATGCAAAGACACGAGTCCAAACGAATTGGGTGAATCATCCAAGTCGCATGATGTCGTAGAAGCAAACAAACGAGGATATTGCGATGTTACTTTCTGTATATTCCAGGCAGATTTGGTTGCCAACAAGCAATATGATGCTTCATCAATCTCTTCTTTGATGATCATTTTTCTTCATGGGAACATGGGTTGTAGACTGAAGCTAACACATGAATTCAATTCAAGAGTTTTGCTTCTACAAAGATGCAACAAGTTTTGGACATGACATCCTCAATCAAGAATACTAAACCAAGGCCATCAAGCTGATCAGACAAGCGTCTCCAGTTTTTAGGACAAAAAAGTTTAAGGAGGAGGAGTGTCAACTACTTTTAGTACATCAGTGCTTATGACATCCTCAATCAAGACTACTCAACCGAGGCAATCAAGCTGATCAGACAAGCGTCTCCAGTTTTTAGGACAAAAAACTTTAAGTAGGGGGAATGTCAAGTACTTTTAGTACATCAGTGCTTATCAATGTATTATAATATCCAATGTAAGCTTTATTAGGCCCAAAAGGAGCTATTAGCCTTAAGAATAAGGCAGTTCCCTCTTCAGGCCCAAAGTACTTAAATAAGAATATTAGGCCAACAAGGGCCCAAAGTACACTTAATAAGACTTAACAAGGGCTGACTATCCTTCAAGATAGTTATGTTTAGTTAAGTTAGGGGATTATTTATAAGTAGGCAAGAGACATCATTTTGAGAATCTTTTGGCTCATTTGCAAAGGAGAGAACTAAGCTTCTTCTTTGTGAATGTTAGCCTTGGGAATAGAGCTTGCTAGGTCTCATGTGCCCAATCCACATGAATTTCATCTCCGTTTTATATTGTTTTCCTTTCGTCCCTTCAATTCTAATGGTGATTCCGTGGAGGCTCTATTTGTGATTTATATTTTATGGCTATATCTTGATTTTGGCGTTAGTTTCATTACTATTGCTATTTGATTGGGTTTGGCAAGACATTACAATCATAGAGAATTATCTTGTGGCAAAGATCAAGCACGCTCAACAATGGGACGAGCATTGCCAACGAGTGTGGCCTAATGCGCACAACATTGTCGTTAATCCAGATGGTACCATAAAGACATCATTGATGATGGTATGCTTAAGAGCAATTGTAAGATATACGTGCATGTGAATGGACTTCGTAAGAAGATTCTTCATGAGTGTCATGATAGTCCCTGCGCAACATATCCAGATATGGATAAGACAAGTAACTTGGTCAATCAACACTTTTTCTCGCCATTCATGCAGCAGTACATTAGTAAGTACAGCGTTGCTTGCCTTGTCAAGAGAACAAGGCAGAGCGCCTCCTCGTGGTTTACCGCGGTTCTTAGAGATTCCCTAGGATCGTTGGGAGAGTATCTCGATGGATTTTATTACTGGCCCCCCACCTACAAAACTGTGACGATACCACAAGTCGCAGAGTTGTTTATTGAACACGTGAGATTGCAGGGACTTCCTAAGTCCATTGTCTTTGATAGCGATCCTAGGTTCACCGGAAATTTCTGGACTAAGGGTGGATAAGAATTGTATGCAGCCAAACATCAGAGTTCTGTAGTTGCACCAGCTGCATACACATCTCCGGAGGCAAGATAAGCTGGGCTGATTGCAAGGCTGGAAAAACTTACTGGGTAATTAAAGAGAGGACTTTGATCACTGCTCCTCATGTTTTCATGGATCTCCTTGGACAATCTAAATGGATGGTGAATGGAGGTCATCCTCCAACAGCACTTGCCATTACTTCCACTGCCTGCTCAGAGTTCATCTCAGCTGTGTTTGCAACAAGAGACACGAACATACACACCTAGTTTGTGATAAAGTGCAGAGTTTTAATATTACTCAAAATCTAGTATCTCCTCGAAGACTAGTCTTAGCAGTTAAGTTACGTAATGTATTCGAACTAGAAGCGACGCAAATATGAGCACTGCCCACAGAAGAAAAGGACGAAAAGGTTCTCACGCACAGCTCGAAAGTATGAAAAACGAGGTAGCATAAGCTGGATGAGACTGTCATAGTATTCATATCTTCGGAATAGAAAATGCTGCATATCACTCTCTCTCTCTCTCTCTCTCTCTCTCTCTCACACAGATAGAAAAGTGAATTGATCACGCTTTTACGTACCCGGGGCTTGAATATTCGAAGAGCTTTCCAGTGCTTGAAAATATGATAAGAGCAACCTGGGCGTCACAGAGAACTGCCAACTCATGAGCTTTTTTCAATAGCCCTCCTCGTCGTTTGGAAAAGGTGACTTGCCGACTGGTTGCATTCTCTATCCTCTTGATTTCTATTTTCCCTCGTCCCATCTTTGGCAGTTTTGCTTTCCCTAATGAGCATGCGCATCTGTTAGGAACCAAATTGTTTCCTCAACGAGCAACAAAAGGATATTTCGAGCAAACAACTAATGTGATCTTGACTCATGAAGTCTCACACACTGAAATTGCTGCAGATTTTGACACAATGATAGTAGAAATTTCAGCTCGCTACGATCAAGTCCAAACCTAGAAAAGCAAAAACACACAATGATGCTTTGAACCAAGACTTAAACTTATATTTCCAATGTGCTGCAGCAGCATCACTGAACAGGCAGCTCACCTTTCCAGATTGAGAGGCTCAAAGACAAACCCCAATCCGAGACGATCCTTGGGCAGAATCGATTATCGCAAAGTAAACAACCGCTTTGCCTTAATCTCGCTACTGCTTCTGCAACTTGCTACATTAATCCCAATTAACTACAAGTTAGTTGCACATGCCTTCTTCCAGATGCTTCTAACACAAAAGTCAAGGAGCCTGCATCCGGATGGATTCTTACCTTTCCCACACTCCAAGTTTTACTTCTATTGGCTATCTGTCTCAATTATCCTGACTACCCATCAAAGCCCAGTCATGACAAGAGGAAGCAGAAGACACTCCTGTACCTGCATCACCCACCATCCCTGGCAACAGTCAAAATTCGGATAGCTTTTCTTTCGCTGCAGCTTAGGAACGAATGAAGCAACAAATACACCAATTATCTCACCATCTCCATCCCCATCTCTCTCTCTTTCTCTCTGTCGCTCGCTCTTTCTCTTCGAGATCTCTCTCTCTCTCTCTCTCTCTCTCTCTCTCGAGCTGACAAAGGCAACGGAAAGCTCGCACTATTGCAAGTTGCAGCTCTTTCGGTGCCCGAAAAAAAAAAACCTGGGGCATGGAATTTCACGTGCAAATTCATGCCTTTCATAAAGAGAAGCCCATGACGACGTGTACGCTTCAAGGCTATTTTTAGATTCTTAATTAAAATTGCCACAGAATTTTCTATCTGATCTAGATAAATATTGAAGTTGTGAATTCTTTTTTAATTTCTAGTCCATCTTTCAGGGAAAATGCTTGATAATATAAATATTTTAGAATTTTAAAGTTCTGAATTTAATTAATGTCTCGTTTATTTTAAAGGATAATGCTTGATTATTCGCCTTTCAATCTAAATCTTTGTTGACCAGCTCGCCTTTCTCTGAAGGGCAATCATGCTATTTGCATGGGATTGCTACTTGGCATTTTGGTCTGCCATGACACTTACTGGCACCTCCATTTCAGACGCCCACTCACTTGGATGCTACCCACGCGTCAGAGCCATAAATCAAGCCGTGAATCTTCTCCACGTGGCGAGATCCTAACGGTTCTTATGAGTTTAACGGTAGATAATCTATCTTCTCAGTGTGCATAAAAATAAGAGCAGTGCTTGATAAAAAAATTAAACAAAGTCCCACAACCAACCGATTAATTTCAAATTTACCTCACCAATTGGAAAGGTAAAAAAAAAAGTTAAATCTTTTTTTTTAGCACAACCCAAAAAAGATACAGCCTTCCAAAGCAAATTTACTCAGCAGTTATTACAGGTAAAAGGGCAAAATCTGCCACTTTAAAAAAAATAGGTCAAAAAAAAACGCTTCAATAAAAAAGCCCGGGCAATATTTCCTTGGCGGGCAGATCTTTTCTATTTCAGGCAAGCCCCAAGCAGTGGTGCAGGTGTCTGTCATTCTAGAAATAGACAGAGCCCACTTGCTGTGGGGCCCCTGACCGGCTTTATAATGACAGCCTATAAATAGTAGCCGCCGTGTCAAAAAAAAAAGGACGCAAACCCTAATTTCCAAGCTGTGGCGTGTAAAGTGAGTCTTCATTGTCTCTGACCCCCAAAAACCATTCACTCAATGTATGGAGTACTATGCCTTGCCTTCTCCCTCTCATTGGTTGCTTTTCCTACCCACATCTTTCTCTTTTTTTACATATGTAGGCCTACATCATGTCCTTGGGGCCTGGACCCTTTTGCCCCATGGGCCATGTGTGCATGAGAGCCATTCAAATATTCACATGTGCATCAGAATTTAGTCACATGTGTAGTCCTTCCAAGCAGGCTTGCGGGCTCCATCATCACTTTCCATGTGTGTGACCTGACCCAACCTTTGGTCGAGTGCGGTGCCGGTCGGCCTTGCGGTGCCGGTCGACCTTGTGCCCTCCTCGGCAAACAAAGAGATCCTTTGGTCTTGGTATTGGTTGGCATGCTTGGCCTACCATACAAAAATCAAGCTAAGGGGATGCGGCATGTAATGTGGGTGGGATAGCGCCTGGACATCGACGGGACAATTTCCATAACCTTCAAGTTAGCATCATGCATGCAAGTTTACATGTGAAGAGACTCCTAAGAAAGTGGAGCTAAACTATAACATCTTGGTGAGTCTTACCTTTAGATGTTGTCCTCTTCACCTATTATGTTGGTGAAGATTTAACCCAAAGTACTAGTTATGTTTCAAGGCACATGGCAATTTTATAAAGCATGTGTTAATTGGGAGTACATATGTATTGCACTAGAGTCTAGCTGTAATCATGTTGTCAATGAATCACACCTAAAAGAGTACATTTGTGTCAATTACAATCTTATCAACCAAGATAAAAAAATATTTACAATCAAATCATTGTAATCATATTGTCAATGTATCATGAATGTGCATTTGATGGCCACCCACCATTCATGTCATAACTCTATGGTATCACTTAGACAAGCCCTCCATCAATAGCTTCATTTAACAAGGGGTGGTATGTAGTATATAGCATCTTTTTTTCTTATGTTTGGACCCTCTTATGTCCATGACCTATCCATGACCTCTTTTTTCTTAAAGATTTAGGACCCTCTTATGTCCATGACCTATTATCCATGGACTTATTTTATCACAAATGTTAATATGTCAAGCTTGATAATCAAAACAGCTTATAATGAGATATTGTATGTGCATAAGTGTTGGGCTGATATAACATGCGTTCAATTATAATCAATAAGCATTAATCTAGCTATACTCAACAACTACTTTTTTCTAGAGAACTAGTCATTATTGAGCAGCTATAGGGTCGTTTGATGCACATGCTTGATATCCTAACCAGCTATATACCTCATAGATAAGCTCCAAAGAATTGTCAGATACTAAGTTTTTTGTCAACGTTCATTCATAGCAAGTAAATCAATCTAATAAGTTTTCACATACCCGAAACCGACGATTACATTTGACTCATAAATAAATCATTAGCCAGAATCGAATAAAAAACTATTTACTCACCCAACAAAAGCATGCACACAAGCAACACCTATGTTTTGATGATATTTCATTATCAGTTTGAAATCTTGTGTCATCGATTTGAGTATCAATACCCCAAACCGACAAGTATAAAAACTTCCAATATTGTCAAGGTTGATACTCTTATAATCTTCAAATTTTAAATACATGCCCAAGATTGATATTACATTTTTCAAAATTTATTGTATATTCATATGTAAATAAAATATGGGAGAATGATTCTCAATCTAAGCGCTATCAATAGCCAAATGGGTAAGGACATTTTCCTATTCAGGTACAATGATAGCAACAAGGTTTTAAGGTCTTAGGGTCAACAACAGAAAGTGATTGCATAGCTAAAAATTGACAAAATAAGTAGAGACAAACTGTATAACTTACAAGGAGTTTTACGTCAAATTGAAGATAAATATCCAATGTCAATATCCATATAGACGGACAACAACATTCACATAATTCAATTATATTTTAGATAAGATTTGAGCTACTTTGTGACTATGTATTGAGTTAATTTAGCTTACAAGAGTCAAAATTGGATACTTTAGGGTGGTTTCACATGGAAGAGTCCAGGGCCATTTCAGAATTTGCACCTAAAAGAGTACATTTGTGTCAATTACAATCTTATCAACCAAGATAAAAAAATATTTACAATCAAATCATTGTAATCATATTGTCAATGTATCATGAATGTGCATTTGATGGCCACCCACCATTCATGTCATAACTCTATGGTATCACTTAGACAAGCCCTCCATCAATAGCTTCATTTAACAAGGGGTGGTATGTAGTATATAGCATCTTTTTTCTTATGTTTGGACCCTCTTATGTCCATGACCTATCCATGACCTCTTTTTTCTTAAAGATTTAGGACCCTCTTATGTCCATGACCTATTATCCATGGACTTATTTTATCACAAATGTTAATATGTCAAGCTTGATAATCAAAACAGCTTATAATGAGATATTGTATGTGCATAAGTGTTGGGCTGATATAACATGCGTTCAATTATAATCAATAAGCATTAATCTAGCTATACTCAACAACTACTTTTTTCTAGAGAACTAGTCATTATTGAGCAGCTATAGGGTCGTTTGATGCACATGCTTGATATCCTAACCAGCTATATACCTCATAGATAAGCTCCAAAGAATTGTCAGATACTAAGTTTTTTGTCAACGTTCATTCATAGCAAGTAAA
The DNA here is from genome assembly GCA_029204225.1 of Diphasiastrum complanatum. Lineage (NCBI taxonomy): Eukaryota > Viridiplantae > Streptophyta > Lycopodiopsida > Lycopodiales > Lycopodiaceae > Diphasiastrum > Diphasiastrum complanatum. The sequence continues at coordinate 22,469,030 of CM055095.1, forward strand.
TCAATCTAATAAGTTTTCACATACCCGAAACCGACGATTACATTTGACTCATAAATAAATCATTAGCCAGAATCGAATAAAAAACTATTTACTCACCCAACAAAAGCATGCACACAAGCAACACCTATGTTTTGATGATATTTCATTATCAGTTTGAAATCTTGTGTCATCGATTTGAGTATCAATACCCAAACCGACAAGTATAAAAACTTCCAATATTGTCAAGGTTGATACTCTTATAATCTTCAAATTTTAAATACATGCCCAAGATTGATATTACATACAAAATTTATTGTATATTCATATGTAAATAAAATATGGGAGAATGATTCTCAATCTAAGCGCTATCAATAGCCAAATGGGTAAGGACATTTTCCTATTCAGGTACAATGATAGCAACAAGGTTTTAAGGTCTTAGGGTCAACAACAGAAAGTGATTGCATAGCTAAAAATTGACAAAATAAGTAGAGACAAACTGTATAACTTACAAGGAGTTTTACGTCAAATTGAAGATAAATATCCAATGTCAATATCCATATAGACGGACAACAACATTCACATAATTCAATTATATTTTAGATAAGATTTGAGCTACTTTGTGACTATGTATTGAGTTAATTTAGCTTACAAGAGTCAAAATTGGATACTTTAGGGTGGTTTCACATGGAAGAGTCCAGGGCCATTTCAGAATTTGCACTTACCCCCCTTCCAAGTCATTCCATGTGAAAGCCCCTTTTCATTTGGAGGGCAAAGCATTTATTATTTAAATTCAAATTAGATAAGGTATTTATGGTTTTCATTGGAGGAGAGAGAAGGCCCACCACTTACCCCCCAATACTCCAAGAGGTCCTTTGGCACCTTTCAATGCCACCTGGGATGCCACCTAGGGGCAACTCTCACTCCTCGTGAAATGGGGAGAGGCCTCTTGAAGTGGCTCCACCAATCAAAGTAAAGGATTTGGGCCTTTTGGACTTACCCCCCACTCCATGTGAAACCACCCTTAGTATGATTTTTCTCTTTTCCTCATTCATTGGTGCCCTTAACTATGTATAATCGCTAATTAGTTCAAATATTCGGAGCTTTTGATAATTAGCACTTCATATGTTTTTTTTTACTCAATTTTAACACATTTGGAATTGAAAGAAGGCCCTCAAATGCTAGGTACTAATTGTTCTCGAAAACAAATATGGAAAGTTGATTGTAAAGGAATGTCAATTTGCCCTTTTACATTAACTTTTACATCTCATTTACGTGCAACTCCTTGGACAATCGTAAGTCGCATATATACACATACACCATTGTTCAAAAAAGTTGACATATTTTGAGAGTAGAATGAGAACCTTTCCCCCAAACTAGTTTCATAAAAAAAATTGACATATGTTGACTTCCAAAACTACTACAACTATTTATTTGCTACAAATTTCATGTTCATTGAAATATTTTAGGGATTCTTAATCTCAGTTTTCTAAATACACAAGATTAATCAAATTCATCATAGTAATCCAAGAGAACAATGAACCTCTCGAGATTGTGAAGTTTTCTTCCATGAGGGCCTAAATCATGGTACTTGGCAGAAGTTACATCAACTCACTATAAGACTAATCTATAAAGTTAAAACACATTTCACACCTTGATGGGACAAGTCGATTTGCAAGGAGATAAGTCATATTAAGAGCCTTTTGAGAATCTCATTTTTTCAGCTATGATGTAAAGATATTCTCCTAGTTAAGGTTGTGACAATAGCAATGACTCCTTCAGAATAAAATATAATAATTGCATCTTCTTCTTCATTCGTTACATCAACTAGTCTTGAATTAGCAACCTCAACCATAGCCTTAGCATAAGCCTCAATGCATGGCTCATTGGGGTTATATGTTGAAATAGCTTAAAAGCTTAATTTAATCAAAAAATGATCAAAAAGTGATAGAATCTGCCCAATGAACAATATATATTAGTAACAAAGTAGTTGCATCAATCAACTAGAAACTAGTTAACATGCACTTGTGTGTGTGTGTGTGTGTGTGTGTGTGTGTGTGTGTGTGTGTGTGTGTGTGTGTGCGTGCGAGCGCGCGCACATGTATTTCATGTCTTTGAAGGTTTTTTGTTGAGAAAGTTTTGAAACTTTTCCAAGTCTTTGTTAGTAGGGAGCTAACTACATTTAGCTCTGTTAAGAGGTTATTGTATCAAAATTAGACCATTTTGGTATAGATTTGAGCTAGAACAAGCATATTTTTGTTGTTTGAAAGGTGTATAAACTTTCATAGTCATTGTTTTGTATTTCAAAAGGTATAGGAATGGCTTGAAAAGTGCTCCAAAACGTCTGCTTCCGCCCTCCAAATGCTTGATTCCACCCTTGAAACCCCTGTTTCTACTGGCAAAATGCTAGAGACAATGGTGCAATGCTGAAAACCAAAAACATGGGTTCCAGAAGCAAAACTCCGTCCCACACGTGCCCACATGCTCCTTAAACTATGTTCGATCGATAACCTTATTGACTTCGCTCATCAATGCCTCGGTGACCTTGGACTTGATTCGAGAATATCAATCATTGTCTAGTAAAGTCTTTGTCGACTTGGTTGTCAATGCTGAACTCAAATTTTCTAATCATGTCATGGTTCTTCAGATGCTGATGTGCAACCAATGCTAATCTACAAAGAATGAACAAAAATTAACAAACTTTAAAACATAATCATTGTCATTCAAATCAAAACACAAACAAAAAAATGTTTTAAAACACAAGCTTACTTGAAAGCTTGAAACTTTTTTTGGCAGTAGCCTCCATCTCATGAGAGTTCATCAATGTCCTTTGACACCACACTTTTTCGCTTATTATTTTTTAATTTCTTATCTAATATGTGAGCTTATTCTTTCAATTGATCTTATGATCTACGTAATTTGTGCAAAACTTGTTGCACTTTGCTTTCGTTTAATTTCAATATAACGTTATGCAAACGTGCATCATCATCTTTTGTTTGTGATAATATGGTCTCTTTTTCTCTACAATCAACAAGCAAACCATTCAACATACACTCTAAGCTTTGGATTTTCTATATCGATCTTGCAATATTGTAAGTCCTCAATCTTTTACAATGACTGAGTAAACCATTTTGTCCTTTGTACAAAAAACATCATGAGTTGTCTGATTGATCAAAATTGTGGATATTGCATCAAGTTTGGATCTTTTGGATATAAACTTCCATCAACCCATGAATCACAATTGACAAAAGTTTTTATCCAATTCCGGACTCGATGCAATATCCACAATTTCAATTAATCACACAACTCATAATGTTTTTGTGCGAAGAACAAAAACATTATGAGTTGTGTGATAAACAAATGCAACAATTCTATGAGAGGGTATATGACCAGTATTTGCCCTCAATTCGATGCAGCTACAAAATTTATCCCTTAAATTTTTTTGCCAGGGAGTTGCAGATGGCTTCAAAGGAAGGGAGGGGAGAATTGTTAACAATAAGGCCACAACGATCTTTTCTCCTATGCCGAGCTTTAAGCTTTCTGAAGAAGAAAGTCGAGGGGAGATCGGCTTTCCGAAGCCAAGCGAAATGGGTTCTCTTGCGTAAGATAGCAGCTTTAGCATGATCAATGATTTTGAGACTATTGGAGGCAGGAATGAATTCATCAGTCCGAAGTGAAGGGTTTGCTGCCTGAACCCTATCGAAAGAGATGGAGGGATTTTGAAAAACGTTCTAAATCTTCCACATCGTAACTCTTGTCAGTTACAATTCTCATACCAATACAAAGTTTTCCTTCGATAAGCAATTATTAGAATTCTTCAACTACTAGAATTTTTTCATCTAATAAGTGATGAGTTGGTTAGGCTTTTATTTTCTCACCTTGATGTCAAGAGTTAGACTCCAATGTGATGCCTAAGAGAGGACATAGAAGACTAAACAACTATTAAAATCTTCTATCATAGTGACAAATAAACAAAAATATTGTACTTGTTGATTAATAAATTACCTTAATCAACTGAAAACCAAAGACTTTTCTCAATTATATTATGGTGACTCACTTCACCCATCCATAAATTTTAGCATGAAATGTGTCATAAATTTATAATCAGTCTTGTATTAAGTAGATGACTACAATGGAATGCATTATCGTAGGCCAATATTTACACAAGGCAGTGTTGACAATAAGATTTCCTCTTTCAAAGAATGCAAGTATTGAGGGCATCATTGTTGCCCAGAGAAGCTATCTCGAAAGGTGGAAATATTTAAACCATTACTTTTAGAAGATAATTTTTATAACCTATGAACTATTTTCCATACTTGTTGAATGTCTTAATGTTGTTTTTTAAGTAGTGTCAACCTTCTAACTATAATCATTACTCACACTTGTAAACAAAAACTTTGTGTTTAGGTTTTATTAGTCTCTAAGTATTCATTTCACTTCTTTTTTATGATATTTCTGAGGTCATACAACTCAAGTTTGAAACTAGTATGGACTAAATTGTTGTGTATGTAATTTATAGATCTTAAAGAGAAATAACCTTTTTGTTGCATTTTGGCCTAAAAAAGTCCTATATGCTCAGTATTGTAAATAAATAGGAACTCATGCACTTTTCTTTGTGCCCTCAGTCACCCAAATACAAATTCAAAAATCACTTTCATATAGCCAACATAGAATGTTGAGATGTAATTTTCCATAAATTACCATTAGATGTAGGAAATTTTAAGCTAAGCATGTTTCATGATCTTGAAATGGAGATGGATAGAGCCATCAAGATTTTACACCAAAGAAAACAGTATGCCACTATGTTTAGCACAACATCATGTCTTGGATATCTATGTTCAAACACTAATTTTTGTGAAGAATTTCAGACCAATTATCCAATTACATAAAATGATCTTGGGTTAGAAATAGATCAAATCTACCAATCTTGCGAATGTGGAAAAATCAATATCTACTTAATGAAAGCGATGCAAACTCACTAAGAACCTGATCAAACATCAAACATAAGATATGATGAAGTTGTTCTCCGTACAAATACAGTTAGCTACTGTATTTCACATGTGTGGATCCAAAATAAGCATTCTACACACAAAATTGCAAGATATCACCAATATAGTGCACCAATGGATAGTAGAACCCAAAGAGAACCATGTATAAGCATGAATGAGATTAGAGAGAGAGAGAGAGAGAGAGAGAGAGAGAGAGAGAGAGAGAGAGAGAGAGAGAGAGAGAGAGAGAGAGAGAGAGAGAGAGAGAGAGAGAGAGAGAGAGAGAGAGAGAGAGAGAGAGAGAGAGAGAATAATGTCTTCTCTTCCCATGAGATACATCCTTTTATAGCAGATCCAAGCCTAACTTTGAACTTTGGTTTCCCTCCATAATGAAAAACCTAGCATTAATGAGGACTAGATTCTAATTCAAACTTGAATCTCTAAATCTCATGTTTTATAGTTTTCCACACTTTCCAAAAGTTTTATTCAAATGCTTTTAGACTAATATAACTATTAAAAGCCAAACTCTAAGTCTAATATGAAAATTGGCCCCAATTGCCAAATATACAAATGTGACCAAAATGGAAAACTTGTTGAAATCTTTCACACTCCTTCTTCAACTAGTTTGAGCATAGACTTTAAAAACACTCCAAGTGAAGTCCTATGCTTCATGAACAAGTCCTTTCCCAATGCTTTGGTGAAGATATCAACTACACATTCCCTTGAGGACACATGTTGAAGCTCCACCTCCTTTGCCATGACTTGCTCCCTCACAAAGTGCTATGCCACCTCAATGTGCTTGCTCCTAGCATGAAAGATAGGATTGGTTGCCAACCTTTGGGCTGATAGATTGTCACAAAAGATGACTAGGCTCTCTAAAAAAATCCAGCAAGTGAAGATCCTTGATCATCCTCTTGAACCATACCATCTCCTTTTTGCAATGTGTAAGAGCTTTGTACTCGGCTTCACTAGATGACAATGAGATATTCGCTTGTTTCTTCAATATCCATGATATGGCTCTATCACCTATGAAAATACAATGAGCACTAATGGATTTCCTATCCATTATATCTCCAGCAAAGTCCGAATCTTCACTTTACAAAAGTGTTTATTCAAATGCTTTTAGACTAATAAAACTTTGAAAAGTCAAACTCTAAGTCTAATATGAAAATTGGCCTCAATTGCCAAATATACAAATATGACCAAAATAGCAAAACTAGTATTTCACAATTTTTAGTAAAAGATTGCCTACAACTTAGTGGACCTTATGTCTTTGGTTCTCCAACTTGTCTTCGAATTATCTTAGCATTATTTCAATTTTTTTTTTCTCTCGAAAGTTTAAAGACTTTATACAAAGTACATGGAAGCAACAGAACTTAAAGAATCATAAGCTTATCAGCCTCTTTAAAAAGGAGTAGAGGGGAGATGATGAAATCACCATTCCGAAGTTCTCTACTATTCCTATCTAGCCAAATGATCCAAGGAGTAGTGATCTTGATACATTGCCAATAGTTACTAACTTTAACATCAACAAATGTGATATCATTTAGCTAAAGATCTGTGGGCCTGAGTATCTTAAACCTGGCATGAAAGCGTGCAATAAAGAGATCAGTCACAATCTTCCAAAGTGGTGCATAGCAATCAAAGAACAAATGTCTCACATCCTCATCAAATATTTTACATTTAGAGCAGACATGTGACGCATCCCCTCTATAATTGGCCCAAACAGGTAAAGAGAGCTTAAGGATTCTAGAAGAAAAGATTATTTCAATTTTGATATGCTTTGATGTAGAAAGGCATAGAATTGCATATTTCATTTACAATACTTGGGGCATGTGTAAGTAAATTACCAGAATTAGTTGAAAGTACCTGTACCTTGTTGTTCCTTGTTTGGTCTTCCTGACTATATCACCAATCTTATACAAGCCCTTTTTGCTCCTGCTTCTTCCTCTCTTCTATTTCAAGGTATTTTTTCTCCCTCCTTCTCTGTTTCTTGTGGAATCAAAATAGAGTGCTCCCTTTCGCCCTACCTTTTTGTTATCTCTACTGAGCCTCTCATTTACCATATTATCAAGCTTAACTCTGTTCTTTCCTTTCGTCCCTTTACCTTCTGTGATGTTCCTATTGGACCACATCTTTTTGTGGATGACTTGGCGTGCATTATTGAACTTCACCATCAGTATGCTTCTCTTCTCCTTCTTGAACTTTTTCGATATTGTCATGTTTCCGCCTCTTTGATCAATCATCATAAATCAGATATTCTTGTTCTCTCTCATGAGGCTCCTCCAAATTGGTGTCTTCATTTGGGTTTCAACGTCCTTCTCCACGATACTGTCTTCAGATACCTAGGCTTCCCGCTTGGAGCCTCTCTGTCCATAGAGAATGCTTCAACTGGATTTTAGAGAGAATTAGATCCAAAGTCATCGGACCTATCCTTCTCAACTAGACTCATTGTTCTGAAACATATTATCTCCTCTTACTTCACCTACTTTATTTTCCTTTGGTTTCTCCCTCCCTCATTCTCCCTTTTCATTGCAAAGATTTTCAAGAAGTTTCTTTGATGATCCTAGCCTCCTGAACTGGGATATTGGTACTGCTCCTAAGAAATTAGGGGGGTTTGGGCTTCTTGACCCCACCACTACCTCTCTCTCTCTTCTCTTCTGGTGTACTCACTTCAATTTTACCTGCCCTCAGCCTTGGGCCCTTATGATGACGACTATTCTCCCTTCTTTTCCTTCTACTGAGGGGAATCTCTCTCATTTTTGTTTAATTGACTTCACTCATTCCCACTTTTGTCTTACTTCGCCCCTCCTCCCTTTTATTAAAATCAATTTCCAGAGTCTTACTCTCTATGCATGAGCTTACCGTTTGGAATGGAGACAACTCCATCTCCCCCTTAGAGTCCTTATGGTTCTCTAAAGCTATTACCTTAAACTCTAATCCTTTGGCCTTGATTGAAGAGAGACTTTGTCGCAATCTAAGTCGAAAAGGCTTTGTTACCTGGGCTAACATTATGGATTCTATTTACTCCCTTAGCCTTTCTCGTCTCAAAACTGATCTTGGCCTCTCCGCCAGGGAATCCAATTTCCTCACCTACGCTATCTCCCATGGTGATCTTGGCCCCCTCACCACCTCGTTACCCTCTGACTATGAAAAAAAATGGTTTTTTAAGGCCTTTGATAAGTCGGGCAAGATTTCTGACTCCTCTATTTTTTCCTGCCACCAAGGAGCCTAACTTCACCTTCTCCTAGTTCAACTCCAAATGGTCCCTCTCTGACTCCCCCCATCTTTGGAAGACCAGATTTTGCATACTCACATTATCAAGAATGGCAAACTTAGAATTTTTTTCTCTTAGGATTCTCCAATGTTCTCTTCTTGTACATGCTTGTTATAGAGGTGAAGTGTCGCATGTCTGCACTAAATGCAAAACATTTGTTGAAGATGTGATCCACCTGTTCTTTCATTGTTATGCTCCTCTTTGGAAATCAGTGAATGACCTCTTTACTCTGCGCTTCCATGTCAGATTCAAGAGGTTCAGCCACACTGATTTACTGCTAAACGATATCACTTTTGAGAATGCTAAGACTAATGCTTTTTGGCAACATATTAGAGTAACTACTCTTTGGAACATCTGGCTAGATAGAAATAGCAGGGAATTCGGGAGCGATGACTTTTGTATCTCCCCCTTGCTTCTTTTTAGAGAGGCTGAAAAACTTTCATGTCTGTAATCTTATTTCCTGCATGTACTTTGTATAAATTTCCTTTTCTATGGCTAGCTTTTTCAAGAGAAAAAAAAAAATCCCCGAAATCCTTTAAAAAAAAAACAGGGTATTGGAGGTAAACCAATTTTCACAATATTCTATGAGTAGGGGCCTAGTGAAAACAATTGACAAGCCACATGGCCATGCCAAAGACAATCATTATGATATAGCATCTTTTTTTGAAATCTTCCCCACTTTTATGACTTTGACATTTGTGACAACACTAGATTTTTTGCTTTTCGTTATACTTTTGACTTTAGAGGAATTGCATTTTAACCACTTTTTTAAACTTCATACTTTCACTACACTTTTAATTCTTTGAACTTCACATACATAATAAGTCATGATTACATGCATTGGAAAAATCTTCTACATTAAGTAAATAAAGGGTGATAAAATGCCAATTATGGTCTTAGCTAAGAGTATTGCTTTACATGAAGTTGACAAAAAGATAAGGAGACATTCAAGTATTGTCTTGTGCTAATTTTAAATCAAAATATGTAATTGTCCACAAATAATTGGGAAAAAAAAAGCATAGAAATCAAATGGCTAAATTGTCAACTCTCTTACTTCAATAGCAATATCAAGGAAAGTGAATTTTTTTCATCAACCTTGCTTGCCAAAAAAAAACTATTGCAAGAAAAGTGACATAAAATTGATCATAAACAAATGTCCTTAAAGCAATATCACATGTAAATGTTTATATAATTTTGCAGACTATCAATTGTTTGTTAAGGGGTTTTATTCATGTCCTACTAAAGGTTTCATTTATCAAAATGATGTCAAGCTTGTGAAATATTTACAACAAAAACATATCATACCATGCTATGATGTAAGACTACATGAATTTGTTGCAATTTCAAGGCCTTTATATATGCATTTTTTAAGTATATCTTTTATTTTGTAATGAAAAGAATCATAAGTAGAAAAACGCATTTTAGAAATAATACACTATATGTTGAAATACACAAGAGCTATTCATATTTTGTGAAAGTTTGGAAAGGGGACTTTGATATTGTAAAAAGTCCTAAAAAATCTGGAATGTTTGTTTGTTCGACTTGCGAGCAGTTGAAAGCGCTTAAAAAAAAAAAGCTAAAACTCCATGAGAAAAAAGCATTTGACAGTGTGTATTTTATTGTTTTTAATAATTATCTTACTCTTACATTAAATTTGTTGAATTTCGTTTGTGTTTTCAATTGATTGAATTAATTTTTTCTGTGTTTTTTAGTGGAAATTACAAAGTCACTTCAACTCCACTGAGAACAACAAACAATGGAAAGACAAAAGCTTGAAAATGATTAGAATCTTCTCAAAAGTATTTGGGTCTCGTCATCAATGGAATGGATCATAAAAAAATACTATTGCCACATTTTGTGAGGATGCCAAAGAATTTAAATGAAGCAAATTTCACTTATATTCAATGGCACTTTGCAGTCTAAACTATATTTCAATTATCCCAACATTCAAAATAATCCAAACCTAACAATTACCATCGAGGGTAGCATCTTGTGTGAGACCACCTCATCAAATGAGTAGATGATTGGGGCACTCAAACCATCTCCTATGTGATAAATCATTAATCCAATACATATTACCCACCCTTAATGATCCATTCCATCTCAACCCATAATAATATTTCATAGGATGAAGACATTTATGAAAAGCATTAGCACTTAATTATTGTGTGATGAATCAAATGCAAATAGTAGCATTTAAATGCATTAAAATCCGCAAGACAGGAGATTAATAGTTTATCTAGTTAAGTTGAATGGAAACATGCGTGAAATACAGCTATTGTCTTTGCAACATTGTGATATGTAGTCCCTCCCTCATGAGTTCCTCATTATACAAAGCGCTGAGACAGAGGCTCAATCGCACATGCTTCAAATGAAACTGCAAGCATTCCTTCTCACCACCTGTGTATTTTCCTTCTCATCACCTGCCTATGTGAGCTGCAGATCCACACACATCCTGGAAGATTCAGATCAAGTTATCTGAAATTAGTAAAGTTTCTTGGAAATAGAAGCATATTTGGAAAACAGTCTGGCATATAAATCCCCCACCTTAAATACATCAACCTGCCATTTATTTACTGCACACAGCAAACAAAGAACAAACAACAGAGAACATGCGTCTGCCTCAAGTGATTGATTCACATTGGCGTATATACAAACATTTAGGAGCTGGATAACAGTTATTAACAGACCGCTATGTTGAGAATGCTGTATGAACTAATATACCTTCCCTGCCCTCGATCGAATGCAGGATCAGTTCCTGGGGGCACCAATGTATCATACAGGCGTTTAGACTGGCGATGAGATGCAGCAAGCAAGCAAAGCATCTGAGAGGCTGGTATATTTCATGAAGACGAGCATTGGTGATCCAAAAGTAGGTGATACCCAATACCGCGGCTGCGGGGGTGTAGGTCTCCGCTCCACTGCATGAAATCAGATGAGGAATGACTTTCGAGGGCATTGTAATCATCACAACATCCAGACTGCCCAGTGAACTGCCTTCACGCAAGCAAACGTGCAGACGATGAAAAACAGGGAGTAGAGAAACCGGAATGCCAGCAGATCCATGACTGAAACTTTGCTCTCGAGGAATCCTTGATTGAGAAGCTACTATAGCACTACAGACCCTGATAACGACACCCCTTGAGAGACTGCAACAAGGAACCCACAACCAAAATCGCTTGCAACAAGCAGCAGCAGCATAAAATCAATGATGACGGACTGCGACAATGAGAAGGAACCAACAACCAAAATCACTTGCACCAACCAGCAGCAGGATATTGAAAACAATGATGATTATCTTTTGAGGGACTGCAACAATATCTGAAGAAACCCACAGCCAAAATTGCCAGCAACACCGAGCAGCTGGATGAAATCAAGCAGGCACGCAGAAGCCACGGCCATGCACGGCTCTATGTAAGGCAAGGCGACGAGCAAAAAGAGTAATGAATCTTATCTTTTCCAACTTCCAAGGTGCAAATTTGAGTTTGAATACATCTACCCACAAACAAAACGGCTGCGAATCATCAAATGCCACATGTAGCATATAGATAAGGATTGAGCAGGCAAATAACACGTATTCTATTCTAACGCTGCCATATGCATTGAGTAATGGGATGATCGAAAACAGAAATGGCAAATTACAGTGCTTTGCATAAACGACGCGTATCAGTATCAACCGAAATAAAAGTATTGTACAAAATACAGGCCATAAATAATAGTCTTCTACAAATATAGGTACATCCTAAATGGCGTGTAATAAGTAGGCCTCCACCTCCACCCCAAAGATAGTCACACCAGGTAGTAGGAGAACGTACTGAGGTGACTTTGCCCTTCCGCCCTGGTTTTTGTACTATGAATGGGCCATGCACATGCAATTTTGCCCGGTTTGGCTTTTCAAAAAAATTTAGGCTCCGGGCCGAGCCTAAATATTTTTGGAAAGTCGAACCGGGCAGAATGGCCTGTGCCCGCCCATTCCATAGCGTAATGGATACTTTGACTTTTCCACGTGTCCTTTATAAAGCATAATCAACACTTCAACCTTTTTTTCCAGTCAAACACTGCCATGTGGCAGGCTGATGCGTGAGGACTGACGCGGACTAACGCGTAGGCTGGAATGGGCGTCAGATTTTTTTTGAAAAAAACAGTGACATATTCTGCTTTTTAAGGAGCCCAAAAAATGAGCAGAATATGCACAAAGAATCCATTACAATTAGTGAATTAGTGCCTCAGTTTTTTTTTATGGCTTTATTGTGACCACAACAAGCGAAATTTCAACACTAATAGGGTGTTTTCACACAAAAAATGGAGCCAATACTGATGAAGAGTCACACTTACCATGAGCCTAGTTCTCCATCAACCCCCATTTCGCACATAGACTTATCTAAGAGACCTTTATTCTCTCTCTCCTTTTTTTTGTCGCATCTTTCGCCAATAAGGTTCGAGTTGTGTGGAATGACCTGGGTAGGGCTCGAAGAAAATAACTAAGCTGTTTTTCCTTTGAAATTGCATTTTCCACGCCAGAATTCTGCAAAGAAATAAACAGGTCTTTAACGTCTTCCAAAAACATGATCTGATTACGAGATCGAGTCTCATTCTTGATTTGCAATTCTTTCCATAAATCTTTTGCGTTCGAAATTGATGTAAGATCTAGCATTATATTGTCATGTACTAAAGACACAATAATTGCTATAGCTTTGTCATTTCTCAAACTCCATTCTCGAAGTTCTTTGCCAGGAGTAGTTATTGGCTTCTCCTCTATTGGTTCTACCCATTGCCATAGACCTTCGCCCTTCAATATGAGTGAAGTCTTTAATTTCCAAATCAAGTAGTTTGAACCTTCTGGATCCAAGATCGTAGTGGTCTTAGCCTGAATATTGCTGATTGACAACTTCTTCTATTTTCTGAATAACTCCAGATACGACTTGCCGATGGATGTATGAGGAATGCTGAGAGGGATGTGAAGATACCACTATATTGACTCTAACTTGTATGCTCTGATACCATTGTAGGAAAATGATAATAATTCTTCCTCAGAGAACACGATGAAAGTTTGAATAAATCAAACTATTATTAGTGTCTTCAATCAGGTCTGTTTGTGATCTATGTACTACTAGCACAGTTTTTGTCTTGATTGAATAAACGTGCGGAATTAAGAGACAACTTTAGACAATTTTGGACAATAAGAAACTATTGATCAAAAGTGATTTTTTATAACTCTGAATCTGAATCATCAATATATATCTCTTGTTGTCTTATCTCGTTGTTGTGTCTCTGATTGAGTTAGTTACAACGAGTAGTGCACATGTATTTATATTGCTACAGGACAGGTCTTTTGGCCTTTTATTTACAGGTCTTTTGGTCTTTTAATTTTGTAACAATAGATCTAATTGTTTACAATGGTTGATATTCAAATAGACGCTCTGTTTCCAGGGTCGAATAATTTCTGTTCGCGAATATTTCGCGACAGTCTGTCTCTTCGTTACAGCTTCGTGTTTCGCGAATTATTCGCGACACTTGTCTCTTCGTGATATTTTCGTGTTTTTCGAATTATTTGCGACAGATGACAGTATCTGAGCTTGAAGAAGAATCCAGAATATTTCGCGAATTGTTCGCAACAATTTCGCGACATCTGGTGTTTGAACAAGAATCAAAATATTTCGCGACAAGATTTTGTTCGCGAATCTTTCGAGCTTCAATAAGAAACCACGAGCTTTTACAAGAAACTGTTTCGTGAATCTTTCGAAAATATTTCACGAATATTTCGAGTTGGCTGCAAGATAAATTTTGCGAATCTTTCGAGTTCCTGTTTGTTTCTTTCTCATCCTTTCTCAAGTAAAACTGCGCACTTTGTTAGTAGAATCAAGATTCGTCTGATCAGGTGTTCTACAAAACTTGTAAGTTTGATAAAGAAGGTTTGGTACCTGTCCAAACTTCGAATGGTGTTTTGTCTAAGAGATCTTTAGTAGGACATCTGTTCTGAATAAAGGTTGTTGTTGAAACAACTTCAGCCCAGAAGGACTTTGGAAGTGTCGCATGTAATAACATGCACTTTGCCGATTCGACTAAGGTTCTGTTCTTTCTCTCAACAAAGACCATTTGACTAAGGCAAATAGGAGGTAATGTACTGTTGCTCAATACCATTGTTAAGGTAGTACTCCTTGAATTCGGTGGAGATATATTCTCCCCCGTTATCTGACCTCAGTGCTTTGATTCGTTTGTCAATTTGATTTTCCCCATGCTCTTTGAATTGTCTGAACTTGATGAAAGCTTCTGATTTCTGTTTAATGAAGTAAACAACTATTCTTCTAGAGAATTCGTCAATAAAGATAATGAAATATTTTGCATCTAACAATGAAGGAGTTTGCATAGGTCCACATAGATCTGTATTGTTGGATTTATCTCCTCTCCTCTCCTAAATTCTATTTTAATTTGCCTCCATTCATGCTGCATTTTTACTCATGTTGTCGCACAGTCTGCATATTTACATGTAAAATAAGACAGGCGAAAAACACGACTATCTGCATAAATACAAGTTTATTTCCACAGGTGAAAAAGATGAAAAAGATGACACAGTGTTTTTACACATGACTTGTGACAGGCGAAAAAGGCAACACTACCCTACAAATGCCGAAGGTGCCCTAATGGAAAAGCGAAGGTACCCTATAAATCAAATCTTAAGGCATTTTGTCATAGTGTCGCATTTTTTGCATCTTCACCAACGTTCATTTCAGCGAAGGCTGACGTCGCGGCCTTCTCACGCTCATCTCATGCAACTGTGCAATCAGATTTGACAACAACAGCAACCACCCACGATCTCCTACAGACAGCACATCCACCTTTGTACTTTTTTCATCTGCACATCTGTAATATTATGTATATATGTTGGATACCATCTGTGCATCCAGTGTGCATGTGAAAAATAATAGCATCAGAAGCTTATCAGAGATAGACGAAGTAGATGCTTTTGTGCATCAATTCTTTGTATTGTCAGTAATAGGTTTATTTCTTTTTACAGATTGGATTAGCTTTGTGAAGCACGCGGTTTCGTCCGCTATTGTCTTGTGCTCACCAGCATTATTGACTTGTATATTATGCTATACTTAATCTGATTACAGCTTTGTTTGTTCTACGTTCAGATTTGTGTCAATATTGCTATGCCTTTCTACATTCTGTCTGACTCTCTTATTGCTTAATCTGGTAGTTTATTCTTGGCAAATTATTATTAGTCTAGTTGTTCACAACTAATAATTAGTCTTGCCTTTTGCGACTAATTCACGACTGATTATTAGTCTAGCCCTTCGCGAATAATTTGCGACTGATAATTTGTCTAGCTATTCGTGACAAATTATCTTTTTGATGTTTTGTTGCTTAATGTTTGGCTACGTAATCAGATCGAACGTGATTTCTATCATTAACGTTCTGTTCATGTCTGATAGGCATAGTCATGCTTAGGGAAAGAGTGAGATAGCTCATTCCATTGCACACGAACACTTTCCGTTCGAATTCGTTTCTCTATTCCAAGTCGGTGCAACAATCCTTTATTATCATCACCTTATACGTGGATAATACGTTGCTTTTCAGCAATAATACCAATTTGGTCAAGGATTCTAAGGATGCTGTTTTCAGAGTTCGACATGACTGATCTGGACGAAGCTCACTTCTGTCAGGGCATTCAGATCCACAGAGATAGAGTGAGACGACTGAGTCTATATCGCTCAACAAAGGTATCTTCACAATATTCTTAACAGATACAATCTAATGAATTGTAAGTTAGATCACTCACCGATGGATCCAAGCATGTATTTGTCAAAGGACCAATGTCCCCAGACCAAGCACGAAGAGGAGCAGATGAGAGAGTATCCTTATCGATCGATACTTGAATCTCTCATATATGCAATGGTCTATACAAGACCTGACATCTCTTTTGTCGTAAGCTCACTCAGCCAATATATGGCTAATCTTGGAATTACCCATTGGAAGGCTCTCATAAGAGTCATGAGGTATATTCGAGCTACCATGGACTAGTGCATCTGCTATGGAGATGTCAACAATGACAATCTACATTAGCTCAGTGGATATTCTGATGCAAGCTAGGGAGGAGATGTAGACAATCATAAGTCCCCATCTGGATTTACATTCTTCTTCAACGGCAGTCCTATCTCATGGAACAGTCGTAAGCAAACCTCTATTGCTCTTTCTTCTACAGAAGCAGAATACATAGCTGCTTCTCAATCTATTAAAGAAACATTTTGGTTGAAAAATTTATTGTCAGACATTAATTTGTATCAGTACAACCTCACAATTTTATTTTGTGATAATCAGACTGCTATTGCCTTATCGGCCAACCCTAGATCTCACTCTAGGAGTAAGCACATTGAAATCAGATATCACTACATCAGAGACAAGGTTCTCAACAAGGAGGTGAGCTTAACGTACTGTAGAACGTAGGACATGGTTGTAGATGTATTCACTAAGACATTAAGTGTTAATGCACACAACAAGTTTTGTGCATTTCTTAGTCTGAAGATCAAGGCATTCACGGATCCAGACTAAGGGGGGGGGGGGGTGTGTGTTGGATTTATCTCCTCTACTCTCCTAAATCCTATTTTGATCTACCTCCATTCATGATGCATTTTTACTCATGTTGTTGCACAGTCTGCATATTTACATGTAAAATAAGACAGGCGAAAAACGTGACTGTCTGCATAAATACAACAAAATTTCCACAGGAAAAAAAGGTGAAAAAGACAACACTGTGTTTTTACACGTGATTTGTGACAGGCGAAAAAGACGACACTACCCTACAAATGTCGAAGGTGCCCTAATGGAAAAGCGAATCTTAAGGCATTTTGTCAGAGTGTCGCATTTTTCGCATCTTCACCAACATTCATTTCAGCGAAGGCTGACGTCGCAGCCTTCTCACACTCATCCCATGCAACTGTGCAATCAGATTTGACAATGACAGCAGCCACCCATGATCTCCTATATATATATGATAGCACATCCACCTTTGTACATTCTTCATCTGCACATCTGTAACATTATGTATATATGTTGGATACCATCTGCGTATCCAGTGTGTGTGTGAAAAATAATTAGAAGCTTATCAGAGATAGACGAAGTAGATGCTTTCGTGCATCAATTCTTTGTATTGTCAGTAATAGGTTTATTCCTTTTTACATATTGGATTAGCTTTGTGAAGCACGCGGTTTCTTCCACTATTGTCTTGTGCTCACCAGCATTATTGACCTGTATATTGATTACAGCTCTGTTTGTTCTGCGTTCAGATTTGTATCAATATTGCTACATTTTGTCTGACCCTCTTATTGCTTAATCTGGTAGTCTGTTCTTAGCGAATTATTATTAGTCTAGTTGTTTGCGACTAATTTTTAGTCTTGCCTTTTGCAACTAATTCACAACTGAATATCAGTCGAGCTCAGTCTAGCTCTTCACGAATAATTCATGACTGATAATTTGTGTAGTTGTTTGCGACAAATTATCTTTCTGATGTCTTGTTGCTTAATGTTTGGCTACGTAATCAGATCAAACGTGATTTCTATCACTAACATTATGTTTGTGTCTGATAGGCGTAGTCATTCTTAGGGAAAGAGTGAGATAGCTCATTCCGCTGTGCACGAACACTTTCCATTCGAGTTCGTTTCTTTTTCAAGTTTCGAGTTCGTTTGAATTTCGTGTTCGTTTCTTTTTGAGCTATTTTTGTTTCTCAGTCACATACACTCTCTTTCTCTAACATGTATGAACAACATCTAACAAACATTTTGCTGCATGCCTATGACTTGATCTAAAAGGAATTCTAGTCTACTTTTCCAAGGATGCATCTATGACAGATAGGGAGATCGACTTTGCCAAAAGGATACTCGAGATCAAGTGCTAGACATTGTCTGGACATGTTCGAAATAGATGCATAATTCAATTGTCCTAAGCGATGATGTCAGAGTAATGCTTTATTGACAAGAACAAAGGTTTTCAAGGCTTGACTAAAATCGGATTAACAATGTGCCAATCTATATAAGTATCCATGCCTCTTGCCGAGTGCAAAGATCTTATTACCGCTATCGATAATTCTACATTGATCAGACTCAAACTCCACCTTATGACCTAAATCTGTATTTCTACTTACTGATAATGGATTTGTAGAGAGTTTAAGAACATACAAGACTTTTGATAGTAGTTTGAATTGATCATGCAAGAATCTCAATCTTCCGGTACCTTCACCTTCGATAGTGTGAATACTATTGTCACCAAGATGAACATACTTCTTTGTGCTATAATGCGTATAGGATTGAAAAATCTCACAATGATTGGTCTTATGTTGAGTAGCTCCAAAATCCAGCACGAATCATCCAAATTTGTGTATTTGTCTTTGACCATAAAAGTGCCTTCGACCATTTCGACTTCAGGAGATGCTGTAACTATATTTCCTTGTTGATCAGGTTGCTTGGCTGCATTCTTCACTTTGAGAATTCGGCAATCCTGGATATCATGGCTATTGCGTTTGCAATACCTGCAAAACATCTTCTTCTTCGACGAATGTGAATTTGATGATTGTTCTTGACTTTGAGTCTATTTTTGATTCGATGTAGACTGCTTGGAGCTTTTTCTACTTCTGTCGTTTTGAGCCCTTGTTGACATATAGAGCATGAGACAAAGAGGTAGACAAAGTGTCTTGACTTCTTCAATTATCTTCTTGCAGCAACACAGTGATAACTCTAGTAAGAGTTAAATCTGAGTGTGTCGTGATGATCATCACCCAGTTCTCACATGTAGAGGGCAGACTTGAAAGCAATGTCATGATTGCATCTTGATCGTCTATGACTGATCCGACAGCGACCATCTGTTGCAAGAGATTCTTAAATTGGTTAATATGATTATGAAGAGAATCATTATTCGACATCTTGAGTGTGAAGAATTAGTAGTTACGTTTCTCACATCATATAGTGAGCTTAGGATGTCCCAAACTTATTTCAAAGTTTTAGCTTCAGCTATGTGGCCAATTTGAGTATATGATATATTGAGGATAATAAGCGCGAAATCTTTACCATCCTTCGATTTCCATTTTGAGTCTTTTGTGTCATCTTTAGGTTTCACTTCGATACCTGTAACAACATCTCATAACTCGTTGGCGATTAGCAAGGTCTTCATCTTAAATTTTCACAAATGATAATTGGATCCATTCAACTTCTTTGCGATAAGACCAGCTTTACTTTGAGAATCCATCTAGAACTTAGTCTGCTATCGATTGTATCGATGATGCTAAGATGTAGTGATGCCAACAACAAAAATTCTCTGATACTGAAAGGATGAAAGGAACTGAAAAATATGATATCAATTTGATATCGTGAAAGATTTCAAGTATTAGAGCCTTTCGCTCTGATATCAAAATAGTATTAGGCCTTGATAGAGATCACAAGTTTGATACCATGACAGTTCAAATAAAGAAGTAGTGATCTAGCATCGATACTATGATAGTATGCTTTGATACCATGTCGAAAATAGGTGAGTAATGGAATAGTGGAAACTTCCTACTTCCAATGCATGACTACGCCTATCAAAAATTGAACAAAGCAGTAATGATGGGAACCACGTCCAAT
Source organism: Diphasiastrum complanatum (assembly GCA_029204225.1). NCBI lineage: Eukaryota > Viridiplantae > Streptophyta > Lycopodiopsida > Lycopodiales > Lycopodiaceae > Diphasiastrum > Diphasiastrum complanatum. The sequence continues at coordinate 22,488,883 of CM055095.1, forward strand.
CTTTAGCAACTAGCTTTTGCTAGATACTAAGTGACTACGTAACCAAACATAAAGTATTGAATTCTCAGACAATTTCTACCAGTTACAAAAGCAATACAAAAATGCATGCATTCTGACACAAACTGAACGCAATAGGGAAATAGTATTGATTAACAAGATCAGATGCTAATGAGCACAAAACAATAATGGATAGAAACTGCGCACTCTAAATCTATCTCTGAGTAATTGAGAATAAGTTCGAAATAAGCAACTCTGCTGATAAGCAGTAGCGCAATAGCAACTCTAAAATAAATCTCTAAAAGACTAAGCTAGAATGCTCAAGAGAGTTCATGCTTGAAAGCTTGATAGAGAGCTAACTACAATACTTTCTGGTTGTGAACGATCTGCTTGATAAGAGTGCAGGAAGTGTTGTGTAATAACACTCAACTCCTTCACAATTCACAGTATGATAATGAGATGTATGAACAACTGATTTATACTAAATAATTAGGTCGTCAAATGCGACTGCCAGTTGGCTGGAGTTTGCTGTGCCAATTATGGTCTTAGCTAAGAGTATTGCTTTACATGAAATTGACAAAAAGATAAGGAGACATTCAAGTCAGGTATCTTATTAGCAAAGGTATGTTTGATCATTGTCATAGCATTATCTAAAGTATTGTTTCCTTCATCTAGAAAAGGGACGAAGTCTGGACTAGACAATCTCTGCAAGGCCAGGTTTCTAACAAAGTAGATGCACATGAAACAGGCATTATGTTGTGCCTTATCCATACCACTCACATAAAGGTTGGTAGTAATCCACTTATGCTCATCAATGACACTTTTTAATTTGTTATTTGTTATACTTTTGTTGTGAAGCCATCTGGTCTTTTTCAGGAATTCTATAACAACATTCTTACAAACATGAGCATGTTCCTTAATACTTTCGTGATCGATATTCTGATAAATGGGTAAAATTTTGGCTAATTTAAACCATCCCTGGTAGAGTTCCATCGCTACTTCATTGATATGATTGGCGTAAAGGAATATGATTAAGCCCTTTGTTCATGTCATTTTTTAGATGTTTATTACTAATAATTCTAACATTCATGGAGATGAAATGATCAAATGTTTCACAAATAAACTCTTTGAAACGTTTATTATCAGTGTAAGTACAAGTTGGGATATTATTTACATCAAATTCACAAAAGACTTGAAAGGGTTTATACCATTCATGTTTCAAATGCGAAAAAAAAGTCCATCCAAACACAATTTGCTCAAAGATATCATCAACCTGACCAAATATGTGTATTAATGTCTCAGAAAAAAGTCATTTAACATTTATCTTCTCAAAGCATCTATTGTAGTAATGTAAATGTAGAAATATTTTCCCTTTATCTCTTTTAACCACTAGTCGTTGCCTACCAGTTGCACTTACCTCCGAATCTCGTATTTCGTCTATTTCCTCCTACACATGGATCAATCACGATAAAAGTTCAGTTTTTTAATAGGAAGATCCCCTTTTCCACCACTGCTTTGCCCCTCATTGCCTTTGCTTGGAAAGTATTTCCTCTTCTTGTTGCCACTACCTGATATGACTGAGCTTGGATTGTTCAGATTGAAGGAACCTATCTTCTTGCTTGAATTTTGGAAGTATTTATCCTGTAAGTTAGAGAAGTTGGGCTTTTTTAAGAGGCATTCAATTTCTTGAATGTTTTCGGCATCACCAAAGTGTGCAAGTAGCTTAGTAGTGGGGTTATTGAAAAGTTGAATGGCAGCATCAATCACGTGTTGTCTAATATAAAGAAAGACAAGTGGGCTTTGACAACATCTCTAGCAAGTTTATGAAGCCAAAGGAAGAATGCATTGAGTTGGTTTGTAGAGAGGCACTGGGGAAGAATTTGACAAGGTTATTCATTATATACCAGATAGCATGTTCGAACCAAATAATAGAAGAATTGTTTTTGCATTTGTCACCGCATCTTCACTTAAAGAAAGGTCTCTTCCAGTTTCAAATTCTAGCTTGATGCAAGCTCATTCTATTGAATCCAGTATCAAAGTGGCCACTAGTTCTAATCTAGGTTTGCTCAGAGGTACATCTTGCGGGTTCAAAACGGCTCATTTTTATGACAATATCAAAGGCAATAGGAGTATCAAAGGAAGGGTTTTGTGAAAAGATGCAAGCTTACAGGGTTGCACTTCAGTATCAATAAGATGGGTAAGAGCGATCCATAGTTTCATAGAAATGGGTGTCGTAAAGGCAATTTTGGCATATTTAAATTCAATAGTACGACCAGATACCAAGGGTACTTGGCAATTCTTGGATTGACAAAAATCAAAGACAGACTCATTGTCGGCTTCCACGCCACCATCCCACACAACAAAACCGCACAAGTTAGTTACGTGAGGAAGACATGTGTCATAGCTGAGCATCAGTTGTTATCCATGTCCGAAACAAGCCTTTCAGTAATCTATCAGCTTGATTGCAATTTACAAATAATATCTCCAATCTTCCCTATCATGCATTTCATATTTAGCAATACATTCCGCCCTTTAATAAAACCGTATCAGGGCAGATGCCATACTAATCAGTATAAGAGCAAAAAGAATGTATTAAGTTCACATAAAAAAACATTAGTAAGAAGTTATTCTTTATTACACAAGTAAAAAGAGATGTGACCTTGACCAAAGTATAGGTACTAGGGCAGATCCGTGCCATACTAGCCCCAAGAACATCCCATGCAAAGCGTTTGGGAGTTCTTGTACCTTATGGCTTGGGAAAATCCATGCCATTCAAGCATGTCAAAATCAAACTCCAAGAACATTCATAGCCAAACTCACATTTGCTATACTTACGTTTTATTTCTAAGAAATACTTGTATCTTTTAGAAAGTAGGAAAATCATCATTTTAAACGTAGATCCATGCGGTATAAGCAGTCTTTACGGAACATAGAGTTAAGAAAGCATTTATATTACGTAGTATTAGAACTTCCACATGTATGTATGCACCATATTGTAGCATGGGGTGAGACTACCTTACGGGTTTATGTAGCATTTTGAAAGTTCATACCTGAATATGAGGAGAGGTTATTTCCAGCGAGCTATCCATCTTCTTTTTGAGTATAAAAATCGCTTGCGTGCTATCGATAACACACCAAAAGTATCGAATAAATGGTAGTGCCATTTCATAAAAGAAACTTATAGTCTTTTATTGGTGTTATAATCAATCAAACGTTACCCTAATGTCAAAGGCAAGTACTATTATTATGCATACTTAAGAGTTACAACTTCAGAGTCCATTGTTCAAATGTAAGCACCTATATGAAACAGTAGGTTGTATACTTTACTCAACCGTTCAAAGCTACAACTTATAAACTTGTGTGCTCAAAACTTTGTAGGTTTATGCTTATAATCGTAAGAAAGCAATTCTTAGTATAGCAAGCAAATGTATATTGAAAGTGCTATCACTATCCGTCAACGATTTAAGAGACGAATAGAAACCATGTAGAGCGGCCACCTTCAATGATTCATCGTTGAGACAGATCGTAATCATGTACGGCGGCCAATCATCAATCAATTCATCGCTGAGATAGGATGATGTATCATAGCTAAAGCAACATGCTATTGTATATCATGAAAATAGCACATGATGAGGCCCTCCATCGCATTTCTGATGGTATACCAATGATCAAACCACATTGATTATCATGCTATGTTTACACATTAATCATTAGCAAACATCTTATAGCATTAGGAGTGCGGCCCACTTGCCATTTTGAAATCTGTTGGCCAGCGCCCACTTTGCATGGTTCCTCATGTGTACAAAAAAGTGATCAAACGCATTCCATGCTACATCGTTGTCCAAAGGCACAACTTATTGTGCAAGGAACTATGTCATACTTGTGTATGGATTATCGGTTGTATCTGAAAAAGCGCCCTCTTGCGAAAGTCTCCAGCATGTATTTAGTAGCCAAAACAAAGTACCAGTCTATGATAATCATGCCATCATATAAGTTACACAGCATGGCTAGCAGAGGCATTTCATCAGAAATGAAGAGTCATAAAGCCAAGCAATGGAAGACTTCTTACCTTTGGTTGTAGTAGCCCTCCCACGATAACTCTTGCATTGGTTTTTACAAGTATCCTCTCCACCCAACAGAGATAATAGTAGTAGAGAAGCAAACCAAGCAATTACAAAGCAAAAGAGAGAGGAAGAAGGCAGGAAGAGTGAACCTTAGGGTTGTAGTCACCTTCTTTTTTTTTTTTATAGAAATTCAGTACTTCTACATGCATCGAATGGTTGAAGATGCACACCGTTGGATTGAATCTCTATCATGTGCACAGATCATAGCCATTCAATGAGAAACAAATTTCCCACCAAAAGATCAGGAATTTTTCTGGGGCCATGTTTCTAAGTTTGGTCAGGTAAGGCATTTAAATTGGTTTGGTATCATAAGAGAAAACAACCATTTAAAACGTTTTGAAGGGCAAGTAAAGTGTAATATCATATCGTAGAGTCCATGAGAGAGAGAGAGAGAGAGAGAGAGAGAGAGAGAGAGAGAGAGAGAGAGAGAGAGAGAGAGAGAGAGAGAGAGAGAGAGAGAGAGAGAGAGAGAGAGAGAGAGAGAGAGAGAGAGAGATCGGTTAGCTCATGTGCTCAACATTGCATACATGAAGAATTCATTAACAACTAAAAAGCAAGAACAATGGAAAATGGAAAATGACAAGCAATCACAATAAGAGCAAGAGCATGAAACATTAGCACATGAGGATGCTTGGCTTTGCAAAGTGGTAGAGTTTTCTCCTCTCTATTAGCATGTAAAATGTGTACAAGAAGTGTCTTTTATCTTTGGGGAGGCTTGCTTCCTATTGGCTACTTGCAAGAAGGTAGGATTGAAATCCTAACCCTTCAAAAAATACACAATCTAATCTACGGTGCACAAAGAAGCACACCCCACCTACCACCACTTTGACTTTTGACTAATTACAATACTTAACAAACTTAAGTTTTAAACTTTGGCCTTTTAACATTATTTTAATTGCATGGCCCAAAGTCTACTCATTGGGCTATGGGCTTATACACGTAGAAAGCACGACCCTCGCAACTTATTTTTACTACTTCCGGCTATTTTATTTATATAAACGGAATACCCACAATAGGGTCTCCGACCTGAGGTAGTGTCAGTCTCTCGGCGCTATGGTGATTAGTATTGGCCTTGGGTTTTGCGGCGGCGCCTGATGAAATATCTGGTGACATCGTCCATAAATTCGACGGCGCCAAGCTTTGTGGATTCTTTGGTGAAAAAAAGACTTTGTCAAAACCCTCTATCCAAAATTGGGAGATCCAGGCATTAAATTTTTGGGGCCATAGGTGGCCTAGCATCGCCGCTCTATAGTACCCTCGGGCCACTGGAAGTTGGTCTTCCATTTTGGTTGATGCCAAGGCCATATTAGGATCAAAAAAAGGAGGCAAAAGAAAATTGTCCCATCGTGTGGTGACTCGTAGCAAAACTTCTAAGTCCTGAATGAATTCTGCAGCCGTGCGTGTTAGAAATCAATGATAAACTTCATTGTTACTGTTTACAAGGTACATTAATGTTGACAACTGTGACCAGCTGTCATTAGTCGTAGGCTAGTCTATTAGTCTACTCGTAGGTTTCCTGTCTCTATCAGGGGGTTCAGGGTTTATTTGTACATTATACATTCTGTATGAGTTAGTGTGATAGAGTGACAGTGCGTGTTCTTCTTCCGCCTTCTGTGGTGATTGCTTATGGTGAATGCTTGATGTTGCATATCTAATTCTTGACATGGTATCAAAGCAGCAATAGTCCTGCGTGCCTGATCAGTGGATACAGCTTGTCACAGGCTCCGCAACGAAGTGAGAAAGTCTTTCACGGGAGGTGAAAGCTTGGAGAGATAAAAACGGCTGGAAGAAATCCTTCTTTGGTGTATTTTGTGATAAATTTTACAGTTTTTAGGACAATAATAATTGTACTTTACAATCATACAGAGTTATTGGTTTCTTAATCAATGAATCTATCAAGTCCTACACATTAGATCTTGATCTAGATTCACTACACTTGGATTTAAGCAAGAGCAATGGATCAACACATCATTTTTTAGTGAGAGCGGCCTCACACATGTGGAGTACTGTCCACTGTACGTCCTGCACCTGAAACAACAAGTACAATGATACTAGATAGCAATCATACATAAAAATCACAAGACAAATGACTAGAAACCTCACAAAAGTGTAGAGTGCAAAAGTCTTATCAATCTTCTTAGCAAATCGGATGATCCTTTTATGGATCAAGTACATCCATGAGTCTGGTACAGTCCATCAGGCCTTTACACGTGTGAAGAGTGCCACATCACTCAGATCTATCCATTTGATCCATCCTTGATCCTTATCCAATAGTTGACCTTCTAGAATATGACTAAAGTCCAAAAAGCTAGTCTCCTAGAATATAGGAATATTCTCTACAAAATAGGATCTAAGAAAAATGGTCAACTCTTATCTTCTAGTACTCTATACACACGTGTGAACATTCACTTGCCATGTGGGAGCATTTACTCATGCACATGCAAGGAAAAGCTAATTTGTAGGTGACTAGTCAACTTGACTAAAAACTAGTCATTTCATATTCACACTAACTAGAATGATACAAAATCAATTTGGATATATACAAACATGAAAAGTACATCCTTTCACACGTGGAAATAGGCTCCACACGTGTGAAATCAGATCATCAACATATTCTAATGTTTGATCAATATTTACATGAACCAATGTCAAGTGAGAAGTGACAATTTTCAACACTCCTCCTCATTTCTAACTTGGCAAATCTAGTGTACATCTATCTACAATTCCAAGAGCATATCTTAACTTAAAAAATGGATCTTTAATGGTTTGGTTAAGATATCAGCTATGCATTCGGATGATGGTACATGATGTAGTTGCACTTCTTTGGATTGTACCTTCTCTCTCACAAAGTGGTGAGCTATCTCAATATGCTTTGTTCTAGCATGAAAATAGGATTTAAAGCAATTTGTTGAGAAGCTTGATTGTCACAAAATATGTAAGGGATCTCTTTGGCCTGTAGCACATGTAGTTCCATCAAGAGTCTTCTTAGCCATAGGAGCTCTTTGGTTGTTGAAGTCAATGCCTTGTACTCGGCTTCACAAGAAGATATTGAGATTGTATCTTGCCTTTTGGAAAGTCAAGATATCACTCCTCCACAAAGAAATGTTTCAAATGCACTAATGGACTTCCTATCCATCTTGTCACCTGCAAAATCTGAATCCGAGTAGGCTCTCAAGTGCAAGTTAGATCCTTCATAAAGTATGCCAAAAAATCTAGTACTAGAAACATATCTAAGTACTCTCTTGGCACTTTTCCAATGATGAACTAAAGGAGCTTGCATACTTTGACTCAACTTGCTTACACAAAAACTTAAGTCAGTTCTAGTGATGGTTAAATAGATTAGAGAGCCTATAATCTTCCTAAAGAGGGTGATGTCCTCAAAGAATGCTTCATCACCTTCATTAGTTGCTTTCACAACATGCTCCATAGGGGTGTCAATCCCCTTACAATCTTTCATACCAAATCTTTCAAGAATGGAAGTAGCATACTTAGATTGACTTATGAAAGTACAATTGATACTTCTAGACACTTATATCCCAAGTATAAACTTTAGGAAGCCTAGATCTACCATCTTGAACTCACTAGATAAGTCAACTTTTACTTTGTCTATGCCATCATCATCATTTCCTGTCATAATGATGTCATCAGCATAAAGAACCAAAATGATTATCTTTCTTTCATTACATTTGAAATATCAAAAAGGTTCATAGTACAAAGCCAAGGGAATAGAGAAAATCATGCAACCTAGAGTACCAAGCTCTAGGTGCTTGCTTCAAGCCATATAGGCCCTTCCTTAAGTAGCACACCTTTTACTCCTCACCAACCTTGATGAAGCCCTCGAGTTGCATCATGTAGATTTCCTCTTCTAAGAAGCCATTCAAGAAGGCATTTGTCACATCCATTTGGTAGAGATCCCATTTGAACAAAGTAGCAATGCAAATGATTAATCTAATAGTTACAAGCTTAGCTACAGGTGCAAATGGTTCTTCATAATCCAATCCTTTTATTTGAAGAAATCCCTTAGCAACAAGCCTAGCTTTGTACTTACTAATAGATCCATCTTGATTGTACTTAATTCTATAGATCCACTTACATGCAAGTGATTTCTTTCCTCTTGGAAGATTTACAAGATTCCAAGTATGATTCTCTTCTAATGCATCATACTCTACTTGCATTGCATCTCTCCAAACTTTAGATTTATATGCTTCTTCAAAAGATGATGGTTCTTCAAGTAATGTAGCTAAAAAAGAGTAAGAGGTAGAAGATGTAGAGTCTTCCTTTTGCTTTCTCTTGTCCACATAGGTAAGCCTTGCCTTGATGATCTTCTCGGCCCCTTTTGACTTGGATCCAAATCTCCATCCTCGGGTTTTTCATGATCCTCCTCGGGTTTGTCAAGATCCTCCTCGAACTTGTCAAGATCTTCAATGCACAATTTGTCAAGATCCATTTGACAAGCTCTTAGAAAATTGTGACTCATTAAAAAGTACATCCTTGCTTACCTTTACTTTCTTGGATGTAGGATCATATATCCTATATCCCTTGCTATTTTCTCCATAGCCAACAAAGATTCCTTTGAAGGAGGTAGCATCTTCTTTCCTTCTAGTCTCCAAAGGAATGTGTACATAACAAGTACATCCAAAGATCTTAAAATCTTTTACATTGGGTTTCTTATCAAACAAGGCTTGATAAGGTGAGATCCCATCTATAGCACTACTAGGAAGTCTATTACACAAATAATCAGCACATGTTATGGCTTCTCCCCAAAATGAGATGGGAAGTGATGCATCAAGTCTCAAAGACTTTGCACACTCACATAGACTCCTATTTTTCCTCTCGACCAACCCATTTTGTTGAGGGGTGTAGGAACAAGTGTATTGTAACTTAATACCATTGATCTCACAAAAGTCTTTCATTTTATTGGAGGTGTACTCTCCTCCATTATCACATCTTAGTGCTTTGATAGAAGTACTAAGTTGTTTCTCTACCAGAGACTTGAACTTAATGAAAGCTTCATAAACAAGACTTTTCTTTGATAGTAACTCAATCCATGTGAATCTAGTACAATCATCTATAGAAGTTACATACATCAAGGCACCAACATAACTTGCATGTGCAAAACTATGTACATCAGAATGCATGAGATCCAAGGGGGAGAGAGATCTTGATGAAGATTTGTTGTAAGAAGACTTGTGTGACTTTGCAAGGCCACATGCCTCACACATCTTTCCACACTTCTTGAAAGCTCTTGGTAGACTGAGAGCTAGTTCCTTGCTTGCCATTGACTCCATAGATTGAAGATTAGGGTGGCCTAATCTCTTATGCCAAAGCTCCACTTGAGTTAGCTCCTCCCTATCCAAGTTCACACTTTCACTTGCAACATTAGCATCCAACTTGAAAAGTCTACCTTGATTAATGCCACTAGCTATGCACTTATCATTTTTCAAGATGGAACAAACTCCATTCTTGAAATGTACATCTAGTCCATTGTCCATTAATTGTCCTACAGTAAGCAAGTTTCTTGAAATGGTAGGAACATACAAAACATTATCTAGATCTATCCTTTTAGATGTGCCTAAGCAAAGAGGTATAGATCCTATGCCATCTATCTTGCATGCTTGATCACTAGCAATGTATATTGACTTCTTAGAGTCATTACAAGATAGAAGAGTAGAAAAATAATGCTTGCTAAAGGACATGTGGGAACTAGCCCCACAATCTATCCACCATGTGTCTTGACTTGAAGTTGGTGTAGATGCAACCATTAAGGATGTGTTGAATCCATCCTCTTCTTCTTGCTCTTGAGCAATGTTCCCTTGATCTCCTTTGGCTTGTTGATTCTTCTTCAAGTAGCATTCTGAGGCAAAGTGTCCTTTCTTTCCACAAAAGACACACTTTAGTTTTGCCTTGTTCTTCACTTTGCCTTTGGAGGTAGATCCTCCATTCTTCATCTTGGCCTCCTTGCCTTGATTTTTCTTGAATGGATTTTGCTTCTTCTTGCCTTTAGATGTAAAGTTAGCTTTCTCCTCTCCTCCATTAAGTGACATGCTATCCATTCTTGTCTTGAGGTGTAGAAGCCTACTCTCCTCGGCCACAAGAACATTGTGCAACTTTTCAATGGATGGAAGAGAGTCTTGAATGGCAAATGATTGGACTAAGTTGGTGAACTCATCACCTAGACCATTCAAGATGATTTGCACTAGTTCTTGATCTTGGATCTTCTCTCCTATTGCACTTAACTCCCTGTTAAGAGATTTGATCCTAAGGACATACCCTTGTCCACTCTCTCCACTTCCTTTCATGCTTTGGAAAACTTGATTTCTTAGCATGAGGATTCTTGAAATATTGTTGGATTCATAAATGCTCTTCAATGAATCCCAAGCCTCTTTGGATGAGGTACAAGAAGACACCTCTTTCAAGAGGTCATTGCATACATTTAACTTTATGCAATGTAGAGCTAATCTTGCTCTCTTCTTGTATTTGGCTTGTTCTTGGGGAGTTTAAGGCTCTTCCTCTACTCCTTGAACTATGTCATATAGATCATGGATCACTCGGAGTGATTCCATTCTCACTTTCCAAATGGAATAATTTGTAGAAGTGAGTCTCTCACTTCATTCCATCAAATATCCACTCATGGCTGACATTTTAGAATGAATGCTTATTAAGAATCACAAAGATTTTTGAATTTTAAAAGATCTATGAAAAGGCATGAATCTTACTAGAATGCCTATAGGCTTGTCTCTATCAAACTAGCACAAAAGCTTGAATGATACTCAAAGATCTTACCAAAAATTCCTACCTTTCACTCTCACAAAAAAAAAATTGCTTTACACTTTTCTTAGAGATTTCACTTCAACTAAGGATCTGAACAAATCAGCCTCTAAGATCTGATCTTAGACTCTAAAAAGAAATGCTTCAATGATCCAAAACACTATTTGGCCATAGGCATTAGCTAGAATGAATCTAGATCAATACTATGCTTCAAAAATCACCAAAAAATGAACTAGTATTGTGATTTTGGGACCAACAAACACAAAGTAACTTGAATTGAAAGTTGTTGTACGGTTTCACACGTGTGAAAAAGTACATACACAACCTCCAAGTCGTTTTGATCCAAATGATTACAAGCTATCACTCTAGAAGAACTCGCCCTCACTAGTATTGGCCAAAAACAAAATTTTGCCAATGATCTTTACAAGATTTATGATTCAATGATCACTCTCTTACTTAGCTCTGATACCATGATAAATTTTATAGTTTTTAGGACAATATTGATTGTACTTTACAATCATAGAGAGTTGTTGGTTGCTTAATCAATGAATCTATCAAGTTCTACACATTAGATCTTGATCTAGATTCACTACACTTGGATTTAAGCAAGAGCAATGGATCAACACATCATTTTTTAGTGAGAGTGGCCTCACACGTGTGGAGTACTGTCCACTGTACGGCCTGCACCTGAAACAACAAGTACAATGATACTAGATAGCAATCATACATAAAAATCACAAGACAAATGACTAGAATCCTCACAAAAGTGTAGAGTGCAAAAGTCTCATCAATCTTCTTAGCAAAATGATGAGTCTGGTACAGTCCAGCAGGCCTTCACACGTGTGAAGAGTGCCACATCACTCAAATCTATCCATTTGATCCATCCTTGATCCTTATCCAATAGTTGACCTTCTAGAATATGACTAAAATCCAAAAAGCTAGTCTCCTAGAATATAGGAATATTCCCTACAAAATAGGATCTAAGAAAAATGGTCAACTCTTATCTTCTAGTACTCTATACACACGTGTGAACATACACTTGCCATGTGGGAGCATTTACTCATGCACATGCAAGGAAAAGCTAATTTGTAGGTGACTAGTCAACTTGACTAAAAACTAGTCATTTCATGTTCACACAAACTAGAATGATACAAAATCAATTTGGATATTTACAAACATGAAAAGTACATCCTTTCACACGTGGGAATAGGCTCCACACGTGTGAAATCAGATCATCAACATATTCTAATGTTTGATCAATATTTACATGAACCAATGTCAAGTGAGAAGTGACAATTTTCAACATTGCAGGTTTGGAGCTTAGAATCATCAGTGGGCAACGAAGACACAGTCTCGAAGGCATCAGAAAGGCCAGGGCAGCATCAAACAAGTTGAAAATCTGTTGAGTGGGAAGATTTTTACAATACTTCCTAGTTGTTGTGAAAATAGTTTCGGAGGCATCCAAAAGGCCAGGGCAGCATCAGACAGATTGAAAATCTGTTGAGTGGGGGAGATTCTTACAATACTTCCTAGTTGTTGTGAAAAGTGCTATTTGTGTGAGAGGTTTGCCAGGAAATCTCTCATTTGTCTATTTGGAGTACCACAAATCACACTAGATAGTGTCTAGTACTGTCATTCAGATTTAGGAAGCTTCATACTTTTCACATTATTGTCGATCTCTGTCTTTTGAACGATCACACATTTCGAAATCTTTACAAAGAGGAGGCGGCGTAGTTGTCGCGCCGAAGTGGAAAATCTAGAATATTCTCTCTGAAAGTTCTTATATTCTCTCTACTTTCATCTTGTCCGTACCAATATCGGATCGATGCGCCAGAGGTAAAGAAAACCAAGAGCAGTCGTACATCCGCACGTCATACCGATATCACATATCAGTACCAATATTGGAGCGACGCGCCAGAGGTAAAAAAATCCAGACAAGTCGTCCATCCGCGCGTCATACCGATATCGCATATCTGTACCAGTATCGGATCCACGCGTGTGAGCTAAAGAGAATCTCGAGTAGTCGTGCACCCGCGCGTCGTACCGATATCAGTGTCCAACCAAAAATTTACAATTCTGTGGTGTGATAAATTTTGTGAACCAAACTCATCTATCCAGTAATGGCAACTCTAAGCGAGAGTGTCCTTAATGAGTCAAGCAAATTGGAAGGTGCCGGCAACTATGCAATTTGGAAATTCAAACTGAAGAACATTTTCATGGAAAAAGAGCTGTTGGAGATCGTGACAGGTGAAGAGACAAGGTTAGTGACTAGCATTTGATAGGAGAAAATGGAAAGCCAAGAATGTCATCAACTTATCGGTTAGAGATGCAATTATTCCCTATATTTCAGATTCAGAAGGACCAAAAGAAGTGTGGGATACATTGAAGGCATTGTTTGAAACGACAAATACATCTCGAATACTATTTCTGAAGACGAAGTTGCATACATTGCGGATGGATGATGGTGCAACTATTGTTGATCACATATTGAAGATCAAAGAGATCCGTGAACAATTAGCGGCAGTTGGAGAGCGAGTACAAGATCGTGAGATCATGCAATTGACATTGAATAGTCTGAGTGAGTCACATCAGATGTTTGTGACGAATATAGCCACAAGAGAAAATCTTCCAACCTATGAAGAACTAGGTGGATTGCTTTTGCAAGAAGAGCAATGTCAAGAGAACTTGAATCATCGTAACAGGAGCTATGATCAAGCTCTTGTAGTTAGAGGATGAGGTGGAAGATTTGGCCATGGAAGGTATCATTCGAGAGGAGGAAACTCAAGTCGGGGATCATTTCAACAATTTCATGAGCAAGTCAATGATAGTCCGAATCGAGGCAATTGGAATCAAGGCCGAGGTCAAGGACACGGCTATTCAAGACAAAATAGACCTGGAAATTGTAGGACTGCAACAAACCTGGCCACTGGGAGCGTGAATGCTTCAAGAAATAGAAGGAGAAGGAACAAAGAAAAGACAAATGGCAAGCGAGAAATTATGCTGATCAACATCAATTTTACGACTATTATAAAGAAGACAATTATACTGATCTACATCAATACGATAATGATCAATATGAAGGTGATACTGGTGAGAGTTCAAAATTGCTCATTACAGCATTACTGACAAGTGATGAAGCCAAGGATACATGGTACATTGATAGTGGTGCATCCAAGCACATGACTTCAAGGAAAGAGTGGTTTTCAAAACTCAAGAAAACTGACAATGGTGATGAAGTTGGACAAGCTGATGGCAAATTGCTATCTGTTAAAAGAGTTGGAGTGGTACCAATGAAGTTAGCCAGCAGGAAGATAAAGCAGATAAGCAATGTGCAATATGTACCTGGCTTAGCTAACAATTTACTATCTGTTGGGATGATGGCTGATCAACAACTCAAGGTTGAGTTTGACAGTGACAAATGTATTGTCAAAGACATCAATAATCACTACAAAGTGATTGCTACAGGAGCTAGAGTCAACGGGAATCGACTTTACAAATTGAATGCGAGATCTTTTACTCAAGCTATGGTAAGCATTGTTGATAGTCGAAGTGATCTTTGGCATCAAAGGTTTGGTCATATCAGTGCTCAAAGCTTGCAAATTCTTAAAAGAGGCAATCTACTTGTTGTATTGCCTAATATCTCTTTTGAAGGAAAAATATGTGAGGGTTGCATTTTGGGAAAACAACATAGAGAGAGATTTCCCAAAGATGGAGCAAGAAGAGCCAATGGCATTCTTGATCTTGTTCATAGTGATCTGTGTGGACCAATACAAACTAGGTCCATTAGTGGTTGTTACTATTTCATCACATTCATTGATGACTATAGTAGACATATCTGGATTTATTTCATAAGCAAGAAATCTGATGCCTTTGCCAAGTTTAGAGAGTTCAAGGCTCTAGTTGAAAAACAAACAGGTTGTTGTATTAAGACCCTCAAATCAGATGGTGGCGGTGAGTATTTTTCAGCAGAGTTTATAAACTTTTGCAAGGATCAGGGGATCAAGAGACAAACCACTACACCCTATTCACCACAACATAATAGAGTTGTACAACGAAAAAACAGATCCATTGTGGAGATGGCTAGGGCAATGCTTAAGAGCAAGGGTTTGCCAAATACTTTATGGGCAGAAGCATGCAACACAGCTACTCATATCTTGAATCGGTGTCCTACGAAGTCCGTGGAGGGTAAGACACCTTACGAAGCTTTTACTGGAAAGAAACCTAATGTTTCTCATTTACGAGTATTTGGTTGTGATGCTTACGCTCATGTACCTGATGAAAAACGAAAGAAGTTGGATGCAAAGGCTGTTAAGTGTATTTTCCTTGATATGATGAAAGAGCCAAGGCATATTGGATGTATGACACAGATGCACAAAAGATCGTGATTTCCATAGATGCTACTTTTGCTGAGATGGGTCAAAATGACCAAATAAAATTGACAATTGATCCCTTTGATGATAAAGCTAAAGTGCAAGTGAAGGAAGAAGTTGGTGTCGATATGGAAGAGCCAATGGAAAAAGATAGGGTCAATAATGAGATTTCTAGGAGAGTGCCTAAGTGGTACTTGTCAGTAACAAGTGATGCTAATAAGGGAGATACTCCCGAATCAAGTGAGCAGGGAGAGCTCAAGGCTCAAGAACCAAAAACTTTTGATAAAGCAAAGGAGCACAAGGAGTAGCGTGAAGCTATGGAAACATAAATGGAAGCTATATACAAAAATAGGACGTGGAACTTGGTTGAGCTACTTGATGGTAAGACGCCTATCACTTGCAAATGGATATACAAGATCAAATATGGAGCTGATGGGCAACTCAACAAGTACAAAGCACGGTTGGTTGCGAGAAGATTTGAGCAGCATGAAGGTATTGATTTTGAGAAAACCTTCGCACCCATAGCTAAGATGGTAACTATACGTTCTATCATTGCTATTTCTGTTTTCTATGGTTAGAAGATCCAACAAATGGACGTTAAATCTGCTTTTCTTAATGGAGTGTGGATGAAGAGGTGTACTTAGTGAAACCTCAAGGATTTGTTGAGCCAAGGAGAGATCATCTCATTTGTAAGCTCAACAAAGCCATTTATGGACTGAAGCAAGCACCACGGCCGTGGTACTCTTGCATTGATGAACACTTCAAGTGAAGGGGAATGGTAAAGAGTGATGCTGATCCTAATCTTTACATTGTAAGGCAAGACTCAGATATAGTGTTCATTGTGTTGTACGTGGATGATTTGATTATTATAGGAAGTAATGATAGCTTAATTGATGAAATAAAATCAGATCTTTGCAATGCTTTTGACATGAGTGATCTAGGATTGATGCACTATTGTCTTGGCATTGAAGTATGGCAAAAGGACGACATGGTCTTTCTTACACAAAGCAAATATGCACGAGATTTGCTTTATAAGTTCAATATGAAGGATTGTAAGCCTTCATTAGAGAAAATATGGGCCGAAAGAGGGCCTTATAAGAAATGCCATGTAGGAGAGAGAAATAACTATAAAGTAATTATAATATCATTTTCTAACTTCTTTACGCATCTGCCCGCACTAATTTCCATGTAAATGAATGCACCTTAGTTTAGTCACATCAAACTTCACTGGTGTTTAACCACAGTTAAAATATAATTTTTCAAAATGCTGAAATATTCCCTCCCAATAGTTGAGAACACTCAAAAATTTGAATTAGGAGTGACATTTGTGAAAAAAGCCTATGCCATCTCTATCTCCAGCAAAGTCGTTAGCACCATCTCCAGCTTTGTTATTGTCATTGTGTTGTTTGTTACTATATTATTGTACTTATGACAAAGCTTTATCATCTTCATGTGGATCTGTCACCAGAATATGCTCCACTCAGGACGAAAAATTCAAAGCAACTCAACTTCTGATATGGTCCGATATAGGGAGGAAAAGCTAAAGCATGTAGATTTATGGTCATCAGGAACATTGTATTCTATTGATCCATGTTCATTGCAACATCCAGATTTTCATTCGGTGAGTCAGTTAATAATCTATATGTGTCATGGTAAAAATGGCCTTTTGGGTTACTGTGAGAATTTGATGCTCTATGGGAATGCACATTCAATGCAAACAATACATTATTTGGAAGAGGAATCAAGAAAAACATCAAAGGACTGCGAAGAAAAATCTACAAAGATGAAAACTTGTTTGGATGAAAATGAGATGCTCAAGGAGGAGATCCAAAGGGTGAAATCTTCTTTGCATCATTATACAACTAGTAATGATGAGATAAAAATTGCATTTTAATCCATGCATATCTCATATTTGTCTCTTGTTAAAGATATGGATGTGCTCAACAAAAAGTCCGAAGCAACAAGATGAAAAGACTGGTAAACAAGGATATATGTGATCTATCATCCAGAGGTCATAGAAGAAGACGAATCCATGCATTCAAGTAAGTTTTAGCTTATTTGGTACTGAAAATTGCTTGAACTTTTTGATTTATTCATAATCACTAATTTTGTTATTTATTCATTTCAACTTTTTGTTGATTTGCTTATTATATACTGTTGTGAATACTATGAGTGTCCTAATTTCTATTGACATTTTCATGAACATGATGATTGCAATGCAGATCAGCATTGGTTGTTGAAGACCATTTGGCCGATGACTGATAGCATTATGGATGGAGTTGAAAAAATATTAGACACTACAGTGTTTCGAGGGGCATGTGACTTTTCTAGCATCAGTAGGGAGCATATGCAACAATGTTTAAGATGATAAAGGAGGCATTTGCACAGGTAAATATTAGAAGGTTTACAATCCCATGACCATTTCATCTTTTAAAAAAAAAAGACATGTTAAACGATGGTATCAGACAATAGTTGGTAATCCATCTCATATCAATGAAGTGCATTGCTCGAAAGGAGAAAGTCTAGCATATAACAATTCCAACAATTTATTTATTGACATTAATCAGTTATTAACATTCATCCTAAATTTTTACAGTATAACAAATGAGAATATCAATAACAAGTTGATAGTTGTTCTTAAATTAGATGAGTTCGAAATTATAAAAGGACAAAAAATGGAAAGAGTCAGTCTCACGATCATGAATGGAGCACTTTCAAATTCAGAAGACTCAAAAGGCCTCAATTTTAGTGTTCAATCAGAAAATGATATTTGGTGGTTGGCAGCATTTCAGGTATAGCAGTTCCTTTGCACAATAAATAGGGATAATTATTTGAATATGGATTTCATATCTAAAATCTTCTTTGTGTTAATATTATTACTACCGATTCCTCTAGGAAATGTTCATATTTGTAATTGCATGCGGAGGTGCGTATTATAGAAAAAATAATATATCTTCACATCTTGTTTGCATGGAATTCCAAGCCAAAGGCCTCTGCAAAGGAAGCTATATCCAGATTAGAGGATGTGTTGTCCAAAGCAGGCTTACATAAAGGCCATGTTAAAATAAAAAAAGATGACAAGTTATTAGGTAAAACATGAAATATTCCATGCAAGCCGAACATTGGAGGATCTAAAGCTCGAAGATTTTTATCAAATTATTCTGGCAAACAGTCTAAGGTTCAATACATGGTTTGGAAAGAAATTATTGCAGCAACTCAAGCTAAGAAGAAGGTTCTACTCGTATACACAAAGTAGAAGTTTGGAAAAAGTTAGACAACATGGTGAAATACTTGAGAAAAGATAAATTTTCAAATACTGATTCTCAAATGATACAGAAAACAACCAATGAATTTGTGGATGCAGTTCAAAGTGCATGGGGTGTTGATCATATAACACATTATATGGTAAGATTTTGATTTTACACTACGATAGACAAATATGTGCGATTAAACTAGATACTTTTGGTACTGATTTAGATTATGTTTTTATGACATGCAGCACATATTAGGACATCATTCGACATTCTTTGCGAGAAATAGTGGAAGTCTTAGCATATGGTCATCGCAAGGAATGGAAAAATCTCATTGGCAAGCAAGAGCGATGTTTCATAAAACTACACAACATGGCGGGACTAGCACAAAAAACAGCCATATATTGCAACTTTTCCAATGGTTTTACATAAGAATCCAAATTCGTCATAATACAAAATTGACGGATTATAAAAAATTTCAAAAATCATGCAAATTTATACAAGCCAGTAGTCTATAGACACACAATAAAATTTTGTATATTAAATAAAAATATTTACAAAGTACAATTCAGCAGTATCTAATCTGCTTCCGATAGTTTTTCCAATGAAAGTTGCAACTTAGAATCATGCAACAATCATCTTCTTTCGTATGGATCCAATAGATCATAGTTTTTATGCTTACTCAGATCAACGTAAGCAACATACACTACAAAATGAGATGATCTAAGCATGGAATTCACTGTTCCATATCCTAAAATTTTAACCGCAATAGTTTTCTTTACAGAAATTATTAAAATTATGTCCTCCAAGAAAATGAGACAGTGCCTTGATTTCCATAATCATAGTTTCACCATGTTGATGAAACTTTGAATGGGCAACATTTATCTCATTATTCTTGAAGGACTTTAGATAGTGCCCAAGTGCATGATCTCTTGAAAAATCTCCCGCAGAAGATCTCTGCCCTCCTCGACGAATTGTGAAATCATCAAGGAAAATTGTTTCCTGAAATGATAAAAAACAAAGTAAGCTCCAATATATAATCTGACATAACAAATCTACTAGTACTTGATAAGAGACAAAAACTTACGCATTCAGTTTTGTCTTCTCTGATTATTGTCTCTCCATCAATATTATGTCCACCTTTCAATGTCAATATTGTTGGTGAATAGACAGTTGGCTGTGGAAAACCAAGTTGACTTTGGATTCTAAGAACTCCTCCTCAGAAGGTAGATCATCTTCTTTGTTGCGCATTTCCTCCACAGCCATTTTCAAGCAATCTTTCCTTGAATAAAACTTATAATTATGTACATCATCAACACTAGGGAGAAGATCATCAACATCAAAATCAATTATATCCAAAAATTCATCAAGCTCTTTGATCAAAATGCAAAGAGTCTTAGCTTCAGTGAAGTCAAAAAGATCCGATATATCCGATATTGTCAAAAAGGAATGATTATCTATAATATAATTCGGCAAAGTGATCAAAGATTTATCAGAAGGAGAAAGGGTAGTGGGTGTTCTAGGGCCGATAGAAGTAGCCCTATTTCGAACAGGATCAAAATCAGAACAATCATCTAAATTACACTCGTGTCAATAAAAAAGGTATCTATATTTACAATCTTTGACTTTTCAGACTTTGTACCACTAGAAGAAGCTGCTTTTGAAGTGGAGGGCACAGAGTCCGAATCGTCAGAAATATTTAACATAAAGAAAAAAAAATAAAAGCAGACTGAAAATCAACAAATCTACATCATCTATAGACTTGAAATCATTATGTAACTTGGTAAACATTCTGTCAAGCTTAGCTTTGTAGATATGCTTGTCGAGTGCCACCAGGTCCTGATAATGAATCATGTCTTTATTCTGAGACCTGAATAACGGAGTACTGAGCACGGACTTAAATCTAAAATATATCCCAGAAAATGCCTCCACACCAGGGCCCTCAGTTATAGAAGGTAGCATAAAAAAAAAGGGAGAAAAAAGAGATTTGAAATAGTCCAACCTATCAGTAATACCAAATTCATTAAAAAAAGAAAGCAAACTGGATTCAAAATTAGACATTTTAAACAAAAATAATAGAACTGAAGTTCCAAATATCGCTCTCAAGCACAAACCCCAGGTCAGACAAGCACGTCAAGGCAACGTGCGCTCGAGAGAGATATTGGAAGCTGGAGTATCGGATCCGAGCACAAGAACAACGAGCAGGAAAGAAAAGGGATACGAAACGCGCTTGAATGCGATACCGGAGGATGCAGTATCGGATCCAGGTGCATAATAGTCAACGAGACGTAATGAGAGCAAGCGGCATGCTTGAAATCGATATCCGGCAAAGCAATTGTAAATTTGCGTGAAAATCCGAGCCAAAAAAGACCTATTTATGTAAAAAAATTTGCACATGTGGAGGAGTGGCGAAGGAACACATGTCAACATGTGATTGGCCAAAATAAATGCGCCGTATCTTGAATGATTGATCTGACATCTGTCACGTGTGAGAATGACATGCGTCGATAAGGGATTTGCACACGTGTCTCAGCCCACGTGTCCCCATAACTGGGTCATCATTATCAGTACGGAATTTCCACGTGGTCTAGTCATCTGATGACACGTGTCTCGGCCGTCTTTTCACACGTGCAAAAATTTGCAAAAATTCATTAAAAAAAGAAAGCAAATTGGATTCAAAATTAGACATTTTAGACAAAAATAACAGAACTGAAGTTCCAAATATCGCTCTCAAGCGCAAACCTCAGGTCCGACAAGCACGTCAAATCAATGTGCGCTCGAGAGAGATATTTGAAGTTGGAGTATTGGATTCGAGCGTAAGGACAACGAGCAGAAAAGAAAAGGATTGCGAGACGCGCTCGAATGAGATATCGAACGATGCAGTATCGGATCCAGGCGCATAATAGCCAACGAGATGTAATGAGAGCAAGCGGCGAGCTTGAAATCGATATCCGGCAAAGCAATCGTGAATTTGCGTGAAAATCTGAGCCCAAAAAGACATATTTATAAAAAAAAATTTGCACGTGTGGAGGACTGGCAAAGGAACACGTGTCAACTTGTGATTAGCCAAATTAAATGCGTCGTACCTAGGATGATTGATCTGACATCTGTCACGTGCGAGAATGACACGCGTCGATTTGGGATTCGCGCACGTGTCTCATCCCACGTGGCCTCATAATTGGCTCATCATTGTCAGCACGGACATTCCACATGGTCTAATAATCTGACGACATGTGTTTCAGCCATCTTTTCACACGTGCAAAAATTTCGTATATATAAGTCCTCGAAATTTTCATTTGTTTTTGGCAAAATTTTAGCTCCCGATATCGCTCTCAAGCGCACTCTTTCATCTTTCAAGCTTTCGCCCTCTCACAGTGTGCTCGAGTCCGATACCCCCTGCTATGCAATATCGCTTTCAAGCGTGCATCTCTATTCTGCAAATAATTTCTGTAGATCTTGCGTTCGAAACCGATATTCAGTGCCGGTATGGATCTCAAGCGCCCTTTCATCGCAAATTTTTTTGTTTGATCCACTTTTGTTTTGTTCAAACTTCTTTTTGTTAATTTTCTTCTTCCGAGAATGATGGCTAGAACCAAATCCACCCCCCGTTCCATCACCACTGTACAACCATCCCATTCTCGTGTTTCCCCTGGTACTGGCCGTAGGCGTGGCATGAAGCAGGTCTGGCTGAGGGCGATCAGAAAACTCCAGAGATCAACTGAATTGTTGATCCCTAGAGCTCCTTTCGGCTGATCTGTACGGAATGTCACTCTGTCACTTCGGCTGGATGTTTGTTTTGCCATGACAGCCATGCAGGCCTTGTAGGGTGCTGCAGAAGATTTTCTGTCCCAGTTTTTTTAGGATACTTGCCTTTTGGCAGTGCATGGTAAGCGTGTCACCATCATGCCAAAGGATTTCGTCATTCTCAAAAGGCTTCGGGACAGATATTCTGGTCTGCATGTTGATAATGCCAGCACCTCCAGATATCTGCCTCTGGATAGAACCAACGTGCCTACTACCTCTAGGAGGAAGAGAAAGTAGGATGTCCCCAAGAAGGCTAGATCTCGAAGGCCAGTTGCTTCCCTTCCTCCTAGATGTATCCCGGCCAAGAGACCCCGTGTCTTCTTGAGCTCTGAGTCAGATGCTGGAGAATCTGACTCAGATCGAGAATCTTCACCCAATCCTCCTCCTGTTATTCGTCTAGCTCCTCAGCAGGTTTCATCACCAAAAGTGCTGATTATCCAAGAGGAGCTAGACAGAATAACAGAGAAATCTGTAAATATTCTTTTCACTTCTGTTTCTGCTCCTGTACATAATGTTTTTGTGAGAATTTCATACAATCCAGCCCAGGTTTTTTTTTTTATTCTGACCATTATAATCAATACGAGGCCTACCTAGCTAGCAAAACTGATCTTCTTCAAATCTTTCAATGAAATCATTGAGACGACTATAAAGATTTTTCATTAGACTCGGAGTATCTTTTTTCTTAACAAACTCAAGATAGATCTTAACCCAGTCAATAGTCTCAAGTAAATCAATAGGACAGAGAATCTTATCCTAAGGTCCAGCAGAAGAACAAGTGGCCCTATCTGTATCAATGATAAAATTATGCATTTCAACGGCCTTTTTCATACAACAAATCAAAGTCTGAACAAAATGGTTAGGCGGAGGAAGGGACTCTCCCTACAATGCATGCCCTGTTTGTGACGAGTATTTGTAGGCATGTCACTCACAACATCTATGAAAGATGGTCTATGAGGGCCACACTCGATACCTTCCACCCGATCACCCTATGCGTGATGGGCTAATTGGTCAATGTCCTCACTCCATGAAGGTACAATACTTATTTGGTCCAATTAATGATACATGTCATTTATTTATTTATGATTACTCTCTTTATAATTTTTCTAGCAATAACTAATCTGCATTAAATGTGTGTGCTTGTTTGTTAATATTGTAGGCAAGTGATTGGCTTCAGATTTGGAGATCCAATCAAGATCTAGGGCGACTCCCTCCTGGCATGAAGAGGTTATCAATATTTCATGAACTCCCATATTGGGGATAATTGTTGATAAACCATCTTTTGGACACGATGCACATATTCAAGAATGTCGGGAGTACGATTTGGGAGCACTTGACCGGGTCGAAAGATAAAAAAGACGTACGAGATGACTTAAAAGAAGTGGAAAAGATGGCCGATCTATGGCCACAAACGATGGGGACTTCAATTGTCCTACCAAAGGCCCCATGGATCTTCTCGAGGAGAGAAGAAATGATTGTAAAGAAGACAATAACCTCATTTTGAACTCCGATAGGACACATGCGACGCCTAAAGGGTGCCTTCACAAGGGACAACAAGCAAAGTGGACTAAAGTCTCATGACTGGCATAAATTTTCATAGGTTGGCATGGCATGTTTTTTGACATTGCTTCCACCCCAACATTGTGGATTACATTTTATAGCATGTCCTGTGATTTCATGATGATCTAATTGTGCATATATGTATCTCAATGACCAGATTGTTTTTGTGCATGCAATTTGTGTTTCCCTTGGTGTTGAGAGAGTTCTTGACGGAGGAGTTAAGGAGTGCAATCTACAAAATCAGTGGTTTGGTGAGGTACGGTGAATGTGCATATGACTTACATCATTTTTTCTTGGGGTGATTCAAGGTGATGATCTTACTAACGCGTATGTCATTGTTGTTTCTCTTTCTTATGAAGATACATTTCATCCAAGGAGATACCACTCGCATCCATAGAGACAACAAGACAAAGCTCCATCGAGGCAGCATGTGTGATCGAGAAGCACTTCCCCACATCCATTCTCACCATTCAAAATGCATCTCATTGTGTATTTGGTAGATGAGGTGGCCATTGCAGGTACATCATATACTTGCGTCAATTGCCTATTCTTAGTCCATCCTAGATTATTGCTATTGTGATAATTCCCATGTTCTCTCACTAACATTGATCCATTTATTTAATTCAGGCACTGTTAATAGCCATTGGATGTTTTTCTTGACGATTCATGAAAACATTAAAAGGCTTTGTAAGACAAAGAGCAAGGCCCGAGAGTAGCATGGCATAAGGATGGCTAGTGCAAGATTCCATGGTTTACATCACGGAGTTCCTTGCTCATAGCGATCCTTCTATTCCTCATCTTTGGGATAAAAAGTATGATGAGCATGTTGTTGGGGAAATTCCTCAAAGAACAGGAGTGATCATGAGAATGAGTGAGTCCTTCAGAAAGAAGGTAATTAAGTTTTGCATTCTTAATAGCAAGGAAATGCAAAAGTAAATTTCGCCAACTGATGCACCTTCAGTATTCCGATGTATGTTTTGAGGCCTTGTAGTGGATTTATAACTCTCTCTATATCCCTTTCTATAAATGTTTTAAAAACAAGTTCAAATTTGGTAGGCTTATACCAAGGCCAAACACCGGACCTGAGGCTCGAGCATTCCCCCCCCCCCCCCCCCTTGACTCATTTTAAAAACTATCTTTCAAATAAACTCTCAAAAAAAGCCTTGGTAATCACCCGTCCTCTTGTAGTGATTGTGGTGATAACGTGCAGTTTTGTTTAGATTTGTTAGGTTAAACACACACACACACACACACACACACACACACACACAAATGTGTATAGATACGTTGAACTATGTTGTTTGATAAGGATTTTGGTGTTGATCGTGGCTATCACTATCAAGATAGGCAGCAGTCGTGACTGTCGCTACTTGGACAAGTGGCAATCGTGGCTGCTGTCATTGTTAAATTAGTTGCATAGTGCTAAAATTAGTTTAAGTAAGTAACTAGCTTTATTTATAATGGTATTACACTAATTAGACAATCAACAATTGTTGATTTGAGCGTCAAATTAGTTGGAGTTGAGGTTGACAAAGGTTTGAATGTATGATTCGATAGTTGTTCGAATCAAACATGATTTGAGATCCTATCGATAGTCAATAGTCTACACTCAATACTCCTTTGATAGTTTGATTGTTGAGACTCCTTTGATAGTTTGATTGTGAAGGCTCCTTCGGTAGTTTGATTGTCGTGTAGATACATGTTTGTGATTCTTGTGTATTTTTGTAGACTGTGTGACAATAGAGTAATAAATATGCAACAACATGAATGAATCAAGATTAAGTATTGGATTAGGGAGAGATAAATCCAACACAAAATGCTCAAAAGATAGTTTTCCTCAACATTACAAGTTCTTATCCAACACAAAATGCACAAAAGATAGTTTTCCTCCACATTGCAAGTTCTTCCTACTTTCAACTCATGTAAGGGACTACCTCACTTTAGTACGGAGCCAATGACAAACCAGTGAGGAAAGAGACTTAGTCCTCCTAAAATTCAAAAAGATAAGGCTCAAGAACAAGGAGGGCAACATGAAACTGTATCCCAAGCTAGCCCAAAACTACTACTAACCTTTCAAAGTCAAGAAAGTAATCAATGAAGTCGAGAACTTGAATATCTCCCACTTGAAAAATCCATAATAAGTTTTATGTGAGTCTATCCAACCATAGATGCAAGATGGATGGAAGAAGACCTTGTCAAAGAGCATCCATAAATGCTAAATTCTTATTTGACAAACTGTTGATGCTTTATGCGCTGGGAAGATTGTAGAGGCAAAATGCACAAGAAATAAAGGCGAACCCATCTTCCATTCATTTTTGTTTTGCATAAAAATTTCTTATATGATTAAACTATATATGATCTCATATTTGAAATATAGATGAATTTGATCACTCGAAAAGAATTGGGTGCATGTGTAGATATGACTACCTAAAGATGAGAAATTCATGAAACCATGATTCATGCTAATAGGTTTGCGAAGATGTATATGTTGTACAAGAATTGGGTGCATGTGTAGATATGACTACCTAAAGATGAGAAATTCATGAAACCATGATTCATGCTAATAGGTTTGTGAAGATGTATAGGTTGTACAAGTAGCATCTAAGAGACTAATGACTTAGAAAATTATATGATGAACCATTTCTAAATGGTATGATTTCACGTCTAACATTTCTTAAGGGTATGTGCATGTAGGTGAGGATGTACTTGAGGAACAGGAACAAGAATTTGAAAGCTTGTTAATACTTATGAATGGTATCTTAAGAAAGCTTTTTCAAGTCAATAATGAAGGCTTTTCTAAGTCTAGAATGTATACTTTTTCATAGGTCTATAACAAAGGCTTAGAAGAGTCTATAAGAATTGGGACGACGAGTTGAGGGATCGACCACTCCTTTGGATTCTCTCCGCCGTGACTGGGGATTGGCAACCCTTGAACAAAATGTGAAAAAATCAGATCCAAAACATGCTTAATGGATCAATTGATCTTTGGCTAAAGTTGAGTGCATGTCTAGATTCATCAACAAGCTAGAAATCATGCATCTACCATGCTAGAACTTGGAAATACATGAATATCTCATCAAAAGCACTAAGATACAATATAGTAATGTCCCTTTCCATACAATAGCAATAGTACATCATCATTCACACATGTGGAGTCAAGTACAACAAGAAAATTAACCTTCTACATTTTGGAAATCAAGATATCAAGAGGAGAAGAGCTAAAAGAAGACAATAACATTGAAGATGAATGTTCTCCAAAGATAGAGAGAATTCTTGAACACATTCTCCATGATGTTACAGATATTATTTATAGCAGTAAATGTGTCATTTGGCCACTTGCCAAAAATTGCCCTAAGTTTTTAGGTACTTCACCAAAAACCTAGATTTTCATGACTATATGCAATGTATCTCATCTAACCAATAGAAGTGGGTCCAAATCCGACCTTACCAACTTGTCTGATTGTTAAAAATAGTAAGGAAACTCTTAGGCCTTATTGACATTAAAAAAATCTATCTCTAAGTTGAAAATTCACTTTGGCCTCAAAATTGCAAAATTAGATCTAGTTGACATTTTTCACACTCCCTTTTCAACTAGTTTTATCACACAACTTCGATCCATCTTAAGAATTATCTCCATCCTAAGAATATACCTCCTCTATATGGTTTTATAATCATCAAAACATGTGGGATACTTCACTATTTCTTACATCAATTTTACATATCAAGATGAAACTAGCACATGAAGAACAACATAAAATGTAAAGATTATGATCTCTGCGTGCTTCCAATTTTGATGTCTCTAGAAAATAAAGCAACCAAGCAATAAATGTGAGTGATTAACAAATGCTTGCATGCTTCCTCCATGTTTGTCTTTTCTTGAAATGTTTTCTCCATAAAACTCCACGAATATATATATATATATATATATATATACACTTTTTTATTTCATGGTTTTATTTCATTTTATTTTTCAATTTAACATGTGGCCTTCTAATCATCGAAGAAACTTCCATTGTTGGGTGGGTATAAGGTCGCAGCTGATATCAATAATGGGTATCAAAAAACCTACCCGACTTGTATATGAATTTCTAATACCAGGGTCTAAAACTGAACACCCAATATTAACTATCTTACTATTCATATTGATACCAAGGTTTGGGAGATTTTGTGAATTTTTGCCATGGTGTCAATAGTAGTATTATTTTTGGTAATTTTTTTATACTTCAGATTTTTTATATCTTAAATTATGAAATTATTCTTTAAAAATAATATTTTTAACAATTAGTACAAGTTTATACCTAGGTTGATAACCGGCTAATATCACCCTTGTAATACCAGTCGGGTTTATACCAGTCTACAACTCCTATATCTCCTTATATTAATACTCAACTCATATTAAATTTTTTAAAAGGCTGCAATACCATGATCCGACTAGTACCAAATATTTTGATACCCCCCAACACTGGAAACTTCCTTCTCTCGTTCACTCTAGGACTGAGATTCAAGTTTTTAGTAAGGGGGAAGGCCCCAGAATGGGGGCCTTGCGGGTGTTGAGGCGCCTGGAGGGCGGTAGCCCGAGGGCGCCTCCAAACCTGAAAGGCCCCCACCCGTGGGCCTTCCCCTGCGTAAAACACCTGCAAAAAAAAATTTATTTTTATTTTTATTTTTATTTTTAGAAAGTTGACTTCCAAAAAAAACATGTTGGATCTATGCGACTTTCCAAAAATATACACCTTGCAAAAATGTAAGGTGATTCTTAAACTTTCTAATAATAACAAAATTACATTATAAATCTGTAATGTATTCATTGCTCTTATAATTTTCAAAAATAAAAATTTTTGTCATTTAAGGCAACTTTGAAATGAATTGCAAAAAAAACTTCAGGTTTTTGCATTCACTTTGGGCTCTTTAACCCTAAGAACACCTAGAAATCTACATAGGGTTAATGCAAAGTACACATGCTCTTTTGGAGAAGGTGACAGCCACCCCCGTTTAGGGCTTCTCCGCACCCTAATCAAAACAAGCAAAAACTCTCTCTCTCTCTCTCTCTCTCTCTCTCTCTCTCTCTCTCTCTCTCTCTCTCTCTCTCTCTCTCTCTCTCTCTCTCTCTCTCTCTCTCTCTCTCTCTCTCTCTCTCTCTCTCTCGTGATATATGGATCTATGTATCACTACTATTTCTGTCTATGAAGTTTTGTATCTGCAGCTACGTCTTTGTTTCTTCTGATGCTCGCTCTTGGGTTTGCTGGATAGATATGTGGTAGTTGCCTGCAGGTGTAGTGTGTAGTTGGAAATATGGTAATTGAAAAGGGTGGTAATGGTGTGGAGATGTAACCCTTAGGAAAATCTTTCAATGTTTATCTTGACGTATTGGCTCAAGCTTTTGACGCAAGTCATGCCTAGATTCAAATGCTCTAGCTTAGGCTCTTTTTAATAGCATCTTGTTTGTGGTTTTAGATGAGTATGGTTCATGCATAGTACGGTTCATAACTTGTCTAATTTCACAAAAAATAGTTATTCAAAAAACTAAAAAAAGAAGCAACAACTGACAACATCGCAATAACGACAACAACAATGACATATTGATAAACAAAATAAATGTTCCTCATGAATACATGTGGAATAGAACCCGAGGAATACATAAACGTTTATCGAACAAGATACAAAAAATGCATGGGATAAATTTCAAAGTAATATAATGGTCGACCAATTGAAGGTAACTATTTATAAAATAAGAATATTTAGTTTTTTGATATCCAGTTTTTAGTAATCAATACCTATAGCTTATTGTTTAAACAATTACTTTATTGCAGGATTTCTTATCCATTTATTCAAAAAATTTCAAATCACTATTCCTAAAACAGTACACACGAATTCTACAACAATTCGTTATTTTGAATCAAATGTAAACAAACTACACAATAAGAAATTTGTATTTTAGATACAATTTTTCAATCAATGATTGGAATGAAATGACTCGTGCACAATCTCACGCAATTGTTGCTGATCTTGACAAACACTTTGGTCACATGGATCAATGTGGGTCCAAATTGACAAATGGAGCAATCACATTTTCTTCTATAATACAAATGATCAATCCTACAATAGCACATCTATTTGAGTCTCCCCCTCAAATACAAGAACATACAAGAACCCCGCTTTCCTGTTTCGACACTTCAGCTAATTTTCAACTTAACTTTATTGCACGATTTTTAGGTTATTACAAAAGAAGATGTAGCATCAACAAGTGCTACAAAGGTATATCAAACTCTGTTTAGCTATTACATTTTTGAAAGTTTAACTATGCAAATCTACAAAAAGATACATTAGATAAATTGTTTGAATGCAGAAAAACAGACCTCCACCAAAAAGAGCACGAAGAACATTCACATCTACAAATTAGAATGCATCAAAAACAAAAAAGTTTACATTGGACAAACAACATCACTGACAAAAAGATATCACCAACACTGTGAAAATCCTCCTTCAAAAATGTTGGCAGATGCATCTCTATATGCTCCTTTTAAAACTAATT
Source organism: Diphasiastrum complanatum (assembly GCA_029204225.1). Classification (NCBI taxonomy): domain Eukaryota; kingdom Viridiplantae; phylum Streptophyta; class Lycopodiopsida; order Lycopodiales; family Lycopodiaceae; genus Diphasiastrum; species Diphasiastrum complanatum. Next base: position 22,519,286 of record CM055095.1, read on the forward strand.
TTATTATATCTACACTTTGTGCTACTTGTGACAAAAAGATTGCAAATAATTTAGAATCATTCTATAAAGATCTAATTGCTTCATGTGTCTCAAATGGTTATAACATATTAAAAAACAACCCAAGCAATTCCAAAAAATATTGATACTCGAAAAGACGTCAATACCCATAAATATAATAATGTTGATTGTCAACTATAAACAGTTAAAATATGTTTTCATTTATCATTTATCATTCAATGATTCCCAATTATTATAGTCACCAAGACATAAAACATTGTAATGATGTTACATATTCCTTGCCAATTATATCATTCTAAAATTGGATGAAGTTCCAAGAATAAAATACATGTTCAGTGCATTATAGAACATTACAAAATTGAAGTCTTCAATTAACATTATAAAAAATACACACAAAATGACAATGATCATCTAAAAGATATACAACATCAATCTCATGTTTTTTTTAATGATATTTATATATAAACATGAATATAATAGGTACAATTTTCTAAGATAGATTCTGAATATTGGTCTTCTACTTGAAAGTATTGGAGTCACCAACATATGAAGCATTGCAATGATGTCACAAACACCTTGCCATTTATATCATACATTTCTTTGTGATCTAATAAACGATTGTATTAGATTATTTTTTTAAGTCGTTTTTTCAATTGGCTCATGTGTCAAGGAATGTTGGGAAATTATGAACTAGGTGACTATACTTGCCCAATACGATTTCATATATATATATATATATATTGGGAGGGGGGGGGGGGGGGGGGGGTTGTGTAGTCCAAGTTCCTTCTGTTGGCAAATAGTAAGGCCTTTGTTAATGTGAAATAAAGGCCCAAGATTTTGTTTTATGGCATATTACGCAACCTTTCACATTAAGGTTTGTGTGATTTTTAAGTGAAGGGTAAGATATTGTTTTTGAAGTTCCACTCGATGACGAGGTCATTGTAGACTTCTCACGAATATCGAGTCTATGATTTTACCAATTTGAGGCCCATGCCCTTCCATTGGCATAAGGACATCTACCAAAGGAGGTAAGGTCCCAATTTGAGGGACCTTTGCTACCAATTTTACCCATACCCTTCCATCATCATAAAAGCATCTACCAAACGAATTGGTCCCAATTTGAGGCCCATCCCCAACCATTGGCATAAGGACACAAAGATGCCCTCTCGGAAGAATTATTAGAGTTCTTTCAGACATAAATGTAGGGCCTGTATATTTGTCAAAAAACTTTCACTGGAGAGAAAAAATAGAAAGGCCCTTACCCCATTTCACATAGAAAAATGAGTGACTCATGTGACACATGACTTGGCTTAAAATTTCTTGACATGAGGTAAGTGGACATGCGAGGGAGTACTTCATGTCATTTCCACATACCCTAGGGCCCTTATTTTTAGGAGCTATTTCAGATTTAATTGTTTTTAGGCGGGAGAACATCCTTGTGGCTCATATAGAATAAAGGAGAGAGAATAAAAGTCTCCTAGATAAGTCTACTTGTGCAATGGGGCTTGATGGGGAATATTGAGGCTCTTGGATGGGGTAAGTGTCACTCGTCATCACTATTGCCCCCCTTTTGTGTGTGAAAACACCTATGAGTGCTAAAATTTTGCTTGGTGTGGTCACGATAAAGCCATCAAAAAAATTGAGGCACTAATTCACTAACCGTAATGGATTCTTTGTGCATATCTTGCCCATTTTTTGGGCTCCTTAAAAAGCAGAATATGTCACTGTTATTTTCAAAAAAAATCTAACGCCTATTCCAAGCTGTGCGTTAGTCGGCGTCAGTCCTCACCCGTCAGCCTGCCACGTGGGAATGTTTGACTGGTAAAAAAAGTCAAAGTGGTGATTATGTTTCATAAAAGACATGTGAAAAAGTCAAAGTATCCATTACGCTAAGGAATGGGCCGAGCACAAGCCATTCTGCCCGGTTCGACTTTCCAAAAATTTTAAAAAGCCGAACCGAGCAAAATGGCCTATATTAAAAGTGAACTCACCTTTCCCTACTACTTTGATTTTGGCCCTGGTGTGACTATCTTTGGGAGGTGGAGGCCTACTTATTACATGCCATTTAAGATGTACCTATATTTGTAGAAGACTATTATTTCTGGCCTATATTTGTACAAGACTTTTATTTCAGTTGATTCTGATACGCGTCGTTTATGCACAGCACTGTAATTTGCCATTTCTGTTTTCGATCATCCCATTACTCAATGCATATGGCAGCATTAGAATAGAATACGTGTTGATTGCCCGCTCAATCCTTATCTATATGCTACATGTGGCATTTGATGATTCGCAGACTTTTTGTTTGTGGGTAGATATATTCAAACTCAAATTTGCACCTTGGGAGTTGGAAAAGATAAGAATCATTACTCTTTTGCTAGTCGCCTTGCCGTACATAGAGCCGTGCATGGCCGTGGCTTCTGCGTACGCTGCTCGATTTCATCGAATTTTCATCCTGCTGCTCGGTGTTGCTTGCAATTTTGGTAGTAACTTTCTTCAGATATTGTTACACTGTTACAGTCCCTCAAAAGATAATCATCATTGTTTTCAATATCCTGCTGCTGGTTGGTGCAAGTGATTTTGGTTGTTGGTTCCTTCTCATTGTCGCAGTCCGTCATCATTTATTTTATGCTGCTGCTGCTTGTTGCAAGCGATTTTGGTTGTGGGTTCCTTGTTGCAGTCTCTCAAGGGATCGTTATCAGGGTCTGCAGTGCTACAGTAGCTGCTCAATCAAGCTGGATTTCTCGAGAGCAAAGTTTCAGTCATGGATCTGCTGGCATTCCGGTTTCTCTACTCTCTGTTTTTCATCGTCTGCACGTTTGCTTGCGTGAAGGCAGTTCACTTGGTAGTCTTGATGTTGTGATGATTACAATGCCCTCGAAAGTCATCCCTCATCTGATTTCATGCAGTGGAGCGGCGACCTACACCCCCGCAGCCGCGGTATTGGGTATCACCTACTTCTGGATCACCAATACTCGTCTTCAGCTGCTTTGCTTTCTTGCTGCAGCTCATCGCCAGTCTAAACGCCTGTATGATACAGTGGTGCCGCCAGGAACTGATCCTGCATTCGATCGAGGGCAGGGAAGGTATATTAGTTCATACAGCATCCTTAACATAGCGGTCTAGTTATAACTGTTGTCCAGCTTCTAAATGTTTGTATGTTCGCCAATGTGAATCAATCACTTGAGGCAGACGCATGTCCTCTGTTGTTTGTTCTTTGTTTGCTGTGTGCAGTAAATAAATGGCAGGTTGATGTATTGAAGGTGGGGGATTCATATGCCAGACTGTTTTCCAAATATGCTTCTATTTCCAAGAAACTTTACTAATATCAGATAGCTTGATCTGAATCTTCCAGGATGTGTGTGGATCTGCAGCTCACATAGGCAGGTGATGAGAAGGAAAATACACAGGTGGTGAGAAGGAATGCTTGCAGTTTCATTTGAAGCATGTGCGATTGAGCCTCTGTCTCAGCGCTTTGTATAATGAGGGTCTCATGAGGGAGGGACCGTATATCACAATGTTGCAAAGACAATAGCTGTATTTCACGCATGTTTCCATTCAACTTAACTAGATAAACTATTACTCTTGTATAGCGGCTTTTTATGCCATATTGCATTTAAATGCTACTATTTGCATTTGATACATCACACACTAATTAAGTGCTAATGCTTTTCATAAATGTCTTCATATTATGAAATATTATTATGGGTTGAGATGGAATGGATCATTAAGGGTGGGTAATATGTATTGGATTAAGGATTTTTATCACATAGGAGATGGTTGAGTGCCCCAATCATCTACTCATTGGATGAGGTGGTCTCACACAAGGTGCTACCCTGGTACCATTTTCTTGCGTCCCTTGTCAGCTCAAATTGTATACCTTAATTTTATTCTGACTTTCACTAGCCATTGCCAATAATTGGCCCCGACAATAAGGCCCCACCTTTTGATCACATCTCTTAGAATTTGTTAGGACCCAAGTAAAATTGTTAACTGTAAGACCACTTCAAATATTTTTGGTCTGGCGCCAAGCTGAGGGTCACATCCCAGGATGCTAGCGGTATATTGTCGGGGACATTTAGTTCGGGACACCAATAGTGTATTGTCAAGGCCATTCAATCCAAAAATTGGTTGAGTTCATATTTGTCACAACTTGGTCCTAAGTGTTCCTTGCTTGAATGTAAATTGTGCTGGGCTCTTGGCTGGACGGGCTTTAACTTATTGGTTGAGTTAGACGGCTTGTTTAGACAGAAGTTATTTGTTTATGGTTGTCCAATCTGGTGTGGCGCCATGTTGGCTCCTTGCATTCGTGAGAGAGCTTTGAGAGGGTTAAGTCTCCTGAATGGCCATCATGGGATTGATATATGCTAACATGTTGGCTGCTTGTATGTCAAGTGGCTTGGAGGGCAAGTGTTGAAAGGCGAGAAGCTAAATCGTGGTTCCTAGCTCCCTTTGGGATGCCTACGCTTCAACGACTTAGTTTGCAGACAATAAGTAGCTTTTCTCCCACTTTGATAGCTTGCGTTGAAACCTCTCTAATCTCCAATTAGATTTTTCTTTTCTTGTATTGCAGCAAATGTTTGATGATCATTCATGATGACACCCAAATCAAGCTTTAACTCTATAGTCAATCAAACCTATTCCAAAAACACACCAAAAAAACTTTAGATTAGTCATAGTTGATTATAAACTTGACAACCTATTGAATTGCTCCAATACACCAAACATAACATCTATGTTGTCTTTGAAAGTTTGCAGCAAAAGACTAGAATTGTCAATTATAAGTTGATTCTACAAATAAATTTTCTAATTGTAAGAATAGCCTTATGTGGGTCCTTAAGATCCTGTTGCAAACACCAAATGGAGAATTATGGGGACAAACCACCCGACCAAAGAAACACTGAAGATCAATCCTCAATCAATTCGCCCTGAGCCCCATGGTGATTGAATATAAGCATAAATAGCTACTATTGATATTCCTTTGCATGCATATAGGCATCAATCACCATGTACTCGACATGTCCAGATTGGAGTGCCTAGGTCCTCACAAGATTATGTATAACACTTATGGCCTAGATCAAAATTTGGAGGCATACTTAATAAACTCATACACTAGTAGAGTGCTGAGTATCCACATCAAGGACTATTTTGAATTCTCAATACAAGAGATGGACATAATATTCTTCCTTTCTTGAACTACTTGTATTCTCGAAAGTGAAACTTAGGAAACATTTTCTTTATGCTTTAAAATCTTTATCATAAATCATCATTCTCAGTGCATCTTTTCCATCAGGTCAAGCACTTAGAGATAGAACAAAATTTTAGTTATTTATCTATAGTTTTGAGTACTTCCTATGGTTTCAAAAGTAAACTACTTCATAAAATTCCAAATGGATAAGATTTTCATAAAACCGATTTGTATAACCTTCATATAAACTTAATTTCATCTAGCTTACATGGAACACTGGATGAGTAGTAGAGCTGAAGATTAAGTTTATAAGCTAAAGATCCAATTTTTTTAATTACCCAAAATAGTCTAAAATATATAGGACACAACTTATAATGCTTTTCAGTACGCATAGTCCTAGAATCTTTTGGATTTTTAATATATACCTAGTCATCAACTTTAAAATCTCTAGGAGATCTCTTAAAATTAGTAGAGGGCTATCGAAAAGACTGACCATTGTCGTGACATTTTCAGAGAGGGAAGAGGAGTGGGTGATGGTATCAAGGGACATACCTACCGCCTTTGTCCTCTCTCTTGTTTGTTGATCCTTCCTCACCCTCTTTATCCTCCTCACTCTCCTTATTCTCCTCACATTTGAGTGCTCATCTTGCTCTTGTTTCTCTTGCTATTGCTCTTTGCTTCCTCTTGCATTTTGTTTGTTCCTCTTGCTCTTCTTTTTTGCTTACTCCTTGCAAAATTAGATGTGGTGAGCTCAAGAAAAAAAGGAAAAGTGCAGGATGGAGGTTTTTTTATTGTTGGATGCAAGGTAATCTCTCTCTCTCTCTCATTCTTTTTCTCACTCTCTCTTTCTCTTACATCATAGTATCCATCTCAATGTGATTGCGGTTTGGTTTTATTGACACCACGTTTTCTATGCAGGTTTATATTGAGGAAAAGGAGTCGGCGGATCCGAGTTTTTAAGTAGCAGACAGGTCGGAAAGGCCGTCAGAATAGGCGGATCTGAAGGATTTGCTTTTTTGATGGATATTTCAATGGCTTATTTTCTATTTATCAGATGCTTTAGGGTGCTGTAGATGATCCAGGTGAGGGTGCTGTAGATCCATAGTTGAGGGTGTTGTAGATCCAGACTTCCAGAGGGTCGGAATGCCTACCGGAATATACGAATTTGTGGGATTTGTTAAATCAGCGCCTATTCTGATGCCAAATCCTCAACTTGCCATCCAAATTTTTGGTGCACATACAAGATTCCATATGGATATTTGTTGTTCTTTTTATAAAATTAATTTGTTATAATTATTTTTTGTGGCAATGAACTTAACAAACTACAATACTGATTTTTGTTTTGCAGGTTTCATTATTGGTTACTGGTCCGATCATCATCATTGCATTTGAGACACAAATTCTGTAGCAGATCTCAGAGGTACTTGCAGGGTCGAAATGGAGGTCGGAATAGACCATGTTGGTTTTAATAATATACCAATGTCTATTTCGAGGGCTGTTCCGACCTCACCTTGCATGTTTTTTTGAGCTTTCCAATGATAGATATGTGAATTTTATGATACGTTTGTGAAGCTTAGTTGTTTTTTTGAGTAGAATCTTCAATTGTGATGACCAGTTCTATGATTTCCCCATGAGGCAATAGTTGTATGGGTTTTTGTTAGGAAATATTTGTATGCCGATTCTTTTGGCTCTAACACCATCCAAGCAGCTGACTATCACAACTAGTAGCTATTCCAGGTACTTGTACAATTTTGTAGCAGTTTGTGTCCTATTTTTTGTGGTTGCCTTCCTCATAACAGGATAGGGTCTTATAGCTATTGAGGGCTCGACGTGAGGCTCGTAGCTCCTCTCGATTGGTTGAGTACACATTATTGACTGAGGAGATTAAGTCGACTCCTCGTGTAGACCGGTCACATGTTTCCCCTTCCCGTGAGGGTCACTCCGACGAGGGTCGCACCCCCACCCATGGCGCTACTGCCAGTGCTTCCTCCCAACACTGTCGGGAGAGGAGGAGGAGCCACCTCCGTGTCTCCTGTTGTGGAGGATGTGGCGATGACCCTAGTCTCCCCAATGTGGTCATGAGTCCTGCATGTCCGCGTAGCACATCTAGTATGTCACACGATACTATGACTCTTGCATCTGTCACACCTCAGATTCTCGGCACGCCCACTTTCACCCCTCACATTTTCCCTCCCTCTTGACCCACTACCACTGAGTTCTGTCCTCCCGGCTATACTCCGTGGGGTCACGTTTCACCATGGGATTTTTAGCCCACTCCCCTTCAGTCCCCCCCTATCTATTCTCCCATCCCAACATCCCCCATTGGCTATTCTCCCCTCGTTAAACCCCCCTTGCCTATTCTTCTCCCTAGTACACTACGTACACCCCACAACATCAGTATTTTCCCGTCGGAGGGGCATCTCCCATACATGAGGCCACCCCCGTAGACACTCCCAAGGCCACATCTCCCATACCGGAGGCCACCCTCGTAGACACTCCCATGGCCACATCGCCACCAGCTAACATTGCGTCATTGTATGACATAGATAGGGATGGTCACATCATTGAGGACGTTCATGGTAAGAGGGTCATCTCACGCATGAGGGAGCTCATGTATATCCACTTTTCCAGAGACATTTTTCATGACTGGCGCGATGTCAACGATGACCGCAAGAATCGTGTCATTGGCCAGCTGCGTAGTGAGTTCCCTGTCCCATACCAGGACATGAAATTTGCACGGAAATGGATGAGGAGCCGCATGGGAGCTGTGATGAGTCACCGCAAATCGGAGATCCAAGATGTAGTGAAAGCCGAGAGAAGCAGACCTTCCTTTGTGGAGAAAGAGGACTGGAAGTATGCGAAGAAAGAGTATCGAGATGATCCAGATCGCTTCAGGCAGCAACGAGAGGCAGCTAGAGTCCACGAGGGCTTCTCACTTGAGCCGTGGCAACGAGGGATATTTTCGAGCCCACTTTGTAAGTCTACCCTATACCCATTTGTGTAATTTGACTATTGATTGTTTTTTTTTTTTGCTCTTGGAGGTTTTTTGTAAGACACGTTGGAATAAAATGCTCTCTTTATATCATCAAAATTTAGAATGTTTTTGCAGTGGTCCGCCGTGGGGCGTTCTCCCACACAAATGACGAGTATATGTTTGCGTATTCCCACAGCATGCAGGCAGTACTCGAGTTATTGGAGAGGCAAGGCGTGCGTACAAACTGGGATGCTGCTCCTCAGGTACGACATCAAATCCATTTTATGTTCTTAAAACTTGTTATTCTTTCCCACTCCCATACAAATTTTTGAAAGACTAATTCATGTGTCTTGCGCATGTAGAAATAACAAGCTCCACATGACGGAGACGATGAGGAGGAATTAGATAGATCTAGCTAGTGTTTTTGCTCTATAGTAGCCTTTCCATGTTTATAGACACTTATGTACATGTTTTTACATCTATCATTTTTATTCGTACATTTGCCAACCATCTTTCGATGCAGCTGGTTTTTTATGTAATCTTGAACCTTGACTAGTTATGTGATTGAACTGTATTTGGCCCTAAACCATGTAGAAATGTTTTATTTATTTATTATAAAGTGTAATTATTGTGGTTAACGTGTGATTATTGTGGTGTACTGTAATTTATTCATCTATGGTTGAATGCAAAGAGTCATTTTTTTTTGTTTGACCCTAAACCCTTAACTCATTTATTTGAATTTATTTCTTGCACTCATTAACTCTACATGGTTGTATTTTCTAAAAATATCTTTTATTGCTTGTAGAGACTATCTCAAGCATATCCTCGTGACACATCTCCAAAGTCACGGATCTGGCCGCAATCGCGGGTTGTCCCATTTTTCATCCATGAGTGACGATGAGGTCCTCAGTTATATGGATGGGATGTCTCCCCTCACATGCAGGCAAGATCATGGAGAGACTACGGGCTTGTTGGGATGCACGGAGTTTAGGTAGGTTGTCCACATCATCTCGTTCTGAGGAGATCCAGTCCCCACAACCCTCCGACCGAGGTGTTTCCCCCCTTCCACGAGGGTCTATCCGGCAGGAGTCCCTCCCCCGCGCACTCTAATGCTAGTGCCTCTTCCCGACATTCCGGCTAGGAAAAGAGAGATCGTAGGAGGAGTCACCTTAGCAGCGGCTCTTGTTGTGGTAGTGACACCGATGATGTCGTGCTTCATGCGGCCTCGAGTCCCGCACATCCATCTAGCAGGCCTCGTCGTAGGGATTCCTTACTTCGACAAACCCTAACTCAAGAATTAACACGGATGGCACATGATATTTTGACTCCTGCATCTGTCGCACCTGATTATCCCGACACCCCCACACTCTCTCCTCACATTTTTTCTTCTTCGGTACGGCTCTCCATGGCACCGTGATCCCTCTTGCCAGGCCACTCCACCCCTTCAAGACACTCACAACATTACGAGTATACAAATTCTAGCTTATATCTCTCTATGGCAACCTAAAAAAGCGAATGGAGATAGCAGGGCCCTCACACCTGGGTAGTGGTGGCCAAGTTCTTTTTATGCCCATTTCGTAAGTCTCCTCACCCATAAGTTGAATATGATATTGTCGTAATTCATATTTTATATGTGGATTTGTTTAAATTAAATTACAATCACTGATTTTTTGGTTCATGCAAAAATCTGCCGTAAATCGGTCTCCCACAAAAGAGGAGTACAAGTATGCATATTCCAACAACATGTGATCATTACTCAAATTATTGGAGAGACAAGGAGTGCGAATTGACTGGGATGGATATTCAAAGGTATGTATAATGGTTTCAACATACATTTTGACTTCACCACATTCATTTGGTCTAACATCATCACTTACAAAATTTACACATCGTCGTTGCACGCAGGTATCGTAGTCCTAGTCTCATGCATCGCAGTCGCATGAGTCTGATGACCATGGCGAGGATGGGGACGATTCAGCTGGATCTAGTACGTAGGCATTTCATTCTGATATATATCTGTAATTGGAACATTTATGTATCAATATATATAATTTGTTTAAGTTAAGTCCTCTACATGGATCTTCAATTGCATGGAGTCCAGTTTTAGGACAAAATGGAGCCATTTGACAGTTATAATGATGTCCATGGGAGAACCCTGTAGCTTCTTAGCAGCCTCCCATTGTTGTTTGACACGGTCTGAATTTTCAGGATATCCTTTTACACAAACTTCAAGTCTTCCTTGTGCCTTGATTCGGATGGATATTCTAGATCTGAGGTATATATGGCTTCAAGATATACTTTAACTTCACTACATTCATGTGGTCTGATTTTCACTCTCATCACATTTCTCAAATAACTGAATTATCTTCATTGGATGCAGGTATCACAGTCTCAATCCCATGCATCGCAGTCACATGAATCTGATTGCGACGTCAATGGCAAGGAGACTAGATCTAATTATAATTAGGTATTCCAATAATCCAATTTGTAACATATCCCGGTACTTGGAACATTTATGTATGAATATATATTCGTTGAGTTTAAGTTTCCTTCATCAATTTTTAAGTGCTTAAAATGTAACTCAAATACATTTTGCAAATTTTTTTATTAACAATAATGAACAAATGATTTCGCTTATCAACTTCATAAGAAGTGGTGCAAAAGACTCATGGGGTCAGATGGAGTCCATTTATAGGGCAGAATAGAGCCAGTAAATTGGCTCCATTCTGTCCCCTTTTTTTTTTTTGATGTTTTAACCCTTGGAATAATTCTCGGAACAGGGTGCCATTTTGATAGGGATATACCAAGGGATGGCCCTCGGTATATCCCTCGGTAGAAACAGAGCACCAACTGCCTTTTTAGAGGGATAGCCCGTAGTATATCCCTCGGTATCCCCATTCTATAAACAACGTAGGAATGAGATGAAGAAGCCTCGATTATCGATGTTCCGAGGCATACTTCATGGTGTATACCGAGGTTTATGATATTTTTTCAAAAAAAAAAAAAATCTTCATAAAAACCTTGGTAATAGGGTCGAAATCCTCCAAAATGTTGTAGTGAATACCAAGCATACAATAAATCAAATTCGTATAGAGTCATCACAGTCAAAGATATCATATTGACCAAACTTAACAACCAGCAAAAGCTTTGAGTTGAGGAGAATATGCTCACCTGCATCCATCCACAACAACAATCATGTTAAAGCAGGGACATTAGAGTGGAAACTACAAGTGCCTACACATATTCTCAGTTGTTATCCATGTCGCAACAAGTAGTCATTGCCAGGTGACTCTAATTTTGTCCATATCATGAGTAAAAGTCGGACATTAATTAAGCTCTACTCAAACTCACAAAATTATAAAGTTAACAATGTATAATCAGTGCTTGAAAGTTATCAATTACATAAGTACGACTAAAGTAGATAATTAAATCCAGACTAGTATTAAAGTAGAGCTAAAAAGTATTTGTCAATACCCTTTTCAAAATGCTTATCGAGACACCATACCTTATCCTAATTAACAACTTTGAGAAATATTTATTACACTATCAATTTCAAATTGTCAGGACATTACCATCCACAAAAAAGTATATATAAACTTTAACAGACAGGTCTAATCCAAGTCATATAACTAAACCCATCATACGATTTATATTAGAAATAGTCAAAGTGTAACCAAAGGTTTAAACAAAAAGTAGTACACTGCAAAGGAAACCTAGTTAATGAAAGTTAAGCATCAACAAGTGGTAAATTTATGATCATTTCATGGCACTTCAACTCTTCATACTTGTTAGTAGTGACAACCATATTGAAGGGATTAGAAGAATGTTCACACGAATTTTTTCATTGTTAACATTAAGAGTGTTGTGCGAAGTCTGATCAAAAGAACTCAAGACAGTTTGTTCATTGTGATCATAGTGACCGAAACAAGCAAGTAAATCATGAGAGCATTTCTTAAATAGATGTGTGTGTGTGTGTGTGTGTGTGTGTGTGTGTGTGTGTGTGTGTGTGTGTGTGTGTGTGTGTGTGATTTATTAGCAAGCAGATTTTGGCGAGCACTCTTGTGAGAAATTGTATGGTGGTGAGCACTTCTCTAACATGAGAATTTTTATAACATTATTGTTGTTTGGGTTTAGGAATGAAAGTGTGGCTTAGATAAGGCTTATTAGATTACTTAGATCAAGAATAGATCTAGATAGCTCATTGCCTAAGAGCTCCACCTTCACCAGTCTCCCACTGTTGCAAACACCATTGGGTATTGCAAAAAAGAATAAATTATTTATAAAGCAAACTATGTGTATTAGCAAAAAAATACATCAATATCCAAAATGAAAAAAAAAATTGTTAAATTTGAAAAGATGTCGACCTTGGAATTACACCAAATTTGATGACGTTTGGCCATCTTCTTCTTCTTTTATTGATTTTGAACTAAGAAATCAATGAAAAGAAAAGTTTGGGTGGCCTGAAAAAGCCTAGCATCGGCATTTTGTGTTATTGGTAGACTAGATCTCTAAATCAAGACGTGACTCTTATCACTACACCAAAAACAATCCAAACAGACTTTATCCCAAGGACTTCACCACATTTCTGATTAGTGTCCAAATTGCTAGTAAAAGAGGAGCACAATTCACGGGTTTATTTCTCTCTTTAGGAACTGTTGATAGATTAGATAGTAATCTATAGTTCTAACAAACCCAAATTTGGCCACCAAGGTGCAAACTTTATGGTTTGCTTTATATCCTGGCTGCAAAAGATTAGCTTTACTAAATTCGAATAGATATAAAAAAAAATTCACAAATAATCTTCACAAAGTATAGAAAAGTGTTGAAGAGAAACTTCAACTATTAAGAGTGTTTATTACTTTTGGGAACATGTGATACAATAAAGAACAAGTATGTATCTAGACAGACAAGCTCGATCCCAAGAAGTAATAACTTATTGCCATTACCCCATTTTATTCCAAATATTATGAAGTATTCTTGGTAAACTAGAGCAACTTCTAAACACCTAAACCACCCACCAAGGTGGACAAACTGGCGAAAAGCATTACCTTTACTCGACCTCGAGGACCCAATATCTAAAGAGCGAGGTGAGGTCAGTGTCTTAGAAGGGAGACAATATGCTAGATTCTTAGGCCCAAGGAAGTCTAGTAAGAAGAAGACTGGCCTAGAAGCCAAGAGGGCCACAACCAGAACATTCTGAAGGGACATAGACCTAAACCTGAAGGGAGAAAAAACTAAGTCAAGTCATAGAAAATCTGAAGCTGGAGATAGGACTCTGGTAGGTGGTCCAATTGTCATCCACTATCGAACATATTGTCAAACACATGATAAAATTCTCTCCCGTACCCAAACTATTGGAAGTTCTTACAATAGAAAAAGTAGATGCAGACCTACCAGATCGCTATTGTTCTAAAGTAGATGTGTTGATAGATGGCCTAGTCATATCAGGAGCCATAGTTGATGTAGGGTTGGCCATAAACATCATCAGCCTTGAACTAGCAGATCGGCTAGGGTTCACACTCAACCACCCTAACAACCTCTAAGTTAGCTAACAACTCTATCATCAAACTAGAGAGAGAGCTTAATAACGTCTCCATCACCGTGGCTGGCAAGACCATTCAAGTGGACTTCTATTTTATGAGAATGTAAGTTGGAAACATGGGATATTTAATACTACTGGGACGACCATGGCTTAGACTTAGCAATTGCATTGTCAGGAGTGCTTATCTTTTTGAGGGGTAGAGAGCGCACGGTAGTAGATGGCTATCCAAAGGTGCCTCAGTTTGAGAGGGCACCAATACCTACATCTAAATGGGAAGAAGCCTCTAGTAGTGAGGACGATACCATCTAGCTTGAAGTCTTTTAATGAAGAAATTGCAACCTTGCACATCGACTCCCTTTCTGAATTTTTAGAACGAAAATTTTTAAGGGAGAAGAAGGTCGTTTTGCCCTTTGGGCCCCTTCAAAAAAAAATTTCATCGTCGATTTCAATCCAACGGTTAATAATACCTACAATCTCGATCGTAGATCCCCTTGGACCACAATCCTACGGCTACGTGCGTTCCAATGCATCAAACGAGATTCATCCACATGCTAAAGCCCTCTATACACAACTCCACATTCCTAGGTGAGGGCGCCACGCCTCCTCCCTCCATTTTCTAGTTTCTCTCTTACCATGGCCATCTGCTTCAGCTCGTTCTAAGCTATCTATGGAGGATGTCATTTGAACTTACATCATACTACACCCTACCTTTTCCCGAAAGAAACTTCCATATCCCAATTTGGTTGAGAATCGATTGCAAATAGCTAGTTTTTCCAAAAAACTATAGTTTCTTGGCATTAAATCCTACATAGGTCTTTCTCAAGCAATTCTCAGCCTCATTTTGAAATTTTTCTTGTAGCTCTCCACCATACTAAGGTCACCCCACCTCTATCTCAGTAATGCAATTTATGGCTCATCGATTGGTGTAGAATTGTCTGCAAATAGTCTGCTTTACTAAGAAATTTGCCAATAACTCATAGAACTGGAAAATTCAATAATTTTCTCATTTTTTCACTCGACCGATCCCTATAAATTGCCATGGCCAAATATCACTACTCTTTGAAACTCCTCTACAAATCTTGTTGGACCAAAAAATTATGTATATAGTGAATTCTCTGTCTCAAAAAATAGTTTCCTCTAAAAACCACCAAAACTACAAGTTTTTGCAAATTTTTGCTAAATTCTTTCAGAATTGTTTTACTTCAACCACTATGAATCCTTCCCCAAAGATTAGACCAAAGGAACCTTTATGTTACTTGACCTCCGAACCACCTATACTGGGTACGAAATCCTTTCTTCTAAGACACTTCATGTGCTAGCTTTCATGGTGAAAGACGTTGTTACATACATATGTAACTAGCAGTACTTCAGTGACCCCTATATGTCCATTTAGTGTTGGGGACTAAATGACAAGTTACCCTTGGATAAGGGGTACCCTTAGGATAAGGAGTACCCTTGGATAAGGGATACCCTTGGATAGGTGCCTTTAGATAAGGGCAGGCAAGTGACTATACCTTGGTCGGAGGTATGGAATCAGGGGAGATAGAGTGTTTTATTGTGTGTAGTATGTTTAGGGTTTGGATCTTGCTTATTATAAAGACCTCCACCAATAATCACTAGCCAAGCAAGCTGCAGCAAAGCAATACGAGGGAATCGGATGGTGGACAAACCAACCCAACCAAACCTAGATCTTACGGATCTAGCCCCCAAGCTATAAATCAATCTCAAAGAGGAATGAGGGATCACACCAGCAGCATACGACTACTAGTCTCACAATCAAGGATACACTAGTGAGAGCCCAATAGGTATACTTATACCCTCTAAGGCCCATGCACCACTAGTAGTGCAATGTACAACCATTAATTATGACCATATGCACATAAGGGCCCCAATTCCCTTATAGTCATAACTAACTTACAGGTTGTTGTTCTACTGATCTCTGGGTTAGTTCTTGTATCCAAGATCCTTCCGGATTCAAGTCGAGACACACCCGATAATTTATCCAACAGGTCCAATTGATCTCCAAAACCAAGATGCGATCCCTCACGTAGATTCTTCTTGAGTCAGCTTACGTGAAAAACCAGATGCATTTGAGTTCCTTATGGGAGGTCCAACTGGTAAGCTAAGGATCGAATCTTTTTCAAGATCTGATATGGTCCTCTATACCTAGGGGACAATTTGTAATGCTTGTCGATACACATTACACTAGAATCCTTCGGGATTCTCAAATACACCCAATCCCCCACTCGAAAGTCTCGAGGCGATCTTTTCAGATTAGCATAATGTCGGTTTCTATCCTAGGCACACTGGACATTCTCACGTGCTATCTATCACCTATATTTAGCATGTACTGATGAAAGCATTAAGGAAGTAGAACTTGTTCAAGTTATACTTAATGGCTTGTTGGATGATCATGCTAATCTTGTTCAAAGTTTTGCTATTCAAAAGACTTTGCCAAGTATTGTGTATTTGCAAGAGATCTTGGTGAATGAGGAGTATAGGCTTCAATCAAGAGGAGGTGGATCTACATCGACATCTCAATATGAAGAGGAGGCTATGTTCATCAAAGGCAAGTTCAAAGGCAAAGGCAAAGGCAAGTGGTCTAAAGGGCAAGATCAAGGTGAGACTTCTTCTTTTGGCAAAAAGAAAGATAAGTCTAAGTTGAAATGCTTTTACTGTGGAATCAAAGGGCATTTTGCAAATGAATGTTTGAAGAAGCAAAGAGATGAAGGTAGCAAGCAAATCAACTTTACTACTAATGATGAGGATCTAGGTGGTGGTGATTCTCTTTTGATGTGTTCTTCAAGTCCAATATCAAGTGAAGGTGACAAAGATTCATGGTGGATTGATAGTGGAGCTAGTTCACACATGACTAGTCACAAGCAGTTCTTTACTTCTTTGGTCACTTATGATGGAGCCAAGAAAGCAATTCACATGGCCAATGGTGGTGAGTGTGTGATTGAAGGTATCGGTTCAATTCCTATTTGTCTCTCTACTAATAGGAAAGCAAGACTTGATGGTGTTCTTTACATTCCTTAACTTTCAAAGAATTTGTTAAGTGTTGGTCAAATGATAGAGAAAGGGTACATGGTAAAGTTTGGTGGTGATCCTTGTTTCATTACAAAGGAAGAAATCTCTTGGTTGCTAGGGGAAATAGACAAGGTAGACTTTTCAAGCTTGATGCTTTTGTTATGGCTAACAAAAAGGATGTAATGGAAAAGGATATTGGTCTCAACTTTCCAAAGTTACCTTTTAGCATCAATAAGATTGGTGGATCTTATGCAAAGTCTAAAAAGCTTCCTTATTCTAGATCTAGGTCAAGATTTAATATGCTTCTTGGAGATGTTTATCTTTGTGCAAACTTGGCTAGTCTTGAGGATAATGATGGTGTTTCAATGGTTCTTCATGGCAAGTGCAAGAATGCATAAGGTAAGGAAAGAGCTAACTTCATCAATGGAGGTGAAGGTTCTTCCTTGGAAAAGATTGTTGTTAATGATTTCTTTGATCATATGGAAAAAGATGTTGCTAGGTGCATGCATGAAGGAGATGGTTCTTCTAGATTCTTTTGTTATGATTCCAAGAAAGTCATTTTTCCAACAAGTGGAGTCACATGTCTTCATAAAGAGAGTAGATCAAATGGTTCTATCAAGAAACTTGGTGAGGGAGATAGTCACAAGTCAAGGAGAAGAGAAGTTTGTGAAGAGTTCAAAGTAGGATGTACTCTGAATGATTTCATTGTGAATGATAGTGAGGAAGAATAATTATTATATGAGTCATTACCTAAAACATTGAGTAGAAGTTTTTGTTTGAAAAAAGAGAGTACTGCAATCATCCTTATGTTGAAGGTACTAATCATTTTTCTCATGGCTTCTAATGTCTTTAAGGTTTCTACTTCTTATGATGCAATCATTAAGAGGGAGTCTTATGAAGGAAAGAGCAATGGAAGACTGGTTCTTGGGAAGATCCAAGGCATGGATCTCACATCTCTTCATCAACTCAAAGGATTCTATGATTGTGAACTGATCACTCATGATCAAGATGGCAAAAGGTTGGTTGGAGAAGACTACATGGAGCAAATCAAGGAAGTGTTGTTCAAGTTTACTTTACTTGTTCTATCTCATGTTTGAGCATTTTCATGTGGATGTGTGCAAATTGTCAAGATATGGTAAAACTAGCTACATTGGTGAGCATTGTTTTGATGTTGGATTTGTACTAGCATTCTTGGCTGGTTTTGTTGATGGAAATGAAGCTATTGGAGGCTCATTATATCACTCATCCATGATCAAGTTCTCAAGTGTTGAGCTACTTGGTGCCAATACTTGGAGATTGTCAATTTTTGGTGAATTCATGGTCATTTTCTTATGTCAAGTAGATCTTGAAGATGGACTAGTGCAACCTACTTGGTCTATGGAGTCATGTGGTGCTGGATTTGCATCAATAATGTACTCACCTACTGATGGATTTCCAAGGTTTCATGGTTTCTTGTGGCAAGATGGAGATGGAGGCTCATTCATGGAGTTTTATGGTGGAGACATATTTGAAGAAAGGACAAAGTTGGAGGAGACAAGCAAGCAAACGGTCATCACTCACATTTATTGTTTGGTTGCTGTAATTTTCCAGAGATTTCAAATTTTGAAACATGGAGGAATCATTTCATTCACATTCTATTTGGTTCTTCATGTTCTAGTTATATCTTGATGTGTAAAATTGATGTAAGAAATAGTGAAGCATCCAATTTGGACACTATTCTCTATATCAATTATGAAAGATACTTTAGAACCTTAGAAAGGAGATCTATACTTAGGATGGAGATCATTCTAAAGCTGGATCAAAGTTCTATTGTCAAAACTATGCCAAAACTAGTTGAAGAGGGAGTGTGAGAGATTTCAACTAGTTTAGTCTAGTTTAGTCATATTTTGGAAAATTGTCAATAAGAGGCCAAAACTCATTTTAGACTTAGAGATAAACTTTCTGAAGTTATATTAGTTTAAAATACATTCAATCAAGACTTTTTGAAAGTGTGCGAAAGTTGGTAGTCAAGTTTGAGAGAGATTCAAATTTGAACTTTGGGTACATTGAATCTAGACCCAAAAATAGTAGGATTTACATTTTGGAGGGAAAGCCAAGTGGCCAAATAGGGTTTAGAAACTCTATAATAGGATGCAGCTCGTGGAGAGACATATCTTCTCTCTTCTCTCTCTCATTTCATCATTATACATGGTTCTCTTTGGGTTCTACTACTCATTGGTGCACTATTTTCGTGTTATCTTGCAATCTTGTGTGTAGAATGCTCATATTTTGCTATTTTCGGTTCCACACGTGTGAAATAAAGTAGGTATTGTAATTGTACAGACAACAAACATATTTTATGTTTTGGTTCATGTTTGATCAATATCTCTTAGAGTTTGCATCTCATTTTGTATGTAGATGCTGATTTTTCTACATTGGCAGGATTGTTGGTTTGCTCCTTATTGTAACCAAAGATCAGGGACATGGATTGGATCTTGAATGATCTGAAATCCTTCACAATCTGAACAACTAACTCAGAAGTAGCACTTCTAACTCGGTTAGCTGCATTGGATTTAGGAAATATTTCAATGTCTAGGTGTGGATCCAAGACACCACATTCAATCTAATTCTAATCCCACTTAGATTTATAAGAAACTCTCATCGAGAAATCACTATTACCTAGTGAGAAATTGTCTCTACACAATTCTCATCAATATGCCTATGTTCTAATGACTAGTTTGTGCATGCAAATAAACTTAGTCTAAGGAATCCTTTGTAGATACACAAGATTAGAAGTTTTTTACGAAAGGCTTTTATGATCATACAAAGATTCACTACATAGCATATCTTTTTTAACCAAGAATCCTATAACTTGGTTATCATCTAAGAGAGAATATTTCTCAAAGAGTGCTATTTCACATCCCAAAATCTCAGATTTCATTCCTTGCATCAACTCACGGATCCCAGTCCTCCTAAGATCAAGTTGATTGCTTCCAGCAAGGAACATTTTTCAACAAACCCCATCTTGCTATAGAATTCCCTAGTTCTGGCACAAATCAATCGGACTTGTAATCAGCCACTCTTCTACCACAAGAGTGTTTTCTAGTTTTCTTATCTTACATCTTCAAACCAGATATCAAAATATCTTATCGTTTCTGATTCATGAAACAGGTCCCTTATCCATAGATATAACAGATTCCTCTTGGAATCTATCATAGATGTTTCTCCTTGATAGCTCTCTTTTCTTCCCACTTCTCCCCCCTTTTTAACAGGAAACGGCACGATTTTCCAAGGGGTGCCTGTCAATCTAGATTTGGCCTAGGAGAAGTTTCAAAGAAGAGATCCAAGAATCTTGAAAGTCAAAAAAGGTGTTGCATCATTGTAACTAAATATTGATAATGTCCCAACACATTTTCGTGAAAGACTTATCAAAAGATCTTCTTTGTTACCCTTATTAAGAATTGACCTGTAAATCATAAAAGGACTTTTTTGAAGATTTATGTAAGGAAAACATTCAGAAAACGATTCCATTAATCATACTTGTGACATCGTCCAAGGTCGACGGGCAATAAAAATTACCTTCCAAGGAATCACAAGAAAACAGGTTGATCAATGTTTAAGAAATTCACAAATATATTCTTAATAAAAAGAAATAGCTTCTGGTTTTCCGGTTTTATAAATTTGAGATATCCATAATGGGTCATGACCAATACCTCACATTTCCGACAAAACACCCATTTTATGACTCATAGTATTTGGCATCATTTAGATTTACGACCTTATTATGGTCAAACTGATCCAGTTAGTTTCAGATGTCCCCTTTGGAATTGCATGCGTCCCATACCACATGTTCTTCCTCTAGGAAGACCATCCACTTCCCGATCCATCATCCAAAAACTAATTTTTGGTATTTGTCTTATAGAGTTGTTAAAAATCTATAAATTTAACAAATGACTCACATGACATTTGAGTCCAACCAATCGGTACTATCAAAGTTCTCAAGAATTCCTCCAAATTCTAACTTTATAGTACAAATTCCGACTCACGTTAGTCTTTCCCGCTTACTTAATCTTTACGGTCACAAAAAGATTGTGGGTCACGCCTCATCATTCCGTGAGTGACAGATTTAGTATTGGGTAAGAATGAGGGGGAATAATTCGATTAAGAACGAATTTGATTAAGATATTTCAATTAGGATTACTCTTTAACGAGTTGAATTCAAAGTGCATAAATTGCAAAAACC
Organism: Diphasiastrum complanatum; assembly: GCA_029204225.1. Lineage (NCBI taxonomy): Eukaryota > Viridiplantae > Streptophyta > Lycopodiopsida > Lycopodiales > Lycopodiaceae > Diphasiastrum > Diphasiastrum complanatum. The sequence goes on from CM055095.1 coordinate 22,540,260, forward strand.
GCTATTCAACCTTACAGGCTTGTAATTGAATATTCTTTATCAAATTTCACGATTCTAAAAACAATATTGAATTACAAGATATGCCAAACTTCAAAATCAAATTTCCATATGAGTTCTGCCTATCGGGCGTTACGATTCTTCAGAACCGTTCGATTTAGAGTGTCATATGGCATATCAAATTGGTTTCTCTTTTGGTGAACAATATTTTCCAGTTTATAAATGCTTTTTTTTCCCTTATTCAATGGCTTATCAATTTTGGGGGTTGGATTGAGCTTACAAACAATAAGTATTGAATGAGTAGAAGTAAATGCTTTTATTTGCATTGGATTATGTAAGAATTCAAGCATTTCTATCATTCTAACTAGAATTACTTGTTGTTGTATTTACATAATAGGAAAACACACAAGCAACTCCAATGGATGAAACCAATGAAAACCCATCATTTGATCTATCAAACTCATCCGATGTGGCAAAAGCTCTTGAACTTTTATACCAACAAATTCAAGCCACTAATAAAAAGCTTCTTGAAACTAATCAAAGGAACCAAGACTTAGAGTCTAGATTAGCCAACCATAAGAAACATGTAGTTCCACCTCCCGTAAAATTGTTCAGGAGGGAGAAGAAAGATAGGAACTTGCAAGTGGTAAGTACATGGCTTAATGTATGGAACAAATATTTTGGCATAAACCAATTTCCTGAATGTGAAAAGTTGTCCACTATAACTATGTTTCTTGAAGGAAGAGCCTTAGTATGGTGGGATGACCTACTTGCAAAAGGCAATCAACCTTGTACATGGGATGATTTTTGCATAGTTTTAGAGAATACTTCCTACCACTATTAGATGACTATGAACACTTTCAAAAGTTGAGTCATTTAACAATGAATAAAGGTCTGGAACAATTTATTCAAGATTTTCATGAGTACCTGAATCCACTTTATAGTGACATTCTACCAAAGGTACAAATGTTAATGTTTATGACCCAAAAGATTACCAAGTGGGTGTTCGTAGGAACCATCCAAAAACCCTAGAGGATGCTTTTAGGGTTGCAAAGTATTTTGATGACACACCTAAGCCATCTAGGGGTCACCAGCCTAATGAGCCAAAAAAAGGTTTTCAATTCAAGAGGAAGGATAGGGAAGTTGTTAATGAAACGCATCCCAATTCCAACAATCGAAAAAAAAAACCAAGAAAAATTTCAAAAGCCATCAAGGTGGCAGAGATATAGCTGAAGTTCGTAAGAAGAATATGTGCTTCAAGCTTCTACCTCAGGTAATCTATCTCGAAGTAATGAGATGGATGTATGTTTCTTTAGTTCTTTAGTTTTTGGACCTAATGACCTTATTTGCATTAAAGGTAAAGTTAAAGATCAAGTTGTTAATATTCTTTTTGACACTGGATCCACTCATAACTTTATTAATGTGTATTTGGTGCAGATACTAAAGCTTTCTACCCGAAAAAGAAAGAAAAAATATTGTGTGACAATGGCATCGGGAAGCAATTCCGAGTTTATGGATTATGTTGTTCCTGATGTAGAGTTACACATACATGATTACTTCGAAAAACTAGAATTCCATGTTGTTGCATTAGCTAATGTAGATATTGTTCTCAGGCAGCAATGGCATTTTGATAAGAATAAGTCATTGAGAATTGATTTTGTTCAAAAATCTTTATCTTTTATGCATGAGAATTCTTTAATTAAGATCAAGGCTAGTTTAAGTGTTAACACTAAAAATGTTAATCCTTATTCTAAACAGAAACTTGATTCAATAATGAAGAATTCTGATTTTAAAGTTTATTTATATTTTCATAATGATTTCATTTGCTGCAATGATAAAATACTGAACATAAATGCCATGAATATACCTAGTGAGAACACTACAGAGTTTGAAGCCTATAATGAACTTAGGCAGGAATTTGTTTCGTAAAGACAAGGTGTGTGTATTGGAGAATGACACAGTAAGGGCCCAAATCTTGCATGAGTGTCATGATAGTCCATGCGCAAAGAGGACATCCAGATATACAAAGAACACTTGACTTAGTTCGACGGCAATTTTGGTGGCCTAAGATGAAAAGTCAAGTAGAGGCCTATGTACTTACATGTGCTAAGTGCCAGTTAAAAAAAGTAGAGAGGCTAAAAGCTAGTGGCCTATTATATCTTTTAGATATTCCTATCGGAAAGTGGAAAAATATATCTATGGATTTTGTGGTCGGGCTTCCACACGTACACGGAAGGGCCACGATTCGGTTTGGGTCATTGTTGATAGACTTACAAAGTTTGTTTAATTTATCCCAACAAAAACTATTGTTAAAGCTCCAGAACCAGCTCACTATTTGTTGAGAAGCTTTTTTGATTGTACGGGTTGCCTTGTGATATTGTCAGTGACCGTGACCCAAAATTCACTGGGAATTTTGGGCAAGCAATATTTGAAAAGTTGGAAACGACTTTAAGTATGAGTTCTACAGATCATTTGGAATCAGACGGTCAAATGGAAAGGACCAATCAGACAATGGAGGATATGCTGTGAGCATATGTGGGCCATCGGCAGTCTGATTGGGAAAATTACCTTCCACTGGTGAAATTTGCATATAATAGTGCAAAACATTCAGCGACCGAATTTAGCCCTTTCATGATTATGTATGGTTATCAACTTTGATCACCGATTAGTGTAGGCATGAAAAACCTTAGGGTGCAAGCCGTAACTGATTTCTTTGCGAATATGCAAGAAATGTTAGAGCTGGCTAAAGTTAGCATATGAAGTGCCCAAGATAGGGCAAGACACTATGCTGATCTATCTCGAATGCACAAAGTATTCTTGGTCAACGACTGGGTATTTTTGAGGATTCCTAGTCATTCTAGGGGCTTGAAAACTATTAAGTATGCAATTTTGGCACCTAGATATTATGGTCCTTTTAAGGTTATCCAAGTGATAAACAAGGTCACATACAAACTAGACTTTCCAACTAACATTGGAATTCATCTTGTTTTCCACATTAGTAAGTTGAAACCCTCGTTGGGGGTTGGAGAAACCCTGGTCCCTGTGGAAGATCTAGTGGAGCTTCTTCGTGATGAGTCTGCGAGTGGACCACCTGAATCTGAGGCGATTGTTGATAGTCGGCAAAAAACTCTAAGGAATAGAGTGCTTCAGGAATTTGTAGTCAGGTGGAGGGGCAAATTAGAAGAAAAGGATACCTGGGAAAAGGAGAAAAGAATACTCCAATTATTTTTCTACAAGGAAAAATTTAAGTTTAGGGGGAAGTAATGCTACATATCTATGTAACTAACAGTACTTCAGTGACCCCTATATGTCCATTTAGTGTTGGGGGCTAAATGGCAAGTTACCCTTGGATAAGGGGTACCCTTGGATAGGTGCCTTTGGATAAGGGTAGGCAAGTGACTATACCTTGGTCGGAGGTATGGAATCAAGTTACCCTTGGATAGTGAGGTGTTAGAAAGTCATTACCATGGGTGTTTTGGCTATTTTTCTAAACCTTGGGCCTCAACCTTGAACCATATCACTTTATTGGTCTTGGACCAAAGTATACAAGCACAACTTGGGAAATGGGACCTAGTAGGAGGGCACACTTCCAAGGTGTCCATTGAGTTCCCAACTCCCACAAGAAAGGCATTCAAAGAGTCATAGGTTATGGAAGAAGTCTCTTGACCTTCCATAAGCCTATGAAGGTTCTTTAACTCCCCTAGGCCTCTCTCTTTCTAATTGGTTTTGCATGGAACTCCATAGTGTATTAGAGGGTGCCATTTGCCATCTATATGAGGGGAGGAGGGCGCCCATAGGGAGGGAGAGAGATCTCTTTTGTTTGCTATGCTTATGCTCTAGTGTGGCTACTGGCATGTAGAGTGTTTTTCTTCCATGTAGTGTGCTTAGGGTTTGGATCTTGCTTATGGTATGGGACATAAGTAGGGTTTGGATCTTGAGTATGCTATGGTTTGTGGTGGTATGCTTGTGATTAGTTATTGGTTAGCAAGGGGTTCTAGATTAGCCAAATTACATGATTGCATGTGCCAGCTAGCTATGTTTGGGTGGTGAATACTTGAGGCCACTTGTTATCTATCTTTGTGATTAAGATTAGGGACACAAGTGGAGGAGAGATCCATGGAGGCTTGAAGATCCTTACTTGCAGGTGGAGGCATCCTAGCTTGGAGTTGGGGAGGATCTTGGAGCTTGTAGGTTACTTGGAGGACCTTTGGAGGCACTACCTTTGGATTAGGAGGACTTCCTAACTTCATTTGTAAAAGATGTTATCCCATAGCTCCACCAAATTGTGCATACCAACAAAACCCTATCACTTTGATACCATGTTAACCTACTAAGGATCTAGTGCCACAAGCTCTCCAGATGGCACATCAAAAGTTAACGAATAACAATGAAACATTGTCCACATAGGAGACACACAAACTGCATGTCCTTAGCAAGTGTCCTAAAACTAGCCTAGCACTTGTTAGTTAGGCCCATTATGGCCAAATTTGATTGTTAAAACTTGAGACATGCCCTCAACTATAGCAAGTATTGTAAATAACATTGTACAACTAATTGTCCTCCGTGTGGCTACCTGCCTAATCCAAGTAGCCAGTTACGGGACAAGTGTCCACAACTGATATGTTGATCGTGGGTCACGTCCCGGTCACTACGGAACACACAGTAAACTAGATAAACCATAAATTTAATTTAACTATACAATCCTGCATTTCAAGCTTACATGAAAATACATCAGATCGAATCTAATTCTTAACATGTCGAATGTTTTTTTGACTTGTACTTCACCTTGTAGATCCACTTGGTACCTATTGGTTCTTACTCCTTAGATGGTTCCCCTAAATCCCATGTTTCATTCTTCATGATAGATTTGTATTCTTTAGACATGGATTTTCTCCAATGATCACTTAAGCGATTTCTCATAAGATTTGAATTCAATATTGTTAAGAACATTAGCCACATAATTAGCATAAGACTTAGGCCCTCTAGGGCTTGAGTGCTTTTTAGAACCCTGTTCACTAGATTCTAGAATGTCATCAACGTGATTATCACCCACATATTTTAAGTAACACATTGGCCTCTTTGTAACTCTGGCATGATCACAAAAACCATCGATAATTATAATATAATCATCAAGAATAGAAAGATTAGGAGCATCTTGTGCCATTTTTTAATTCATACATGGATTCACTTGGTGTGTTTGTTGATGAAATGTGGAGAATGGTATTGTCCTAGATGCTCATATTTATCATTCCATGTGCTTTGGTAGCATGCATGTCTCAATCCAACTGACTGCCTAAGAGTTTTTCATATTCTCTCTTTGACATGTCTTCTTTTCTTTCAAATTCAAAAATGTCCATTATAGGATGCTTCTCTTGTTCAATCACTGATTTTCAAGCATCTCGCATCATCAACAAATTCTACATTTTAGACTTCCAAATTGGATAGTTCTTACCATCCAATTTACCTGATTTTGATAAGAGTAATCCCAAATCTCTCTATTGTTGCATAAAGCATAATGGTGATGTGAATGTGTATGTAAATTCTTTGGATAATTAGAGAAAGCCTTCCTATCAAAGTACCATTCATATTTTTCTGACGACCTTTCAATTTCCTTACCTCCCGAAAGGCCTGAAGACCATAAGAGATATATCATTCATGGAAGTTCTATACCCAATAGACCACCCTATAGAGTAAGCCTCTCCCAACAAGAGAACAATTTGAGAACATTAACGAATTGTTGGGAAAAGGTGTTATCGTACCTAGTAGTTCCCCCTATTGCTCTCGTGAAAGTTTGGTACAAAAGAAAGATGGGAGCTTTAGAATGTGTGTCGACTACCATGCATTGAATAGGATCAAATATATATTTGGATCATAGTCAAGAACTGATTTTCTATTCCAAGAGTAGATGACATTATGGATAGGCTCAGAGGATCATGTGTCTTTAGTAGGATAGATCTAACTACTGCATACCACCAAATCCGAGTAGTACTTGAAGATGTCCATAAAACAACCTTCAGGACTAATTCTAGCCTTTATGAATTCCTAGTGGTTCCATTTGGTTTTATCTATGCTCCTGCTACATTTAATCGAATGATGAAGCAAGTTTTTTTACCTCATTGACATGTTTTAGGGACATCCTTTTGATGATCTCTTAGTGTTTAGTGCTAATGAAGAAGAACATGAAAGACATCCATTTATTGTCTTTAAGATCCTACAAGAAAACTTGCTTCTCATTAAAAGAAAGACTCAATGATATTTTTTTAGAAAAGATACAGTTCCTAGGACATGTGATATCTGAGGGAATCCAAATGGACCCCTCAAAAATCAAATCCGTACAAGATTGGCCAAAACCTAGAATCATTCACGAAGTTCGGTCCTTTCTACGCTTATGTTCTTATTATCGAAGTCCATTCACTATTTTGCTCATATAGCCTCACCCCTTCGTGAACTTACTGAAAAGAAGGTGACGTTCTATTGGAATGCCTTTGATGCCTTAGATCATGCCCTTATCATAAGACTCGTCCTTATCAATCTTGACCTCATAAACCTTTCTCTGTGGAAGTACATGCAAGTCTTGATTTCATAGGAGCAGTCTTCAACCAAGAAAGCCATGTTGTAGCCTATGAGAGTCGAAGACTTCAAGGGGCTTAGATACAATATGACATATATGAGAAGTAAGTTCTAGTTGTTATCTATGCCCTTAAGTTATGGAAATAGTACCTCTTAGAAAATGATTGCTTGGTTAAGACTGCTCAACAATATTTGAGAAAAACATCTTAAATGGGCCAACTACCTTAGTACCTTCCACTTTCAATTGATCCATCACCCAGGGAAGGACAATAAAGTTGCCAACACATTTTCAAGAGTACCCAAAGTCAACCACGGATTGAGAATTTTGCTTCTAACATTGTAATATTTAATTTCAATGTGCTTACTTTAATCATTATTTTTACTTAGTTTGTTATTTAATCCACTATGCAATCTCTTGAGTGTAAATTTGGAGTGAGCTTGGTCAAGCGAGTTTTGTCAAAAATCCAAGCGAGCTTTTTATAATAAAAAAAAAAAAATTTCTTTGTTGTATCATTCAACTATGTATTTTGTCTTCTATACTGGTAGTATTTACCAGGTGTTATGATTATAACAATTTTTTATGATGGAATTCATATTATTGTTTGTGAGCAATAACAAGCAATGTGGAAAGAATGCAAGTCCAAACAATACACATAGATATACAACACTTAAAAAAAACATCTTGGCAAAGTCTGTCCTTACGCTAAACTATAACGAATGTGACAACTTACATTCCTCTTGGTTTCACATTTCAACAATCACAAATAGGTAGCCCATATTCCAAAATTAAGGGCAAAAAATGTGTAAAGAATGCAAGTCTAGACAAAACACATAGATATACAACACTTAAGAAAAACATCCGTAAGAAAAACATCTTGACGAAGTCCCTCCTTATCGCTAAACTATAACAAACGTGACAACTTACATTCCTCTAGGTTTCACATTTCAGCAATCACAAATAGGTAGCCCATATTCCAAAATTAAGGGCAAAAAATTGCTCCAAGCAATAAATAAAAATAATTGTGTCTTTTGTGTACGTCACGTGCCTACAATCTCCTTTAAAAATCATCAACATAGCATATCTATAGGAAAATCTTTCAAAGAGGAAAACTGTCCAAAGTTCTATTGGACATTTGACATATATCCTTTTTTGAGAAGTTTTCACACATGTGAAGCTGCAGCAAGTACAAAGGATCAAAAGAATGAATGATTGCACAAGAAACTAGCTTCTAATCCAAAGACAATGAGATGGAAATCAAAAGCAGGCTAATTACAATCAAGGCAAGAGCATTCATCACCATCTAAATTACTTTACACATCAAATGAGTGAAATGATAAGCTTTACTTGAAAGAGTACATTTGTGATGTACAAAGCCTCCTTATTTATACACAAAATGCCCTTCTAGAACTCGAGTTAGAGAGAGAGTATTATGTGTGCCAAATGCTTCTATCTCTCTACTAGATGACAAAAAGAGAGTGGATAAGAATTGGGAATGTCTCTTTTGTGAATCTTAGACCTACAAAAATAGCTTCCATGCTTCTTGCTAGGTTCTAGATCTATACATCACTAAAGAAAACAAAAGTAACGTAACTCTAATTAGAAGACTAGTTGCCTAGTCTACCTCAAGTTTGGACAAACCCAAAACTTGGATTTCTAAGTTAAATATTATTTTATTTTACAAGTAATTTCACATTCCTCCTTAAAACAAAATGATATTTACAAAAGTAAGAATTTGGAAATCTATGTCTTTTGAAGCAAAGTCCATAATCTTGAGTAGATGCAATGTATCTCAAGAACCTTTTCCTCTTTTTCCAAACATGGATCTTTGGATCTTCCATGCCTTGACTAAGTTTATGTACATGGCCCTAGTTATAGTGAGCCATACCAAGAAGCCTATAAGACTCCTAAAAAGTGTGATGTCCTCAAGGGATGATTCATCACATATTTTAGTGGCTCTTACATTGGGCTCCATAGGAGTATCTATGCTTTTACGATCTTGCATTTTAAACTTTTTAAGCATAGACCTTACATAACTTTCTTGAGGAATGAAAGCTAGATCATTAGATATCTTAATCTCTAATCCAAGTACATGATGCAAATAACCAAGATCTTGCATTTTAAACTTCTTTCCAAAAGAGATCTTGGTAGAATTTAGTAGATCTATGTTTCTACCACATAATAGAATGTCATCAACATAGATAAGCAACATGATTCTATCAATACCAAAATTTTGTAATAAGCCCTCATACTTAGCCTCCATAGCTTTGACCCATTCCTTTCAGAGAAGTGCTTCTGCCACGCATGATGGTTCTTCAATGGTGATGTGAAATGCATGTAGAGAACTTCCATCTTCTACTTGCTTGCCTTTTTCCAAGTAGGTAAGTCTTCTAGGCTCGGATCTCTCTCGGGTGGATCTTCTTGGAGCCATTGGTAGACTCGGCTCCTCTTGAGTTCTCGGCCCCAACAAGTCTTCATCTTGAACAATACTTGGTGATAAGACTCCTCCTTGATGGATGAGCTCCTGGGATTCTTGCACTTTGTCCTTCATATATATCACATCTCTACTTATTATTTGTAGATGGAACAAAGATCCTATAGGCCTTACTTGAATAGCCTATCATAATGCTTTCAAGAGTATTAGCATCATTCTTTTTTCTTGTTTCAAGAGGTACATGTACAAAGCATACACATCCAGAAGTTCTAAGATGATTTACCTCGGGTTTCCATCCATACAATTTCTCATAAGGTGAGATATCCTCTATAGCATGATTTGGCAAAACATTGCAAAGATAATTAGCACATCCTATTGATTCTCCCCAAAAATCTTTAGATAAAGAAACTTTTAGTCTAAGTGCTTTTGCACATTCACACAATGTCCTATTTTTTCTCTCGACCACTCCATTAGATTGAGGAGAGTAGGCACAAGTGAAATATATTCTAATGCTAAATTCATCACAAAAATCTATGAACTTTGTGGAGATGTATTCACCTCCATTATCACTTCTCAGAGTTTTAATTTTACAAGTTGATTCTCAACAAAAGCTTTGAACTTAACAAAATTTTCATATGCAAGTGCTTTAGAGGATAAAAGGTAAACCCAACAAAAACGAGAGTAATCATCAATAAATTTTGTAAAACATGTTCCTCCACCCTTGCTCTTGGTGGATGAATAGTGGATGTCACTATGGATAAGATCCAAAGGTGCTTTGGACTTGATAGTTGATCTTGGATGTGGTTTTGCGTGTGATTTGGCCAATGCACATGCTTCACAAGGACTTTTCTCCTTGATCATGGATTTAGGAAATCCATAAGCTAGCTCCAACTTGCACATAGATTGCATGGCCTTGGAGTTGGGGTGGCCCAAAATCCTATGCCATAGATCTTCACTTGAGAGCTTTCCTTGTAGATAAATATATGAACAAAGATTAGCATTTTCATATCCATCAAGCTTGAATAATCTTCCAAAATGAGAGCATGATGCTACAACATCATCATCTCTTGTGATCAAGCAAGTACCATCTCTAAAATCTACTTGTAGACCCTCATCATTGAGTTGGTGTTGGAGGGTTTGCGGATCCCAAGGCAATCCTAATCCTAGTTAATAAGTGAGAGGGATTTGGTACCCTGCATGTGTAAGTCCAACCCAATGATCACATAGTTATTTGATTAATTAGAAAGCCAATAAAAGGACTTTAGGCCTTTTTGTGGGACTTCTAATGTCGCGGGCCTAAATGTCAAGTTATTGAATAAAGTTGGGGCTCCCACCAAATTTCAATTTCAAATTGGCTCCCTCCAATTATTGAATGGGTTCCCACTCTTTTTATAATACAGTATTAGATTTGTAACCTTCGCCAAAATCTTCGCTAGAATTTTTTAGGATACTATTTATTATAAATCATCATTTTTGAGTTCGGCGAACGTTATTATTATCAGGATCTTGAAAAAAAACTCTATTTTTATCCTCACCAAACTACAAAAACGTATTGTTTGTCCATAAATCTTTGTTAATTCTACCCTAGTCTTATCTGAGTCAAATTTACTCACAGAGGATTAATTTTTTCAGATTTGTCAGAAAATAGCCAAATCAGAGAATTTTTCTACCCAAAATAGCACTGAGGAACCTTCGCTGAATAAACCTTCACCCAAAAATCCTTTGGCCGAACTATTTATAGGTTATGATTTTTCAGATCTAGCCTTTGTCAAAATTTTCAGCAATTTTGTTACAATTTGATTCTGACTCTAAAAAATCATTATTCTTAGAAGTGTCAATCACTCGATCAAGATCTAATTTTCAAAAAATCTGATTATTTTCAAGGGATAAAGATTACATATTTGATCTGATCTGAGATAGGATATTATTGAAAAATCAAGATCCAATCTCATTGTCTGATTGACGTCATTTGGAATTATGGCTAAACTAGGACCACTGTGTGAAAGTACTGTACTTTAGGACCATAAATGGATCTACAAAAGATCCAAAAGAGTGATTGGATGCTTGCTTAACAATCTATCAAAAAACTAGACACAAAAAAGTTGATCTAGATTGGTAGTTTGACAAACAACAAGCATTAACAATCAAAAGCATTGATCAACATTGAAATCCGAGCCCACACGTGTGTAATACAGGCTGTAGTACGGCCTTCAACCTGAGAAACAAGTAAAAATTGATTTGGTTTCATTTGGATCACAAAAACTCAATGTACATAGTGAACTAGCTTGAGATTGCCAATGAGCTCCAAAAATTTTCTATCTTCTCACTATGGAGAGAGGGAATACATAGCAAATTCAACTTCCTTCTTGAAGTTAGGTGGATTTCCAGCATGTAATAAGGAAGTTAATTCACTCTCCTTGACCTAAAATGAAACCCTAGTCTATTTCCTAGAGTTATGCTTGGTAGGTAGCTAGTTGGTCAAATTTTCACCTTAAACTTAGGTGTAGGTCCTATAAAGTAGGGATGACCACCAAATAGACATGACCAACTCTCTTGACTTGACCTAACCTACATTAGGATGGGTTTCCCATGTGGCATCATGGCCTCACATGTGTGGGACCCACTTGTGTACACAATTTACACTATTCTACATGGTTTTTGATCAAGCTAGATTTGCCAATTTTTGGCAATTCTTCACACACTGAACTCACCCCCAATTATTGTTAGAAAATCTCCAAGTCTACCTAAAACGATTAGAGCTATAACGCCATAATGAATACGCTACAATACAAAGTGTTATGGATGATGCAATTCATGAGGAGGATGAAGATTCGGATGACGAACCAAATGTTGGAATGTTGCCTTATATGGCAGGCCAAACCATGACAACATCCACCACCATTGCATCAACAAATATCAATGCTACTGCAGAGAAGATGATCGATGAGTTCGAGAAACTTGGTCAAAAGCAGCAGATGCAGCTGGAAAAGATGCAATCTCAACTTGATGGGAAAAGTAAAGCCTTGGAAGAATTCTATGGTAAAGCGAACAAAGAACCTAAAAATTTTGCAAAGACTTTTCCTAGTCGGAAAAATGTCTGGTGTTCAATTTGTGCAGGCAATCACACTATGAATGAATGTCCAACATTGAAACAACGAATGAATACTATTTGTCATATGTGTTACTTTACAGGACATGAAACAGTCTTTTGCTCTTTTAGTCCTCGGATTATCTAGCAAAGGTATTATAAGCTTCAGTATCGAGAACCTACTTATTCAAAGGGCCCTTATGGGAAGCCTTTCAATTTTGCCCTTGGATTTCCAGAACGACTACTCTGCCAGCTCCAACGGGACAAAGTACTAGGAGGTTTATGATGGACCAGCTAGGACTCAGCCAATAAATCTTGCTAAACCAGGAGAGCCAAAGAAAATTGTTCAAGTTGGAGCACAACTTACTCCTCAACAATTTCAAGCATTAAGAAAATTATTGATCAACTACCAAGATTGTTTTGCTTGGATGTACAAGGATCTTAAAGGAATTCCTACCTTGGTTATTGAGCATACAATACCCTTAATGTCTGATGCAGTTCCAAAGGTCACAAAATTTTATTGCTGTAATCCAAACGTTACTGAACTTATAAAGAAAGAGCTACAAAGACTACTTGAAGCCAAATCTAACTACGAAATTGAACATACATAATGGGTTTCGCCAATTGTCGTTGTTCCTAAGAAGAATGAAAAGATGAGAATTTGTGTGAATCTCAAAGCTTTGAACAAAGTGACGCGAAAGGATCACTTTTCGTTACCCTTTACTGAAAGCATTTTGGACCATCTTGCTGGAGCATAAGCATATAGTTTTTTGGATGGATTTAGTGGTTACAACCAAGTCGAGATCGCACTTGCGGATCGCCATAAAACAGCTTTTGCAACAAAGTGGAGAACTTATGCTTATAAAGTTACGTCGTTCGGACTTTCTAATGCACCTAGTTCATTTCAAAGAGTGACGCAGTTCGCATTCAAAGACTACTTGCAGAAATTCCTTGAAATCTACTTGGATGATTTCGGAGTCAATAGTCCGGACACAGACCATCTGGATTGTTTGGAAAAAGTATTTGAACGTTGTTGCAAGTATTAAATCTCCTTAAATCCAGAAAAGTGTCAAATATGGGTTTCTCAAGGAGTTGTCCTTGGACATGTGATATCAAGACATGGCATTGCTACGGATTATTCCAAAATCAAAGTCATCGTCAAGTGACCACCGCCAGGAACAATTTGAGGTGTCTATGTTTTTATGGGTCAATGCAAATTACTATCGGATATTTATTCTATTCTTTGCGGATTTAGCAAGGCCTACATACAAGTTGACTATTGTACCAATTTGGATAGTAGAGGCATTGGAAGCATTTGAAAAATTAAAGAAAGCTTTGGCTACTGCACCGATACTACGAGCCCAATCTGGACAATTGAGTCTCATGTTCATACTGATGCATCAAAATATGCCATTGGATCAGTTTTGACGCAGCCATGTGAATATAAGAAGGATTATCCTATCAGGTTTGCCAGTAGATAGCTTACAGATCCTGAGAAGAATTATTCGACAACCAAAAGCGAAACGTTGGGCCAGATTTTTTTTGTTAAGAAGTTTTGACATTATCTATTGGAAACGCATTTTGCATTTTATACTGATCATTAGCCGTTACTTTATTTGGTGAACAAGATATGTAACACGGCGGGTGCAAGATGGCTACTTTTATTGACCGAATTCGATTTTTGAGTTGTGGTTCAAAGGGGTAAATAACATTATCTGGCCTATCATGTTTCAAGGATTGAATCGGCACCAGTTAGTACTGAAGTGGATGATGAACTACCAGACGGTACGCTGTTCTATGTTGAAGCAATACCTGAGTGGACAGCCGATATTGTTGAATATCTGATGCTAGGCCAACCCAATGATTCCTTGACAAAAGTACAAAAGAGACAATTGATTTTAAGGCAAATCCTTATCAATTGATTGCTACAATTGTATCGCCGAGGAATGGAAGATATTTTGTGAAGATGTATTTTGCCGCATGAAGTACCTGAACTTATCATGTTTTCACATGATGGAATGGGCGGAGGACATTTTTCAACAGATATCATTGTCCGTAAACTTTTACCATTAGGATGTTGGTGGCCTACACTTCATAAAGATACATAAAAGTATATTCAGTCATGTGATGTTTGTCAACGAGCACATCATCCTACATGATAAAATTATGAACCTTTACATCCAGTTTAATCGCAAGCACCGTTCAAGAAATGGGGCCTTGACTATGGTGGTCCTATTCATCCTGCGACACGAGGATCTCAAGCCAGATATATCATTGTTGCAACTGATTATAAGACCAAATGGGTTGAAGCAAAAGCAATTTGAGTTGCAGATGCAAAATCTACGACCAAGTTCCTCTATGAAAACATCATAACTAGATTTGGATGTCCTATCGTGATCGTAAGTGATCGTGGAACACATTTTGTGAATGAAACGATAAAGTGTCTGTTGAAAGACTTTTTCGTTATTCATCGGTTTAGTACTCCAGGGGTAATGGACAAGCTAAATCTTCCAACAAGATTCTCTGCAACATTATGATGAAAACAGTTGAAGCAAGTCGTTCTGATTGGGAATATAAACTTCATGCAACATTATGGGCATTCAGAACAACTTACAAGGGTAGTACGAATCAAACGCCATTCCAGCTTGTCTATGGTCAAGATGCAATTATGCCAATTGAATTTTTAGTACCATCCCTATGCATAGTGGCAACGGAACAATTGGATGATGCAAAATCCTTACAAATGCATCATGTGGCTTTACAAAAACTTTGTGAAACTAGATTGATGGCAATTCATGCATTAGCAACAGAGAAAACCCGTTGTAAGGCATGGCACGATCGTCGGTTACACAAAAAAGATATAAAGATAGGAGATCTAGCACTGATGTATAAAACCAAGCTGAATAAAGACAAAATGAAGTTTACAAGTGAAGGATTGTGCAAAGTTAAAGAAATGTTGAACTATGGAGCAGTTATTTTGAAATATTTGGATGAAAAACAATTTGACACTCCAGTGAATGGCAGCTGATTACGCAAGTTTTGGTAGCCTATTTCGCCTGTTCAGCCAGCATGATCCGACACTATTATTTTAGTTTTATTGTTTTACAATTTTTTTGTTTTGCACTGCTTGATTGATTTTCTTTTTTGGAAAAGATAGTAAAATAGAATAAAAATGAAAAATGAATCAAAAGACTAATGAGCAAAAGTCAAAAATGTCATCAGATCAGAAAAAGTTGAAGGAAAATACATTCAAGAATCAGATGTTTATGGAAAAAGACTTGGAAAACCACTTTTTGGGTCACATTTTGTACATACAGTTATTGGAAACATTTGCCAAGTTTTCAGAGGCAAGATCCACCTCAGATGTACCCACACTAAGTTGGGTGAACGTTCTTTTCACCAGTTAATACATGTTTTGACCTTTAAAGGTGAATGGTCAGCATTTTGCCATTTTGGGAACGTTTGCCGAGCACATTATAGACCTTATGAACCATCGTCGACACTCCAGATGGATTCAGAATGCCCAATTTAGGCTGGTCAGAGGTTCAGATCCTGAAAATTTACATTTATTACAGCACCTAGGCGAAGGATGGTCCTAGGCAAATGTTCAACCTTCGTGAAATCTTCAGAACGTTTGCCAGATTGCTATTTTGGTCAAGAACCTTTGCTGAGACTTTTGGAAGTTAATTTCACAGTATTGAGCATGCCTACAATTTTTTGTCTAGAACTGATCAGCCAAACTAGTACTTTGTCTAATGGACCCTCCAAATTCAACTATAAGAAGGTTGAATTCGATTCATTTCTCACTTGTGCTAGCCTCTTGAAAAAAAAATTCGCATAACCTTATAAAACTTTCCTACAATTATCTGATATACTCCTGCTCCATACTTTCAGCCTTTACTTTTCTATCATCATGTCTTCTACTGATACCTCACAATCTCCACGTTATGTCATCCATCGTGTCGTTCCAGTTGCAACGGACATCATGATGTTCCCTAGCACAAGCATGGTCGCTCAGTGGATGACTCTTGCCGGGCCTTTGCTTTCAGCAATGGGAATCTATGAGCAAGCTTGTTCTGGAAAAATCAATATGCAATTCATTATGATGGCCTTTAGTACTTGGACTGAGGCCAAATCCAGATTTTATATCACTTTCCAGACTTTCACACACAAGGTGCATGTTGTCGAAGCCGCCCTTGCTGCCATAGATATCACATCCGATACTGAGCCATCTCCGAACCATAAGCATGCAAAGAATGTGCTCAAGCCGTTCATAGACACCACTGTTGAGTTTTTCTAGACCCATGACAGGTATCTTCTAGAATTCATCTGAGATCCCATCATTCACGTCGCGGCCCAGCTACTGAACAACTTCATGATGGCTGGCAACCTCAGGAAGGAACGCATCTCATCGTAGAGATTGAACAATAGTATCAAACTCTTCACTAAGGCCAATTAAAATGACTTGAACAATTTCTTTAGTTTTGATAGAATCGTCCATGCAAGAAAGGTCTCTATGGAGATCCTTGACCCTAGACACATAGGATGAGGCACTTTCATTCTTTCTTTGAAAGATTTGGAAGATCATATTCCTAAGGGTAAGAACTCTTGAGGTGTTCTTGACTCATAAATGGTTTGTAAAGTTTTCCATGCATCTTGTGCACTAATACATGAGCAAATCTCTCTTAGAACATTATTAGAGACATTAAGCTTCAAACAATGAAGAGCAACATGTGTTCTCTTCTTGAACTTGGAAATTTCTTGAGGATTTGTAGGCTCCTTCTCACTCCCAATCACTATATCTATCAAATCTTGGAGTATAAGGACGGATTCCATCCTTACCTACCATACACCATAACTGGTAGAAGTGAGTCTTCCACTTTGTTCCAATAGGTAAGATCCCATTGAAGCCATGTTACACTATAACGAACGTGACAACTTACATTCCTCTGGATTTCACATTTCAAAAATCACAAATAGGTAGCCCATATTCCAAAATTAAGGGCAAAAAATTGCTCCAAGTAATAAATAAAAATAAATGTGCCTTTTGAGTATGTCACATGCCTACAATCTCCTTCAAAATTCCACAACATAACCTATCTATAGGAAAATCTTTCAAAAAGGAAAATTGTCCAAATTTCTATTGGACATTTGACATATACCCTTTTTTAAGAAGTTTTCACATGTGTGAAGCTGCAGCAAGTACAAAGGATCAAAAGAATGAATGATTGCACAAGAAACTGGCTTCTAATCCAAAGACAATGAGATGGAAATCAAAAGCAAGCTAGTTAGAATCAAGGCAAGAGCATTCATCACCATCTAAATTACTCTACACATCAATGAGTGAAATGATAAGCTTTACTTGAAAGATGTACAAAGCCTCCTTATGTATACACAAGATGGCCTTCTAGAACTCGAGTTAGAGAGAGAGTATTCTATGTGCCAAATGTTTCTATCTCTCTACTAGATGACAAAAAGAGAGTGGATAAGAATTGGGAATGTCTCTTTTGTGAATCTTAGACCTACAAAGTAGCTTCCATGCTTCTTGCTAGGTTCTAGATCTATACATCACTAAAGAAAACAAAAGACTTAACTTAACTCTAATTAGAATACTAGTTGCCTAAGGCTACCTCAAGTTTGGACAAACCCCAAAACTTAGATTTCTAAGTTAAATATTATTTTATTTTACAAGCACTTTCACATTTTTATTTGGGCACTAGGTAATATCTACATTAGAAATGTCCCATAACATGCAACCAACACTAGAAAATATGCCTATGGAATGTGACAAAACATGCCAAGAGAAATAGAACAAATAGACAAAATTTCACAAGAATAAAGACCAAGGCATAGAATTTCCATTTGCAATAAAGACCTCACCATCATGTTTGACTTAAGAAAAATTTATCAAAGCTTGTTCTTAATATGAGCTTTCACAATCGTCTGTTTGCTTGCTAGTAACTCGAGCATAAGATGAGGCATGACAAAGATGGTATAAAAATGCAGCTAGTTCATATTTTGGCCCCCAAGATGCATTTAAACCTATAAATATGGGTTGATTCTTGAACAAGTCATGCACTTTAGGGAAGGAATTCTCAAAATAACAAAGGTGGTCAATGAAGCTGGCACATCTTTTTGTAAGCAAGCAAACTGACTCATATAAGACACCTTTCCAAGAAACTAATCCCTTTGACAGTAACGTATTTATATCTTTGTTAACAGATCATAAATTAGTTTGTTTGTAATATTTGCAGCTTGAATTGATTATTGTACAATTCAAATCAATTTGAAATGATAAAAATTCGATTCCTTCAAAATGTCTTGGAAAATCCAGCTTATTTAGTGGTGGACTCAAAATGACTTCTTTCAAAAGTCCAGAAGGCAATTATTACAAGGCAATAAATTGTGTACAGAATGGACCACAATGCATGTATAGGATTGAACTAGTACTTTGCGGGTCAAGTCACTAGTATTTGCGATACTTTTTTTGAAAAAAAAATTAATTTTTTTCCCAGGAACCTTCGTATCTCTGATAGATGGTTTATCTCAATATTTTTATCACTTCAAGGAGCTCGGCGAGGGTTCTTGTGGGTGAAGGATGGTCGTTGAGTTCAATAGTGCATGTAGGAACAAAGGAGACTTGGCAATTTTTGGATTGGCAGAATTCAAAAGTGGATTTGTCACCAATATCACAGATGTCTTGAGAGAAAGTTCAAGTTGCGAGGCACTATCCTCGTCCAAATCATCAAAAAAGATGAGAGGATGTAGAGGTGGAGTGATTTAGGTATAGCGGGTGTGGGCTCAGCGGAAAGAAGGTAATTTTCTTTTTCAAGGCAGGAAAAAAAATTTCTGATATGAGAATTATAAAATTTCTCTTCCCTCTCATATTTTTCAACAAGCCCAGCCAAGTCAGAAGCAAAGTTTTCAATGATACCCAAGGGATCAATCCTTGTCTTACCGTACTCCATGTAAATCTTAACCCAATGTAATGTGTCCAAAAGGTCAACCATACATAGTACTTATCTTGGGTTACAGGAAGCAAAGTGAACCAACAAACACCAGCAATGCACAAGCACCAGCAAAGGTAGCACTCCATAAAGCAGTCAGGCATAGACCCCAAAAATCACCAACAACCAACCATAACGCAGGTAACCACCTTAGGAAAGACAAAACGGGGGAAGACCGAGCAGGAATGTTATTGCCAAGCTAAGCAGGCGCCATAAATTTTATAGCCAAAAGCACTCTCACAAGAGGAAGAAGAGAGGCTTAATCCATGCATGTCCTAAAAATAGTGTCGACATAGTATTTTATTAAGCCCAGTACATCTTTTAGTAAATAAATAAGTCAGAAGTAATGATAAGTAAAAAAAGATAATTCATAGTGTGTGTGTGTGTGTGTGTGTGTGTGTGTGCATGCACAAAGTAGTAACATATAGATAACAAAACAACAAGTACGTATAACTCTTGTAGGTAAGTGAAACGAAAAACAAAATGCTTACATGTAGCAAAGAAGAAGTAATGATCCTAAACTTGGTTGAGGCAAAAATTTTCAACCTAAGCATGCTCTTTTATAAGTCTAAATTTGAAAGCCTATTATTGTGGTAAGTGTATCAAAGACATGGAAGATAATAGGCTTCGAGTCCCATGTTGCAAGTTCTAGCCTTCTAGCCTCTGGTATGCCATTTTTCTTGTACAAGAACTAGTTGTTCTTAGGTTCTGAGACTCTAGTGATGTCCATAGTCATAGCATTAAGTTAGTCATTATCATGGTATTTCTTAGAATATACCACATTAAACAAGTTATTTGCTCATTATCCACCTACGTGGAAACTAGAAGTCTAGATTTGTCCCCAAGTTTAAAGAAAAACCCAAAACAATATTTTAACCTAAATAGTAAGCTTCAGACCACTTGCCATCAAATAATCATGTGTATCGATGTGTCTACAAGCATATGCTAGGGGAAAAAATTACGTGGTTGAATTTACTACATTGAAGTTTAGTTCATTCAAGATAATAAGCTTATGGCCTTCTTGGAACCTTACTGATAGATACAAGTCACCTCTAATGTCTATTCCATTATCTTATTCTCTTAAGTACTTAGGGGAGTATTTTTCCACTAGGGTTTGTCCACTTGAGAAAGCTACTCCCCTTCACTTGAGGGACAATAGATGCTCCCCTCACCATCTCATCTCTATGTAAACCTTGTGTGTCCACATCCAACTAATCTAAAGAGGAAACTAATTGTGCCCTCCTTGTCCATCCATCCTTGGGCATGCAAATTTTGACTTCTT
Organism: Diphasiastrum complanatum; assembly: GCA_029204225.1. Classification (NCBI taxonomy): domain Eukaryota; kingdom Viridiplantae; phylum Streptophyta; class Lycopodiopsida; order Lycopodiales; family Lycopodiaceae; genus Diphasiastrum; species Diphasiastrum complanatum. The sequence goes on from CM055095.1 coordinate 22,560,636, forward strand.
TTGTGATCATGTTATGCATAGATTTGTTCACAATGGACTATTTAAACATTTGTGAGGGACATCATAATTTTATGAATAAACAAACTACTTTGACATTTTTTCTTTCTCTTATGTGCACTATGATATCACTACTAGAAGCACACAGTAGTTTCAAGATCTTCAATTGAGCATGTAGTGGAAAAATACTTTTATAGAATTGGAGATGCTCAAGTACATGGTAACAAGTGTAATTTCAATCATTTTGTCACGAATTTAATGATTTGGAATGTCTCATCATGTAGCCCATTACCATGTCTTTACAACATGTTCAGTGTTGGAAAAATGATTATAGCAAAAAAAGGTCACAATTGTGTCTTTTTCGCTTGATCCATCTATATGTGCTTTAGATAGTGTAAAGCTTTAGATTGTGTTTTCTTTTATATTAATGTTAGTGTCTTGATTTTGATAAGGAGTCTGTTCACTTTCTATGCCTCTTCTTTGTTTCCTGATCTTTATTATGAAGTGAAGGGAAGATTGATATTTATTTGCTTTAGACAGTCAAAAGCTTTAGATTGTGTTTTCTTTTATAGTAATGTTAGTGTCTTGATTTTGATAAACAGTCTGTTCACTTTCTATGCCTCTTTGTTTCCTAATCTTTATTATAAAGTGAAGGGAAGATTAATATTTCTTTGCTAATTAGATTATTTAACTTGTTTTTGTATGCTTCAGTTGGAAGGTGCATGATTATTTGATAGTTTTTTGCCTTTAGAGGAAAGTTGCAAGCATTGGGAACATTCAATAGTAGAGACTATAAGTTTTAGGACAATGACTATCCACTTTTTTAAATTGTAGTGATAATTCTTAATTGAGTGATGGTACAACTTGATAAGGTCATAGTTGGAGTGATGAAGGTTTTTGCAATAAAGTTCTAGGGCACATTCGTTGTCAAGGCTTTCAAGTTCTTTTTGTGTGCGTAGAATGTGTCTAAGCTTAAATGAATGAGTTTGAAAGTTGTGTTATAGAGAAGTTGTGTGGAGAGTTTGTAGGGTTGGTATATTGATGGAGGAAGAGCTGAAGTAATTTATGCGGGTATTATCAAAGATTGATTATGTGGGTTGCGTCATATTTCGGAATTTATGTGAAGTGTTGAGAATTAGCGCTATATATGCAAGGAAAAACTAAGCACAGATTGGGATGAAAGTTGTTCAAAAAGATGACAAAGGAGTTTGTTAAGTGCAACAGTGAGGAGGACCTTTCAAGGGATGACAATAAGGTACCAAAACCTCCTTGAAAATTCTAAAATCAATGTAGTTATGTTCCAAATATGATACAAGACAACGCAAAGAAAGTTTTATGTCAAGGCATTTACAACACATTTCTATATTATGGTAATGTAGATCACTACATGAAATGTCCAAGATTCATCATGTATGCACAACATGCCTACAAGGACAATTTTTTTAAGATATCTACCACTCTAGATGAGCCTAGGCCTTTTGGACCTTGAGCAACTACTATATTCAACTAAATTATGACTCATCATTAAGTTGCTTGGTATAATGCTTCTTGGTTTCCAAGGGAGGCTCGAACTTGGGACCAAAGAAACTTTGGATGCCAAGTTAACCAACTAGGCCAACCCCTTTGGGCTGCTTGGTATAATGCTTCTTGGTTTCCAAGGGGAGGCTCGAACCTGGGACCAAAGAAACTTTGGATGCCAAGCTAACCAGTTGAGCCAACCCCGTTGGGTTGCTTGGTATAATGACAAAGGGTATAAAACACACATCACTAAACTCAAACACCCTTCAAATAATTCATCGTTACTTGATGTTTTCACACTGAGATATAAATCCCCTAAATGTTTATCAAAAAACCTACAAGTAAATTATTCAGAACATAAAACAACTCACAATCAACTCATATAAATTTGCGAAGATATCATCTTGATTATTCTTAGGAACTTTTGCATGGCCTTACTTCAATAAAAATAAACAATGATTTAATCCAACAAATATAAGCAATGTAGGAATTCGATTGAATTTGTTATTCCAAGAAGCTACAATTATCTATGTTAGTCAACTCATCACATATAGACAAATTTATCGAAGAATGTATATTTGCATATTGGGCGTACCATAACAGTTTTCCCAAAAATTGTATATGTTGTTGGATAGACAATTATAACAAGATTCAAAAGGCTGCTCAAACTTTTAGAGGTAGGGCCAACGAGGTCTTCTCCTTTTACGTCATTTATCTTTTACAATTGATTGTACATATCCACAATATGTGATTCTTCCTTGATTTAATTTAAAGCATTATTTGTACCTATTTAAAATGTGGCCTAGGGGTGGACAAATATCCTCGCCTCGAGGTTTGGACAAAGATTCCATTAGGTGCTCATGGAAATAAAAGGCCTCTAATTGACATGTGCGCAATATGCTGCTCATTATAAATCATCGTAAATAATGAGCTAAAACATCGTATTCATCCTTATAAGAAACATATTTTGTATATCAAAAGAAGAAAAATAAGCTTAATCATTTCTAGAAGATAGATGAGATATTGACGATTGAATGGAATATAAGATTAGCACACTCCTAGAAGTGTCACATATTAATAGAGGGAGAAACTTTCATGAAAACTTTAGCAAACATGAAGAAACTCATTTGGAATAAAAATTTGAACAAAGTGCACATGTTTTGAAAGATGGGTTTGCTGGAATTGTACCAAAATGTAGTGCAAGATACCTATTTGCTTTTTTGCTTTTTTACTCCAGGTAGCATCAATAATCCATTTGTAATTGCCAAAGTACGCCCCTACTATCAAGATGCTTATGGGATAACCCATCCACCTTATTGCTCTCAAGTTCCCAGACTAAAGAATATGTGTAAATTATCACGATAACATCATCGACTGACTGAAGGTCAATCACATAGCACACAACATTCACAAAAAGGACAATATCCACAACCCTTTAGGAAGAGCATCTTAGAAGTGCTATGAAGTAATAGAAGAAATGGGTTTTTCCTTTTATAGACTCAGCACTCTAAGCAGAAAATTGCATCATGCCCGGTTTGTATGACAATGGAGACTGACCACCAGCCCTTATTGAAACCCTGAGGATAAAGGCATCTACCTCAGTGGCCTAGCCTATATATGTTAAAAGGTTATGAAAAGAAAGGAGAGAGGGATAGCTGCAAGTAGATGAAAGGACGCAATCAGGAGGTGCGTGGTCGTTTTCAAAAGAGGGACGTGTCCATTGAATTCCCTCAAAAGCATTCCGATTTCGCCACGTTTCATAAATCGGCCGTTGAAACCTTTCCACGTGTCCATCATATCTCAAAATGCATGAACATTGAGTCGTTAACAGATCTTCAGATGCTGCCACGTTGTATAGATCAACCACTGACAAGATTACACGTGTCAAGGTCATGCCGTCTTTATGGGATAATTTCTGAAGCATTCACGTCGTGCCACGTTTCGTATATCTGGCCCTTATGAACCGTTGAAAAGATTACACGTGGCAGGATTGACTCGTGGCCAGCATCCGACGGGGCGGCCATGAAATACATCGTGCCATTAAGGAATCATAAAATCAGAGCGAGTAGTCGTTTTCGAGAGAGGGACGTGTCCGGGAACCTCCAGCTGTCGGTGTTCTGCTATGGTTACCGATCGGAGCAGTCTGCAGCGTTTCTCCATTTTCGGACATATGCTCCATTTTTGCGATCCTCGTTTTTTCGAGGGATCTTGACGCCATAGCCACAAGCACGCCTGCCAATACAAGCAGCGCAAACGCACCCAAAGCCGATCCCAATGCTATTTTCCAAGCATTTCTTCGACTTTTGCTTTCCCCTCTTCCTGTTGGAAAGCTGGAGGGCTGAGACAGTGATGGCGCGGCGAAGGGGGAGCTGCCTGGCTGAGGCGCTGGTGCTGCTGCTGAGGATGGGATGGCAAGCGAGAAGTCGCCGAGATGAGAAAAGGAACAAACATTAGGGGGGGAGGTTACATTGCTGATGCTCAGGCTTCCGTTGCTGTCGAAAGACGCGCAGAGAGTGGTTGCTGGAGCCTTGCCGAAGAAGGGTATGCGGACTGTGATGGGAGCTCCTGTAGAAGTCAGATGCAGCTCTGGTGATGCATTTGTGGATAGGTCTGAGGCGCTGTAGATCTTGATTCCTAGCACTGGCGCAACGAGCGTGTACGTGTATGGAGTGTAGATCCTTAGCGTTGTGAATTGTCTATAGATCAGTAGCAGCCTTACGGGGTTAGGATCATCCACAGATGCTCCAGCAGGAATTGAGAACTCGTTGAAGATGAGGCCGCGCCGTCGCAAGCTCCCTGCACGGAGCCGAATAGCCTCCACTTTTATTCCAGTGAGATTGGATGGTAGCGTAACCGTGTAGATGTCGCCCGTTCTGGAGTGTCCGAAGGATTGGAATGCGTAATTTTGAATTTCCCTGTCCAGCTCTTGGATGTTTGCTACGGAGTCTAGCGATGGAAGAAGCCGTCGCAAGTGTCCTGGAATCGTTGCAGTCGCCCCGACGATGATCACAATATGGAGTAGCAACAGTAATGTGATCGACGAAGACCAGCTTGACTTCCAGTTATTCCGTCCCTTCTTGAAATGAATCTTTTGCGAAGGCATTATTGAAAGAAGAGAGAACTCCCAGCGCCCCTGCTGCTCTGAATCAAACTAATCAATCACAAGAGACAGATACTACATTGTTCCTCTTATGATCTGGGATCTGTTTGTCATTTTGAAAATACCTATGACAACCATTTTCTTCTGCACGAGCTTCAACTTTCCATCAAAAGCATTCATCTCCAAATTCAGGACAATTCACTCGGCAAAAAACTATGTGTTACAAATGCTCCCACAGCTTGAACTGTGAATAGATCCAGGAGTTTGTATCAACTTCCTCCATCTCCTTAATGACAATGCCTTTCCGTTGTTATGAGAAACATATTCCAGCCTCTCTTGGCTTTTGTCATCTACTTCGAAAGCCGCCGATACTAAAGTTGGAATCTATTTCTGCCAAAATCATCGAGCAGCTAAATATTCAGAAAAGATTCTTCTACAAAACCTACAAAACCGTAAAACATAACGGTTCAGAAGATACACACAAATACTGCAGAGAACATCTTATGCAAACCGTAACCATAACGCTGCAAGAAATACGCACAGATTACTACAGCACAGTAGCTACATTTCACTTGCACTTTCAAGTAAAAGTACTTTTTCCAAAATGTAGAATGTTATAGCTACTGTCCGAAAATTGCTGAAGCAAAACTTGCTTCACACAAGGTTAAATAGCATGAATGCCTGGAATTTTGGAAAATAAGAGCATTTTAATGCTTTCCTGTGTGTCATTCATTTCATTAAGTGCAACAACGCCCAAACCTATGGAAATGGTTGTATGAAAATGCTTCAATCTAAATCTTTTCAACCATATAAAGAAGCTCAACGGGAAGCTATAGCGTACCTGTTGATCTGTTTTCACAAGTCAAAATCCCCTTCTACTCGGAACGTGCGAGACAGGCTTTGCTAAATAGTCGCAAACGGTGGATTATAAGCTGAACCACATCTGAGGAGAAGAAAATATCTTATAGCGGCTTGACTCGTAGCCCTGCCCTGCCCCAGGAGAAAGGCCAGGAGCAGGATGAGACAGATCCGAAGAGTTGAAAAACTTGCGTATTGTCCGCAACGAAGGACGCTCGCATCAAGTATCAGTATGCCGCATCAGAGCCCAACTGCAGAAGAGGTGGCAGCCACAGAAGATCGCATTACCTTTACACGCATCCACAGACTAGAAACCAGAAAGGCAAAGCTAGGGAAAACTTGAAGCTGACATGAAAGAAAAGAAGAAAACGAAAGTAAAACGGGTGGGTTGCTCCATTGCTACCATCAGATGGAAGCTGGCATGACAGAGAAGAAGAGATCAACATAAGCAAATGGATTGCTACTATTCAAGACGAGCAGAGACGCAACACCATCAAAAGGTTAGATGAAAAAAGAGAGAAACAGAGACAGAATGTGTGTGTGTGTGTGTGTGTGTGTGAGAGAGAGAGAGAGAGAGAGAGAGAGAGAGAGAGAGAGAGAGAAAATAGTGAATGAGAGAGAGAGAGAGAGAGAGAGAGTTTTTCGTTTGAAAGGTGAAAGCTGCAGCCTTCAGTCGTAGGAAAAGGGCCCCCCGCCCTTCGAATTTCAATTTGCAGCCTGATGCCAGACGGAGAGGTGGGGCCAGCGAGCGGGGCGTGGCTGAAGAAGATCCAGCAGCTTCCCAAGTAGTAGAATTTATTATGACGTTGAAATTTGAAACTTTACAGCCTTTTTCATTGCCTTTCAGCTGAAGGGAAACTGGAACCTCCGAAAGAGAAGATGAAATCTCCAAACCGTCACTTTGACGCTCGTCCGAGTCAAAGCCTGCCTGCCCTGTACTTGCCCCTTTAACAGCAAGCTGGGCGACTCGTGACTTTTTTAGGTTGCAGGAGGTGAGTTGTCAAAGGCGCCTAGAGACAAGAAAGTGGAGTTGGAACTTGGATGGACTCATAACAATTGGCGACTATTTGGCGTTTTCTACCTACCCTAAAATCCTAAAATCACTTTTTGCTTTTCGATGAAGGACATGGACGCGCCTCATCGAGTGGAATCTCTTTGCCTCTAGTTTTTTTTTTCACTGTAATTTTTTTTAACACACACTTCTTCCGTGCGGAAGATGCGTGTAAATTTTTTTTTACATGCACTTTCCGCGAGGAAGGTGCATGTAAAAAAAAATACGACAAAAAAATCATTTAAAAAAAGTAAAAATTGATTTTACGGCAAGGACGCGTCATCGGGGGCCCTTCCTCGGGCGGACACCCTCCAAGGTGAAATGCCCTCGGAGGGCGACGCCCACCCCCCCCCCCCCCCCCACCCACCCAGTGAAGTTTTGGGCACGAGGGTGGAAGGCCAAGGCCCGTTTTAAGGTCTACATGCAGGGCAGTTGCCGAAGGGTGGGAGCCCAAGGACAAGCCTTGACTCTCAGACCTTTAACTGTAATGCTCATGTGTGAGAGTGGAGAGAAAATGCACATTCCACAAAAAAAAATGCACATATTATGGACAGAGAATGATAGATTTAGGAGAGAGAAAGGTTGATGTACATTTTGGAGAGAGGATTGTAGATTCCGGAGGAGAAAGGAAGGTGGATGCATATTCTACCTCTGAAGATGTCTCTAGAATACAAAGGAAACCATAGCACTTGACATTACATGGGCTATTTTTTTTCTAACATTTTGAGGATCTTTGTCTAGTCAAAGTAGGTGAGATTAGGTCTGATCAACTATGGACTAATAATTAAGCAGCCTTGCTATGGGCCATGGCCCATAATGTGTTTCACGGGGGTTGAGATTGAGTTTGGGGACAATCACTACCTAAGGCATACTAAGAATATGTTTTTTCTTTTTTTATATATATATTTGGCTTTAATTTTCAACCCTCAAACTACAAAGACCTCACAAACAAAATCTTGAACATGCACAACACTCATGGCTAGAATTTGAAATTAAATAGCCCTCATGGATGGAATTTTAGAAAATAACTCTACTATTGTCTCCGCCTACGACCTAAAGGTGTTTGTGGGCCCCACCCATTCAAGCTTTTACCAAGAGTCATGTAGATATTGTTTGTGGGCCCCACATATTCAAGTGATACAATGGGGCCCCTCCCAATATGTTCTTATTCAAGTTTCACATTCTGGTTTCTTTGCAGGTCTCAACAAGAATGAAGTTGCAAATTACTCCATGCTGGATTCTCAAAAGGCTAATTCTTTGAAAGATTTGAATTTAAGATCTCTTTTGCACCTTTTCAACATTACGAATATTGTTCATAGTATTGGAAACTACACTACAAGAGGTGTTGAGATAGTATGGACTGTTGAGATAGTTTTGAGAGGTAAGAAACCTTCACTCACATTTTCACAATTTCGTGTTCAAGTTTTAGAAGTTGTTGAAGATAGAAAAATAGCTAATAGAATCTAAAAGTTTTATGTTTGACATTACAAATCAACAAGCAAGCTTGGATACAACAAACTAAGATGTAATCTTGTAAATTCCAAGACATACTGGTATTTAAAGAGACACAAGTTTTTGTAATTCTCTTCATGATACGTTTGTTTCTTAATCTCACATGTCTTTGGAGTATATTTGCTAGTTAAGCTTTTGGCTTATTAATTTCAAGTTTTGGTTTGTTTTTATGCTATATGTTACAACAACTTTGTTTGTTGGAAATTGTAATTTTTGACAATCTTAGATATTCTCTTTTCTTAAAACATTCTTGATTCTTGTTGCAATTTTTACAATGAGTCAATGGCCTCGTTTCTTCAACTCCAAGCAAGGCTAGAATTGCGTAGCTAGTTTTATTTGGTTAATCGACCTTGTATGGCTGGCCATATTACACGATGGCTATTACACCTTCAAGAGTTTGAATTTCGAATAGTGAGATCTTTTAAGTTGCGTCTATGCCAAGATGGTGTGTCTGGAATTTCAGTTGGTAGAGTATATTTTAAAACATGACTGAATATTTGTTGTTCAGATGCTTTCTTATTCTTTGAGAGATAGCTGATTATATCTTTTTGTAGTACTATTGATGGAACGTTATTTGATATTAAAATTGCCTGCCTAATTTGGTATAAAACTATAATGTAGGGCAGATATAATGTAAAAATCGAAAAGAAAGAACTGGCTCGTAGGCTAACATAATCAAGAAAGCTTATATTTCCATCATAAAATCCATAAGCAAATGGAAATAAAAAAGGAAATTCCAATGTTAAGGCAGGTTCGTCATGATGCTGACTATTATTTACATGTCCTATATGTTTTGAACAAATTTTGTTATTGTTTCTTAGTTTTACATTTGAATCTCAATAAATATCATGATGTCGTTTGTCATTATGCCTCGATAATGGGGTTGTATCTTCTAGTAGTACATAGGATTTTTGGAGGGGATCAACAGTCATAGTTTCATATGGAACATTGCTAGGGTGAAGGTGATCGATAGATTGTAGAGAGATGAAGGCTAGACTATTGTCAGAAGCATTTTTCTCATAGATGGTATAAAACCTTGCAAATAGCAGATTATGTTCCAAATTTTGTTTTAACAATCTTTGAAGGGACTTTTTCTTTGAATACTCATTTTCAATATGTAGATCACATGCAATTGCATTATCAAGCAATGATTTTCTTGTGATCCAGCAATTTGAAAACGATTTGTAACGTCTTTTTGTTTCAATCGAAACATCAACAAAAGCTAGATTTTGCACTACAAAAGGCTCTAATCGCAATATGCTTCATATATATTTAGGTGATTGAAATACAATGCAGCGTGCTCTATGTTTATTTTTGACACAAGTATTACAGACATACCATGTTTTTTTTAATTCATTTCCATATGTATATTTCCATAAAATCGTATTGGCTATCGCGTATGGAGGTATATTATCAACTTCTAATATGATTTTTTTGGAAATGTGGTAAGTGGAACAACATTTCATACATTTCACTAGATTCATATCGATTTCAGACCATTGATTATTCATCTCTAAAATTTCTAGTCTCGTCCTTTTGAAGAGTATAAAATTGTCTCTTTGTTTTTTCAATGTTCTTTGTCTAGCAAGCAAGCATTTTTTATTCACGGATGATGTCATGAATACAATCCAAGAAACAAAAAAGATGGCAATTAAAATACGTATTAAAAATCTAAATGCTAAAAATGAAGATTGCAATATGCGTCTTTGAATTGAAAAGTTGCAAAATGAGATAATAAATTTACTACTTCAAGTATTAAAACGAGGAACTACAATAGATTTGAAGTTTTTCCATTTTGATTTTTCATAGTAGAAGGACACATTGGAAAATGTATCATAACTAATAAAATTGTAACAAGTATTCGAAGAAGTTCGAGAGAGGAAAAGAAAATTGAACAAAACAATTCAATTGATTGATAACTTCTAGTTTAAAAATATCACATAATTCCAAATCGATTTATATTTTCATATGTCATTCTAAATTTCAAACATATCAGAAAATAAACTCATAAAAAAATAAGTTTGTAATCACGTTGATTGAAAATATCATGACATGTTATATAACTTATATCCATTTTTTGTTCTTTGTACATAGTATCTCTAGATTCAAAATATATAAAATGCAGGCATCATTTTGGCCATTGGCCGAAGATATTGGTCTGGACGCAAGTTAAATCTTTTAAGATAATTATCTAGATCTAAATTTTTTCTTGCATGCTCGTCAGTAATATAATATTCTTTTGCGATAATATATGTGATATGCTCTGCATTAGCTTCTGCAAGGCTCTACTTCCAACCAGGATGGTGCAACGCACAAAACTCCTCACAAAATGTGATGAGTTCGGTGATCAGCCATGCCACTGACCATGTGTCTATAGCTCTCGTGTACACATGGTTGTGATTTAGCTAACCACGGCCTAAGCGTATGGATTGTCGGATTGGCCACCCAGGATTTTTTTGATTCGTATTGGACCCTTACCCAATCGATGACACGAATCCTGGGATGCATCTGGTTGGTGAAATCGATCATGACATTAGCTACGTGGAAATCGCAATGTAACAAGAATTCATCATGTGCAAATGCCATAGTTTGCACGACGGCATGTGAGATGCCACACACATGGTCACAAATCAATTTTATTCCGCCCATCTCATCTGACGCTATAATAGGGTCTACTTGAGGACCCTTCACCTTACCATTTTCCTACAACTTTGTCATGGCTCTTCTGAACGAGCCATTTTTTATTGGTCCCACGAGCTAATGCAATGAAGGCATCGTTGACAATCATCAGCATACTCATCACATGGGCCTACGAGAGCATTATTCCACTTGTAATTTGTGAAATGTGGAAATTCCACTAGGATGCCACCTAAGGAGCTCTCTTGCTTATTTAAGAGACTCTCTCTTTGTGTAGAGGAGCTTTTTGCATTGTATCTACTCCATGCTTAATAAGAAGATTTCCCATGAGTTTGATGCTACACTAAGCTCCTTGATCATGATGGTTTTCATGAGTGATGCCCCTATGATCATGCCCTTCCATTCACATTGTGTGTGGTTGTGGATTTAGAGTGGATTAGTTTTCTTGCTTTCCTAGTTGTGGATTAGATTTCATATTTTCTTGTGGATTAATGTAGGTTGCAAGCATCCAAGAAATTTGTAGCCAATAATGTGGTATAGATCTTGCAAATTCATTTACGTTTTGGTTTCTTGAGTTTCTTGAGAAATTCAAGAACCAAGAAGATGGAGCTTCTTGATTCTTGAATGCTTGTAGGAATTAGTTTTCTGTTTTTTAGGAATGTGGCATGCTAGGCTAGTTTTCTGATATTGCAAGTAGTTTAGTTTCCATTTTGCAATGATCTATTCTAGCATTCTGTTTTTAAGTGCCATAATAATGCCCAACTATGTTTCAAGAAGAGTTGTTTTTGGGCATTCTTGGTGTGCTTGCATGGTAGAATGATTGCAAGTGATCTCAAGAGTTCAAGAGTGTTCGAAATCTGAGTATTCGTGACAGGTTGAACCATACTACAATCCTGAAAACTGCATCAGCTGCCTGATCTGGGCATTGAACCAAATAGACATGATCAAGAACATGCCCAGCTAACAACCAGAATGGAGGTAGCATAAGATGTGACAAGAAGCAAACAAGCAAAACTAGTAGACAGACAGCAGAACCAGTCAACATATAGACTACTTCGCAGCAGAGCAGCCCCACCATCAGACAGCAAAGGGCAAAACAGGCAAGGCAAAAATTACTATTGACATAGACAAACTAGATGAAGATATGGACGACGAACGGGACTTGCAGGAGCATCAAGAAAGGACCAGCAAGACCAAGAGCAGCAAGACCAAGCACAACAAGACCAGCAAGACCAAGATCAGAAAAGTAAGGCATAGCAGGACCACCAGACAGACCACCAGACATCGCAGGACCAACAGGAAGAAGAGCAAGAGGATGTGTATGTGGATGTGGAAAATGAAGGGGCAGGTGATGAAGCTGAAGGGCTTAAAAAAGGAAAAACAATTAGGGAGGAAGCCAGGCCTGAAAGGGTGAAACTCCGCACACTTCTAGACCTGAGATAGGTTAAGATATGTGCGATGATACTCTGTTATCATAGTTATATCCCCTTAAAAAGATAAAGCGCTCCAGACCACATAACACTAAAACTCGTGCAAGCAAGATGTAACATGTGCACACTCTATTGCACTAAAAGTAGAATAATGATATCTATCGTGTTATGAAGTGTGACCAAATTCACGGAGTGATCAATGTAACCGCTTTCAGATATATTAAGAAGACACTTGTTATTATTAATATGGAAACAAGGCATTTCTTTTTTCTATTGCGCAATGTGAATCTCATTATGGTAATGTCATTTTATTGTTCTTATGTATTTGTAGCACATACCCCTTGGTGGATAAAAGACGAGAATCCAACGATGACCAAGGCCCCCGACACTGATGACATTCCAGCTAGGGCCGATAGGTTGGTTGTTTTCGATATAAATGGGGTGTTCACTTACCGAACATTTCCGAATGGCCCTTTTGTAAATTGCTTCAAAAGAAACATAATCCGAGTGCACGACTACTGTTTTCTGAGACCCCAGGCTAATGTGTTTTTGAAAAAACTAGCCGAGGCGGGAGTGCAAATCATTATATGGAGCAGCATGAGATATTCGAAGGTCATGAAAATACTGCGTACCTGTTTCTTTGAAGAAATGCAACAAAGAATTTTCAAATGTAGCTCAACATTTTACACATTAACACTTGTGATCACGCTGTCATCTCGGGATTATTAAAGCATATGAGCTCAATTAACTAACAACAGTGTATTTAGCAAAACCCGCAAAATAAATTATCAATACTTTTGTGGTATTTTCTACTAGTTATTTCGTGCTGTGATTACCAATTTACCTAAATTTTGGTACATTTTGGTTTTATTTTAGCACCAAGCTGAAACTATGTACCAATATTTGGTATTGTTTTGGTACTATTTGGTAATATTTGGTCTGTTTTGGTACTATGTACCAATATTTGGTACTGTTGAGCTAGCAGATCTAATCTGAGATAGTTTTTGGAAAAATCTATATCCAATCACATTATCGATTTGATCTAAATGGTTGCCCCTGGAGGTGCTCCATAGGAGGTCAATCCAAAGAGCACCCCGATTGGATCTACCCAAATATAATGGATTAACAGATCCAGTTCGATTTCTTCAGATCTATGTTGAATCCTGTGAGGTCTATGGTGAGATTTGTTGATCTTCATGAAAGACAACATCTCTACTTTCAATAACTTGAGAAGTAGAGAGTATAAAGACTCTATAGGCCTTCATGGTGGATGAGTATCCAACCATGATCCCCTTGCATGCACTAGGATCTTCCTTCTTCCTTGTTTCCAAGGGAATATGGACAAAGCATAAGCATCCAAAAACTCTAAGGTGATCAACCTTAGGCTTCTTCAAAAATAAGATTTCATATGGTGACTTTCCTCCAAGAGCTATATGTGGGAGCCTATTGCAAAGATAATTTGCACAATTAATGGCTTCTCCCCAAAAATCTTTGGGCAAAGATGCCTCAATTCTCATAGATTTTGCACATTCACATAGAGATCTATTCTTTCTCTCGGCCACTCCATTTTGAGATGGAGAGTAGGCACAAGAAAACTCTCTTTTAATGCCTTCAAGCTCACAAAAATCTTGAAATTTACTGGAGATATATTCACCAACTCCATCACTTCTAAGAGCTTTAATCTTGAATGAGAATTGCTTCTCTACATAAGCTTTGAAAATAAGGAAATGATCAAACACCATATATTTTGAAGCAAGAATATATATCCAAGTGAATCTTGTGTAATCGTCAATGAAAGTAACAAAACAAGTGGCTCCTCCCTTGCTTGTAGTTGATGAGAAATGCACATCCGAGTGGATTAACTCCAAAGGATGCTTGCTTTTGATAGAAGATCTTGTAAATGGCTTTTTGTGAGATTTAGCAATAGCACAAGCCTCACAAGGCTTGATCTTCTTGGAGAATGACTTTGGCAAGCCAATAGCTTTGGATTCTTTGATCATAGAGAGCATGGATTTGTAGTTGGGATGTCCCAACCTCCTATGCCATAATTCCTCCATAGAGAGCTTGTTCACAAGAGCAACATTACAAGCATTCACATACTCATTTGGATCTAGTTTATAGATGCCACCAAATCTAGATCCTAATGCAAATATCTCATCATTCTTCTTGATAGTGCAAGTATCAACATTGAATTTTACATCAAGGCCATTATCAAGCAATTGGCCAGCACTAATAAGATTCTTGGTAAGCTTAGGTACATAAAGAACTCTAGAGAGAGAAAGAACTTTAGAGGATGCAAGCTTCAAGGGAATGTTCCCTATGCCTTCAATAGGACATTCAAAATCATTTGCAGTGTATATTGATTTCTTGACTCCATCATAAGGTGAAATAGAAGAGAAAGAGTCCTTGGAGCTACACATATGTGAAGAGGCTCCACTATCAATATACCATAGGCCGTCCTTCTTGAAAGGAGTAGATGAGGAACTAGAGACCATAAGAGATCCCTCTCCATCACTTGCAATAGTGTCTTCCTTCTCATTGGTAATATTGGCTTGCTTGAGTTGATTCTTGTTTTTGAAGCAATTGGTGGCATAATGACCTTTCTTGCCACAATAAAAGCACTTGATCTTCTTCTTCTTGAGCTTGGATGATGAAGCATTAGAGGAATCATCTTCCTCCTCATCTTTGTCTTTGGATTTGACTTTGTCCTTGCTTGAGAATTGTTGATGTTGGTTCTTGCTCCTCCCTTTGTGCTTATCCTTGGCAAAGAGAGCTTTGCCATCATTATGAGTGAGAGAAAGCTTGTCCATCCTCAAGAGCTTGTACTCTTGTCTTGATTCTTCTGAAATTAGCACACTTTGGAGAGCCTCCAATGGCATAGGATTGGACAAGGTTATCAAATTCACTTCTCAAGCCATTGAGAATGACTTGAACTAGCTCATTTTGATTGATGGAATCACCAATGCTCTCTATGAATATCTTTTACTCTCAAAACATAACTAGATGCACTCTCATCACTCTTTTGGCTACTTTGAAAGATTTTATTCCTAAGAGTGAGAAGCCTAGAGGTATTCTTAGCCTCATAGATAGTCTTGAGACACTCCCAAGCTTCTTTGGCTGTTGTACAAGTACCTATCTCCCTCAATATCTCATTAGAGACATTCATCTTAATGTAGTGGAGAGCCATCCTAGCTCTCTTTTTGTATTTTTGAACCTCTTGAAGAACTTGTGGTTCTTCTTCAAGGCCAAGAACTATGTCCATCACGTCTTGAAGGATCAAGATGGACTCCATCCTCATTTTCCAAATTGAATAATTTGAAGTGGTCAATCTTTCACTTGGTTCCAACAAGGATGAACCCATTGAAGACATTTGAAGTGAAGAAAATTCAAATGATGAACAATAAATGTTGTTACACACTTTCAATAGGATCCAATAATTGAGTACTATCTCCTCCTATGAAAGATCTTGCAACAATTTGTGAATTGATTCTCACTAGCTACTCAAATCTCTCTAAAACAAGATCTATTTCACATCAAATGATGGAGTATAGGCAAAGTTAGGATCTAACACTCTTAGCACGTGTGAAATACACTAAGAAACCAAATTTGACTCAAATACAATGCTATTGCATGAAACAAAATGGCTAAGATCTCAAAACAGTGCCTAGATCACATATAGATGAGATTGGCAAGCATACAACTGTGATTTTGGATCAACCAAGCAATCTCTTGACCAAACCAAATGTGTCCACCCAGGTCTAGGTGCCCTACCTAACCCTCTTCAAAAGCTTATAACTTTTGATTGGCTCAACCAAATGGAATGAAACTGATTGCAACAGAAACTAGACAAAAATAGCTTCAAAACAAGCTATCAAACAAGATAAATGGATCAAACATGAGAGAGAACTTTTAAACTGAAATTGGATGTTTCTCACACATGTCTGAGCACCTGACTCCATACAGTACCAGGTCAGACCCAATCAATGTCCTTCTGATCTCTTTTGATCCAAGATTGAACAAGATAGCTAGGAAAATGGGCCTTGACAACTTCTAGCTCAAGATTGATGAAAAATTTTTCACTTAGATGGATCAAAATGCATGGTAACCTTAGGTAGGCTCTGATACCATGTTGAATTTCACACATGTGGACTGTCCACTACATGTACTTGTGATCTCCTAAGGTGTGTAGATGCACCAAGATCAAGACTAGATTGAGATTCAAGATCAATCTTGAATCCTATGGCAAAAACACACTACTACATGCATTCAATCACTTCCAACTCTCACTCACACGTGTGGGAAATATTCAAAAAATAATCTAATTAAAAACAAGCTGCTCTCCTCGGGTAGAGAGAGAAAATGCATCATGAGCTCTCGGGTAGAGAGAGAAAGCTAGAAATCCAATAACTTACAAAATCCATGAAATCACCAAATCGATTAGCTTCAAAATGAGGAGTACAATGATACTAGTAGGTCCACGAGCTATCACTATGCTTAACTATGATTGGACCATATTTTGTCACCTTTTTGATCCTATTGGATCATTGATCCATGCACCTCTTAATTCTATTGGACTATATTCAAGCACACCTCAATTTCCTGTTGGACCTCACAAGGTTCCACCTCTAAATCCTATTGGACCTCTTGGAATTCATCAAACAAAAACTTTACACTTGTCTACACTCTAACTGGCAAGTGTTTAGCCTCTTACTCTATTTTGGCTCAATAGTGGCATTACAAGTGGAAATGCATAATTTGCCATCTATGCCAAATTTATTCCTATCAACATCCTACACCTAGATGCTTGATGTAAAAAACATAAAACCCCTATATCTAACATAGATAATCTTTTTCAATTCTTCACAATTACTTTCGTCGTGATGGACTTACCAGAAGCACCAAATGTCTACCGAGTTCTCTTAGGACGTCCATGGTTACGAGCTTCGCAAGTAATTCATAACTGGGGTACCGGCAAAATCACTTTTGAAAATCGTGAACGTGCAGTTAAAATTGATTCTACGACTTGGACTATCAAGCCAGTGGTTCAAAAAGTGGATGACGATTCATCAACAACGGATCACACTTGTGATCGACCAGAGAAAAAATTGGGAGTTCACTACGATTCTCAAACGGATACCGTCAATTGGAACGAAGCTCTTGCAACAATTGATTGTACAGCATGATATATGTGTCAACAAGATATTCAATCAGAGATGAGCGAGATCTCCTTGTTAGATCGAACTTTGGATACGCCAATCACGTTTCCACTAAATGTGCTGAATGTAGCCTGGATATCAACGGAACCTATACCAGATCCAATTGAGGATGATCTCATACCAATGAGCCATGCCTTAACTTATGATGGCAATGCAGAAGTTACGGATGAACAGATTCTACATCATATGGATCCGACCAGATTTGGAGTGCATAATGTTCCTGATGAACCAACAATCAAATCACCCAAAGCAGTTATATTGAAGGGGGACAGGATCACAGGTTCGATGACGAAGAAACAAGCAAAGCAACATTCCTGAAATGGGAAAATCCCCCTCAAAAGATCGATTCAAAGGAAGTGCCACCTCTATTGGATAAAGGCAAAGGAAAAGTCAAGAATGATCCTTCAAGTCAGATTTCCAGCAGGATATCATCGTCTAGGAAGTCTTCACCTGTGAAGAAAGATTTATCATCTCGAAATTCATCACCTCCACGATCAAGTGCTGCTAAGAAGGCTAAACAAAGATCCAAGACAAGTCCTTTCGAAAAAGAACAAGAAAATGTAGTCCATCATGATATGCCAGAGCATTTTAGATGTTATACACTGGATGATGTGGTTATCATGTTACCTAAAGCACATCGTGAACCTGAAGAACACATGTAGGAATCTAAAGAGGTTTACGATGGCCCATCTAGGATGCAACCAATGAATCTTGCCGAACCAGGAGAACCGAAAAAGATTGTACAAGTGGGATCACAACTTACTCTTGAATAGTATCAAGAACTCCGTTTGTTACTTATTAAGTATCAAGATTGCTTTGCATGGACTTATCAAAATTTGAAGGGTATTCGGACATCAGTGATTGAACAAACCATACCTTTAGTACCTGATGCAGTACCAAAGGTTACAAAGTTCTATCGCTGTAATCCTAATGTGGTAGACCTGATAAAGAAAGAACTTCAGAGATTGCTTGATGTCGATTTCATTTATGAGATCGAACATACCGAATAAATTTCACTGATTGTCATTGTTCCTAAGAAAAATGAGAAATTGCGAATCTGTGTGAATCTCAAAGCATTGAATAAAGTGACACGGAAGGATCATTTTCCGTTACCTTTTACTGAAAGCATTTTGGATCGCCTTGCTGGAGCGGAAGCTTATAGTTTCCTGGATGGATTTAGTGGTTACAACCAGGTTAAGATTGCACCTGCCGATCGCCACAAAACTGCTTTTGCAACCGAATGGGACACCTATGCTTACGAAGTAATGTCGTTTGGACTCTGTAATGCACCAAGTTCATTCCAAAGAGTAATGCAATTTGTCTTTAAAGATTATCTACAAAAATTCCTTGAAATTTACTTGGATGACTTGGGAGTTCATAGTACAGATACAGACCACCTGGATCGATTGGAGAAAGTCTTTGAAAGATGCCGCAAATATCAGATTTCTTTGAATCCAGAAAAATGCCAGATATGGGTTTCTCACGGAGTGGTGCTTGGACATGTGATATCAAGACATGGTATTGCCACCGATTATTCTAAGATCAAAGTTATTGTGGAATTGCCACCGCCAGCAACAATTCGAAGAGTTTATGTGTTTATAGGTCATGCGAACTACTATCGAAATTTTATTATCTTCTTTGCGGATTTACCACGACCTATATACAAATTAACTATTGTTCCTATTTGGACGGTAGAGGCATTAGAAGCCTTTGAAAAGTTAAAAAAAGCATTATCTTCAGCACCAATATTGAGTTCTCCAGATTGGACATTAGAGTTTCATGTTCATACGGATGCCTCAAAATATGCCATTGGATGTGACTAAAAAATCGCATGCATGTGTGACTAAAAAATTTCATTGCAATAGTCAATCACATGGTGTACAATTCAAGGTAATCAATGGAAGTACTTACAAGTGAAAAGTATATTGATGTCGCATTTAATGTGGCTCAAATATCAAAAGGTGTTGGTTGGAATCATATGAAAACATATCCAACATACATCGATAAAGACTATCACTTACTAACAACATATGCATTGTCAAAAATAGTAAGTTATCATTCATATGCTTATGTTAAAGTTATAAAGTGCAAAAGTATAAATAATATTACAAAAATCAAGGCTTTGAGCCTTAAAACAAGTTTTCATATATATTGAATGTTTTTTATGAGCACATACTATTAATGCTTGCCACATAATGTTGAGAGAAAAAAATATTCTCTATATATCTTGTCTTGTGAGCTACAATAATAAAGTTTTTTTGATCATATAAATCTAAGATATATTATTTATCCTTGGAAAAGTCACTTAGTACATCATTGTTTCATATTCACTTTGTAATCAGAAACTTGTAAATATTAGCATTATTTAATGCATCAAAATCTGACCTTGGATCAATTATAAAGGCTTAAGTTTCACATGATCAAAATAAATGATTTTTAAGGTTGATATATTTAATCGTGAGAAACACATATGTTATAGTACATAACTATTTTTTGAATATTCTAGATGGATACCTATATCATTGTGTAATACAAGATTGTCAAAATTGCATGCATAGACACATCACTATGCATCCAACCCTTGTAAGATTACGACCTTTCAACCAACTAACTCAAACTATTCATTCTTTTAAACTACGTAATATTTTATATTTTGTGTTTAGTTTAGATGAAATATATGAGATTATTATAATCACTTTAAAGAGACAACATTGAATAAGTTAGCTAGTAAATACTCGTTCAAAAACAATAAGGACACTTTGTTTTTAATCTTTCATATATGAAACTATTTGTAAAATATATTTCAATTTATCTACACAATCTTGGTGTGATGTGCAACTATATTACATCTGTCACCTTTTCATGCAAAGACTTATAGTGTCGTGAGCATTATGAAACTATTACTATGGATTTATTTTATAATTTCATTTCATATGCATAATGACATGGGACAAGAATGAGAATGTACTAGCCAAAGCTAATAGTGAAATCCACCAAGTAGAGACCAATAATGTATTACATAGCTCCAACTTATCCATGTCAATTGAATCCTTTGAATCTTAGATGTATTCTAATTCACATAATCTAGTGTTTTAAATTTGTTTGTTGGTGGCTTCTTGTGGCCTCCGCAGATGATTGAATGAATGATGCACAACAACAGTAGTATGGGCTTGAAACACAATTATGACCATTTCTCAATGTACATTTGTCCAATGAAGCATCATTGTTTGCATTGGTAGGAACACTTGTCGTCTGCGTCGGTTTGCACATAGCTTTTGCCTTTGTGATATGACTTGAGAGCCCTTCACTGGTACAAGCTCTCACTTTATTGATGATGTGATGGCCAGGGTGAGACAATTGGAAAAGCGTGGATATTGTATCGCTTAAGTAAAACCAACTGCTTATTGATGTTGACGGCGGTGGTGTTGTTGCAAATATTTCATCTTGTTGGAAAGATGGATCTTTTGCTGGATCATGGTTGCAATAATACCATTGAACGATACACCAATAGCATCGGGAGTCTATCCAAATCTTAATTCAGAAAAACAAAAATATCAGGATATGAGATAGTGAATTAAACATCTACAAGAAGAAGTGGAACTTGAAGCTGCTAAAGTTACAACTGAAGTTCGGTCTTCACCATTGCAGCCTCCAAGAAATTTATGTACGGATATGAATGATCAATTACATCATCACGAAAAACCCTTCAAGATGACTGAACCGGAGGCACCGCATATAGAATTACTCATGAACATTTTGTCTAGCAAGATCAATATTTCATTGGGAGAGTTCCTAAAGTTGGTGCCAAAAGCAAAAGAAGTCTTAGCGCAAAAGTTAGCTCAAGAAGAACCAGAAGTCCATTATGAGCTACTTTTTTGTGCTGGATTTGAAGAATCTAACGATGTACTCCATGTGGGAGCCGCTTGAGAAAGTGAACAAAAGAATATCACTCTGCCGATACAACATAGACAATTTTCTAAAGAAGCAACCATGATAGATGGCGGTTAAGGAGTTAACCTGATTTCTACAAAGCTATGTACAAAATGGGGCCTGACAAAGATTAAGCCTGCTACTTTTGCTATTAAGCTAGCTGATCAAACGACAGTTCATCCACGAGGAATGGTGGAAGATATAGCTGTCAGGATTGCAGGAGTACAGTTCGCATTACTTTTGTCATGATGGACTTACCAGAAGCACCAAATATCTATCGAGTTCTATTAGGACGTCCATGGTTACGAGTTGCACAAGTAGTTCATAATTGGGGTACTAGAAAAATCACTTTTGAAAATCGTGAACGTGCAGTTAAAGATGATCCTACGACTTGGACTATCAAACCAGTGGTTCAAAAAGTGGATGACGATTCATGAACAACGGCTCACACTTGTGATTGACTAGAAAAAAAATTGGGAGTTCACTACGATTCTCAAACAGATACTGTCAATTGGAACAAAGCTCTTGCAACAATTGATTGTACAACAGGATATATGTATCAACAGATATTCAATCAGATATGAGCGAGATTTTCTTATTAGATCAAACTTTGAATACGCCAATCACGTTTTCAATAAATGTGTTGAATATAGCCTGGATATCAACAGAACCTTTATCAAATCCAATTGAGGATGATCTCATACCAGTGAGCCATGCCTTAACTTATGATGGCAATGCAGAACTTATAGATGAACAGATTCTACATCATATGGTTCTGACCAGATTTGGAGTGCGTAATGTTCCTGATGAACCAACAATTAAATCGCCCAAAGTAGTTATATTGAAGAGAGACAGGATTACAGGTTCAATGACGAAGAAAAAAGCTAAGCAACATTCCTGAAATGGGAAAATCCCCCTCAAAAGATCGATTCAAAGGAAGTGCCACCTCTATTGGATAAAGGCAAAGGAAAAGTCAAGAATGATCCTTCAAGTCAGATTTCCAGCAGGATATCATCGTCTAGGAAGTCTTCACCTGTGAAGAAAGATTTATCATCTCGAAATTCATCACCTCCACGATCAAGTGCTGCTAAGAAGGCTAAACAAAGATCCAAGACAAGTCCTTTCGAAAAAGAACAAGAAAATGTAGTCCATCATGATATGCCAGAGCATTTTAGATGTTATACACTGGATGATGTGGTTATCATGTTACCTAAAGCACATCGTGAACCTGAAGAACACATGTAGGAATCTAAAGAGGTTTACGATGGCCCATCTAGGATGCAACCAATGAATCTTGCCGAACCAGGAGAACCGGAAAAGATTGTACAAGTGGGATCACAACTTACTCTTGAATAGTATCAAGAACTCCGTTTGTTACTTATTAAGTATCAAGATTGCTTTGCATGGACTTATCAAAATTTGAAGGGTATTCGGACATCAGTGATTGAACAAACCATACCTTTAGTACCTGATGCAGTACCAAAGGTTACAAAGTTCTATCGCTGTAATCCTAATGTGGTAGACCTGATAAAGAAAGAACTTCAGAGATTGCTTGATGTCGATTTCATTTATGAGATCGAACATACCGAATAAATTTCACTGATTGTCATTGTTCCTAAGAAAAATGAGAAATTGCGAATCTGTGTGAATCTCAAAGCATTGAATAAAGTGACACGGAAGGATCATTTTCCGTTACCTTTTACTGAAAGCATTTTGGATCGCCTTGCTGGAGCGGAAGCTTATAGTTTCTTGGATGGATTTAGTGGTTACAACCAGGTTAAGATTGCACCTGTCGATCACCACAAAACTGCTTTTGCAACAGAATGGGGCACCTATGCTTACAAAGTAATGTCGTTTGGACTCTATAATGCACCAAGTTCATTCCAAAGAGTAATGCAATTTGTCTTTAAAGATTATCTGCAGAAATTCCTTGAAATTTACTTGGACGACTTGGGAGTTCATAGTACAGATATAGACCACCTGGATCGATTGAAGAAAGTATTTGAAAGATGCCGCAGATATGAGATTTCTCTAAATCCAAAAAAATGCCAAATATGGGTTTTGCATGGAGTTGTGCTTGGACATGTGATATCAAGACATGGTATTGCCACCAATTATCCTAAGATCAAAGTTATTGTGGAATTGCCACCGCCAACAACAATTCAAGAAGTTTATGTGTTTATGGGTCATGCGAACTACTATCAAATTTTTATTATCTTCTTTGCAGATTTAGCACGACCTATATACAAACTAACTATTGTTCCTATTTGGATAGTAGAGGCATTAGAAGCCTTTGAAAAGTTGAAAAAAGCATTATCTTTAGCACCAATACTGTGTTCTCCAGATTGGACATTAGAGTTTCATGTTCATACGGATGCCTCAAAATATGCCATTGGATCAGTTTTGACGCAGCCAGGTAACTATAAGAAGGATTATCCTATACGATTTGCAAGCAGACAACTTACAGATTCAGAGAAGAATTATTCAACAACAGAACGTGAAGCGCTAGCCATGATTTTTTCTGTTCGGAAATTTCGTCACTACCTCATGGAAACGCACTTTGCATTTTATACGGATCATCAACCATTACTTTACTTGGTAAATAAGACATGTAATACTGGACGTATTGCAAGATGATTACTATTATTGACTGAATTTGACTTTCGAATTGTGGTCAGAAAGGGGAAGCAACATTATCTAGCCGATCATGTTTCACGAATTGAATTCGCACCAGATAATATTGAAGTGGATGATGAACTGCCAGATGCTGCGTTGTTCTATGTTGAAGCAGTACCTAAGTGGGCGACAGATATTGTTGAGTACCTGATGCTAGGACAACTGAATGACTCTTTGACAAAAGTACAGAAAAGACAATTGATTCATAAGGCTCAACCTTATCAATTAATTACAGGGCAATTGTATCGTCGTGGATCAAATAATATTTTATGAAGATGTGTTTTATCGCATGAAGTACCAGATTTAATCATGTTTTCACATGATGGCATGGGTGGAGGACACTTCTCTACAGATATTACTATTCACAAACTTTTACAATCTGGATGTTGGTGGCCTACGCTTCATAAGGACACAGAAAATTTTATTCAGACATGTGATGTCTGCCAGCGAACACAACGGCCTACTCACAGAATTATGAACCCTTACATCCGGTTTTATCGCAAGCACCATTTGAAAAATGGGGACTGGATTATGTTGGTCCTATTCATCCTGTTGTGCAAGGATCTCAGGCCCGATGCATTATTGTCGCAACTAATTATATGACCAAGTGGGTTGAAGCCAAAGCTGTCAAAGTGGCTGATGCGAAATCTACGGCCAAGTTTCTATATGAAAATATTATAATCAGATTTGGATGTACGATCGAAATTGTCAGTGATCGGGGTACACACTTTGTTAATCAAACAGTAAAGTGTTTATTGGAAGATTTTTTTATTATATACAGATTTAGTACTCCCTATTATCCCAGAGGAAATGGCCAAGCTGAATCGTCCAATAAGATTCTCTGCACCATTATGACAAAGACAATTGAAGCGAGTCGGTCTGATTGGGAACATAAACTGTATGAAGCATTATGGACATTCAGAACCGCTTACAAAAATAGTACAAATCAAACACCTTTTCAACTGGTTTATGGTCAAGATATTATGCCAATTGAATTTTTAATCCCATCTTTATGCATAGCAGCAACGGAACGATTAAATGATGATCAGTCTTTACAAATTCGCCATGATGCGTTGCACAAATTATGTGAAACTCGATTGATGGCAGTTCATGCCTTAGCAGCAGAGAAAGCCCGCCGCAAGGCATGGCACGATCGGCGATTGCATAAGAAAGATCTGGAAGCAGGAGATCTTGCATTGATGTACAAAACCAAGCTGATCAAGGGTAACTTGAAGTTTACTAGGGAAGGCAAAAATATATTGAGATCAGGCTTGATGAACTATGGCGAAGTAATTTTTGAGCACTTGGATGGGAAACGATTTGATACTCCGATAAATGACAACCGATTACGCAAGTTTCGGCAGCCTGCTCCGCCAGTTCAGCAAGCTTGATCTCAATATATTTTTTCATTTTATTAATTTTCAATTTTTTGTTTTCAATATTTAATTTGCTGACTTTTTTTGGAAAAAGACGGTTGAAAAAAAAAATAAGAAAAGACTGATGAGCAAAAGTCAGGAAGTCATCAGCATAAGGAAACGAAAGCATAGTATTTTTATGGAACATGACTTAGAAAACCACTGTTTTGGGTCGATTTGGCCAATACAGTATCAGAAACCTTCGCTGAGCTCTCAGACTGTACATCCACCCTTGATTTATCTAAATTGAGGTGGACGAAGGTTTCTGACAAGAAAAAATTCAATTTTTGAGTCAGGCGAATGTTCATTGATATGCCATTTTGGGAACCTTCGTCGAGCATCATAACATCATTATGAACCTTTGCCGACCTGCTAGATGATCTTAAAATGTCAAAATTAGGTTGTCCATAGGTTCAGATTGTGAAAAAAAAGCATTTATGACAGTACCTGGGCAAAGGTTCATCCTTCACCAGCCCTAAAAAACGTTCGCCTGATAGGTTCAGATCCCTAGGAACCTTTGCCGAGATTTTTATAGCCTATTTTTACAGTAATGTACATGCCTACAAATTTTTGTTCAGAACTGATCAGCCCAACTACTATTCAGTGTAATGGACCCACCAAATTCACCTATAAGCTGGCTGAATTCGATTCATTCCTCACTTGTGCTAGCGAAGCTCTTGTGAATTTTTCTTGCGACCAAGGCCTTCCAAATTTTCTGCATTGCCTTCTGATATATTCTCACGCGGTTATAATTCCAATCTGATCATCATGTCTTCTATCGATACTTCCCAGTCTCCGCGCTATACTATCCATCGTGATGTCCCATATGCAACGGACATCATGATTCTTCCTAGCACAAGCGTGGTCACTCAGTGGATGACCCTTGCGAAGCCTCTACTTACTGCAATGGGTATTCATGAGAGAGCCTTTTCGGGACGCATCAATATGGATTTCATCACTCTTGCCTTCAGTATGTAGAAGGAAGAGACATCCAAGTTTTACATCACCTTCCAAGGAGCCACACACAAGGTGCACGTCACTGAGGAAGCACTTGCAGCTATAGGAATCTCATCCGGTACGCACACCTCACCCAATCACAAGCACGCCAAGCAGGCCATCATGCCATACATTGACCTCACCAACGATCTACATTGGACTAATGATGGTTACCTTCTGGAAGCCATCACTGAGCCTTCCATCCACGTCGCTGCTTAATTGTTGAATCATTTCCTGATGGTTGGCAACCTCAGGAAAGACCGCATCACATCTCAAATCCTTCACAGGATAGTGGAGTCCCACATCAAGTTGGCTAAAGCCCCTCTTGAACCATATAACTGGTTCAAGACTATTTCTGGTGAGCTCAAGCAAGCTATTAAGGCCAATACAAAGCAGTAGTTCGCCGCTGGCTCTCTATTGTCCCTCTTAGCCGCTTCTCACTTAGAAAACAGAATCCATGGCTTCCACCTGGATTCTGTGCTTCCGGTTTATGAAGAAACACCAGCCGAGTCTTCTCACCAGGCCTCAAGTTCTCATAGTCGTTGTCGTCCATGCAGCAAGATCGTAATTCCTGACTCGCCTTCCACATCACAACGTCGTACTAGGCATACCTCGTCAGTTGTGCTTCCACCCCCTGCTGTTGTTCGCACTAAACTTCCCATTCCCCTCGTCTCTGATGCTTCCCTCGCCTTTGCTCCCATACAAGGACAGTCTGTGACCATTGGGCCTACCATTCCCATCACAGCTGCCCAGGCCGCCTCACCCTCGCACACCGAAGCAACCTCACCCAACACACAGTTCTTCATGGATATGTTCGATGATTCCGACCCCCTTGGGGCCACCGAAATCTTTGAAATCCAGACCCCAGCACCCTTTTAACCCCAATCCCCTGGAAGAGGATTCGGGCATATCCATAAAGCTACTATTGGTGTCAAAGATGTCAGTCAGCAACCACCCACACAGGGTAGCCCAGCCACACTTCGGGCCGACACAGTTGTCAAGTCACCAAAGCAGTTCGACGCCACGGTGCCTGAAGGGTTTGAAGACGAGGATATTTTTTAAGAAGAGAAGAGACTTTGGCACCTATTCCACGCCTACCATGGACAGTACCATCAGGGTCTCCTGCTGCTGCCACCTCCATTGCTGTCGATTCTGGTGATGCTCTCGGGTTAGTTTCAAGCCTTGGGCAAGTGATCCAGTCTATGCTAGATAAAAAAAAAAAAGGAAATGGACATAGGATCTCTGTTTTAGGATCCGAAAACACTCTGATCAGCCAAAAAATTGTCCAGCTGGATCGAGAGGTGAAGATAGCCAAGGAACATGAAGAAAAGGCTAAAAGCGAAAAGACATTGGCCCAGCAACAAGCTGATCACTTGGAAACCTACATCAGCTCCCTGCAAAATGCCCTGACAACCGCACAGGATCAGATAGATAAGGCAATGCAAGATGCCAAGCAACAGGTGCAGCTACTGAAGGGGCAATTACAAATGGCCGAACAAGATCGCACACGGCTTCAAGGTGAATTGGATGCGACCACCCTTGAGCGTGATGCATATCTGCAAACACAAATACCCGATCATCCAGTCACACCGA
Source organism: Diphasiastrum complanatum (assembly GCA_029204225.1). Classification (NCBI taxonomy): domain Eukaryota; kingdom Viridiplantae; phylum Streptophyta; class Lycopodiopsida; order Lycopodiales; family Lycopodiaceae; genus Diphasiastrum; species Diphasiastrum complanatum. The sequence continues at coordinate 22,588,565 of CM055095.1, forward strand.
CGGAGATTGCATATTTGTTCAAGAAAGTGGAAACATACAAAGTGGTCCTTCAGGGATTCCAAGGCCGCTTTGATAGGTTCAAAGGAGTAGCTTCAACCGAGTTGGCAAAGGCAAAAGAGACCATCAACGCCTATGAAAAAACCGTCGTTCAAGTGTTGGAAGCCGGACCACAAATCTTCGTCCCGGTCATGCCGCAATTCTCCCCTTCACGCCAAGAGGCTGTACAGATGGATACAGGGGTTGATTCAAGCATGGACCAGGGGGGAGCTCCAGATCTAGCACATCAACTGCCAACTATACCGGCAGTACAAGCGGGTCCATCATCATCAGGGACAAGCCATTTATTCAGAAGGCCCTTCAGCGTCGAGGACCAGATCCAGACCTTCTTAAAGCAGCATCCACATGAGTCCTTGCGTGGTGGATGGGTTCTCAAATTTAAGACCTCCGAGATCGAGGCCGGCAAAGAGTTGGACAAAATACCTGCACTGGGAGAGCAGTTGACATGGAGAATCACGGTTTTTGAGAAAACTCCGGAATCAATTAGGAGTTACGTCGCCAGCCCTCGCTAGTTGCGGGTAGATCCTTATTGCGTGCCAATGCTGCGAAGACAAAAATGGAAAGATTTGGGATTGGCTATGGATAAAATCATGATCCATACGCCCAATTGGCCAATCATCCACCAGCCTTACAGCTGGAATATTTCAGTGGATTTCCACCGGGCCTTACAGACATATCAGAGAGCGACAATCGGCAATGTTTGCAAAAGATCTAACTCTGTTGGCGTCATTGGCAACCAAATGGAACGATTGTCTTCCTACCCTGGCATTTGATCCAAATAAGCCGATGGCCTCAGAGCAAATCAAAGATCAGCTACCGATTGCTCGACTATATTTCCGTGCGGCTATGATGGGAGGCTCTTGGGAATCCCGCTTCACCTCATGGACAACTTCCAAGTGGATTGCCAGAGCCCACCGTTGTTTCCTGCCACATAATTTGGATTTCAATACTGCACGCCTTGACTTTATTATGGAGGTGCAGTATCATTTAATTAAGATTCGACGCGAAGCCAATAAAATTCCCCAATAACTGCATATTGCAGGTGTCGTGGGACCGCCACCAGTTTTGGTGGGGGATACTATTGGAGGGTTTGCGGATCTCAAGACAACCCTAACCCTAGTTAATAAGTGAGAGGGATTTGGCACCCTGTCTGTGTAAGTCCAACCCGATGATCACATAGTTATTTGATTGATTAATCAGAAAGTCAATAAAAGGACTTTAGGCCTTTTTGCGGAACTTTTAATGTCGCAGGGCCTAAATGTCAAGTTAGTGAATAAAATTGGGTTTCCCTCCAATTTTGATGGTTCCCACACTTTTTTAAATTTGAATAAAAAGAGAGGCAAGACTGGACCAATAGGATTCAGAGGCCAGGGTCCTCCTCTCTACTATAAAAAGGGACCGACTCAAGTTGTTCCTCATGTTCATTTCCTCATCTCAATAAAGCAGATTGGTTCTCTTTAGAAATGGATTGATGAATGTCCTTGCTCTTCCTCTCTTCTCCTCCATTTCTCATGCTTTCTTTGGATTTTGCTAATTGTTGGATTTGATCATTATTGGGATTCTTATTTCTTATGCTTTTTGTGAGAGAGAAAGGGAGAGAGAGAAGAGTAAGTTTCTATCATTGTTGTGGATTTAGGGTTAATGGAAGTAGGGTTAATGGATGTAGTGTTAATGGATGTTAGTGTTAGGTCCCCCATTCATGTTGAAATCTGAACTATACTATCGCTCTCATGGGAACGAACCTACACGTGACAACTAACTCTGTCTCTTTGATGCTAGATTGACTAGATCTTGGATTCAGGTTAGGCAAGGAAAGAAACCCACTACAATCTCTGAGAGAAACCCTTCGCTACCAGTCTTGCCTTGTATTTTGTCACACTCCATTTGAAAACCCATTTGCATTTGACAGTCTTGCGCTTGTGAGGTAATAGATCCAACGTCCATACCTGGTTCTTCCTCATGGACTCCATCTCTTCGTTCATGGCTTGGATCCATTTGTCCTTTTCTGGACCTTCAATCGCCTCCTTGAATGTCTGTGGTTCGCCTCTGAACCCGCAGAATTCTTCTCATGTGAAAGCTAAGCTGTCTGGCAAAAATCTTGTTGGCGCTCTTTGTGGTCTTGTCGACCTTCTAGAATATCCTTCCAGAATAGCTAAGCCTTTGCCCTTGTCTGCTCTACTCGGTCCGGAACCATCTTGGTTTATAGGAACTGCAGCGGCAGGCTGCCTTTCGAATCTTTCTTCGTCTGATTCGTCGTTCGAATGGGAGACGACTCAAAAATCTTCGTTTTCGTGTTCGTCCTCTACTCCCTCTAATGTTGGCGGCAGGTCATAGTACTATCTTTCCAAAACTTCATAGCTAACATGGTCTTTGTTTGCCATTGTCCTGCTCTTGTCGAATTTGACATCCCTCACTGTTTTCACAGTGTTCGTGTCTAGCATGTAGATTTTGTAGTATGACGAATTATTGTCATAACCTACCAAAAATCCTTGCTCGACTTTCTTATCAAGCTTCTTGCAAAGCTTATCAGGAATATGTGCATATGCTGCACAACCAAATATTCTGACGTGAGACAGGTTGGGCTTTCTACCCCACCATAGCTCATGTGGTGTCGCGTGAGAAACACCAAATTTACCTATCCTGTTCTGGATGTATGCAGTTGTAGCTACTGCTTCAGCCCACAGTGCCCTTGGAGCCTTCGAATAGGCCATCATGCATCTGGCTGCTTCCATTAGGGTCATGTTCTTTCGTTCAGCAACACCATTATGCTGTGGTGTGTAGGCTGCAGTTCTTCTGTGAATGATGCCACGATCATCGCAGAAGTCAATGAAGCGATTCGAGATATATTCACCACCTCGATCTATTCTAATTTGCTTCACCTTGCTGCTTGTGCATCTCTCAGTCCAATTCACATATTCTATGAATTTATCGAGTGCTTCAGATTTATTCTGAATAAAATACACTTTGACAAACTTGCTATAGTCATCAATGAAGGTTATATAATATTTTGAACCTCCTACTGAGATCACGTTGAATGGACCGCAGATGTCAGAGTGCACCAGCTCCAGAATCTTTGTTGTTCTATAGGAGTCTTTGACGAATGGTGTGCGTGACATCTTGCCTTTCAAACATGCATCACAGGTGGCCAAATTGGTTGCATTTGAGATGCTGACCCCTATTATTGCTCTATGATGACTTGCCTGGTAGAGTGCCATTGAGTTCATGTGGCAAAGTCTTGTGTGCCACAGAGTGTCTGTCGAGTTGTCATGAGTCTGATGCACCTAACCTGCAAGTAGGCGTACCTTCAAATGATATAGGTTCTCTTTCCTTCTGCCTTGAGCAATGAGTGTGCTTGTGCTGGCATCAATCATGTTGCATGCTTCGTTAGAAAACGTCACACGCATCCTTGCATCTGCTATTCTTGCTACAGAGATCAAGTCTTGCTGCAGAGTTGGCACGAACAGAACGTCTTCGAGTCGTCTGTCTCTGTCGTTGGTGTTGAGCCAGAGTGAACCAATACCGTTCACCTGATGTCTAGATCCATTTCCAAGAACTATGAATCTTAAGGGATCTGCACTTCTGAAATCAGACATGATTTGTCTTGATGTCACGAAGTGCGAGGTGGCTCCTGAATCCAAGATCACCTCGTGCGTGTCAGACGTTGATGCTGCACACACATCTTCACAGATGTAGGCGGTCAAACAATTTTTGTTCGTTCTTTCTTCGCCCATCTATATAAATCTACAAAACAACAAACAAAAGACTTTTACTTTTTATTGCATAATAAATAAGATCAATCACTAAAAGTATATGTGGAATAATTGAATCACTTACTTACAATTGATTTTCTGTCTACTATCAAGATCCAAATATTGAATGTTGAGAGCTCTGTGAAGATATACATGTTGAATTAAAACCTTGGTGATAGATTGAACTGCAGTTGAAACTTTGAAATCAATGATTATTCATTTTCAAGAGCTTCTATATGTATTATCATTCATCTTCTTTTTCGAAATGGGTCTTTTGGTTGATGGATGCATCTAAATTCATTGATAATATATTCTTAGTATCCATTGACCTTCTGAATTTTTTTCATTGCAAACACTCATACCATCAATCGTATCTCTTGGTCTTTGACTATGATTTGTCATTTCTATATGAAATAAGCATTGAAAGAATAAAAAAGATCTATGTAAATGACTAGATGATCCTAACCAGAGAGATTAGTTTAACTGTAGTTTTTATAAGTGACCAAGAGTTCACATAAGCGGGCAGCAAAAAAGAATATGGACAACAACTATTACGGTGAGAGTTTTAATATTGCCAAAATATGGTCAAGAAAGTCTAACAGTTAGGCATCCATCCATCACTGTTACACTTCTTGACAGATGTAAAAAGCTCAATGGCCCACTTGGGCGTTTAAAGTGTGCGTCAATAAAATTATCTTTACAAAGGGCCCTTTTTGAGTTTTAACATCCCCTAATGACAAAAAATCTATATGCAAAATAGTTGACAATTTAAATGCTCATCCATAAAGGGAGCTTATCTGATGCATGGGGTGACAATGCTCAGCCACAAGGAAGAATTCATCACGTAAGAAAACAAAAAAAAAACATAAACTTAAGTGAAATTATAATGACAATGGGAGCTCAACTCATCCACATGAAATTTGTCAATGGTAGAAATTATTGATGTTAAACAATTTCTACACTAACTAGTTTGATAAAATATCACTTACCAAAATGAAATAAAACCAAAACTTACACATGTTTGAATCTGATTTTGAACCTCTGTAAACATGCCATACTTAAGCATTTAATGCATTATCAAAATAGATATGTATCAAACATACATCACAATATCTATACAAAATGTAAAAGAGAACGATAGTATTGCTCCAAAATCTTCCACATGGAAATAAACAATGGTTCTATTTTCTCCACACCTGATATGCCATTTATAGCTGAGTGATGACTCTCTCTCTCTCTCTCTCTCTCTCTCTCTCTCTCTCTCTCTCTCTCTCTCTCTCTCTCTCTCTCTCTCTCTCTCTCTCTCTCTCTCTCTCTCTCTCTCGAGTCATTTGCCCTAACTTAGCCACCACTTGGCCAAACCAACTAAGAATATTGATCTAATCTGGTTTCACATGTGAAAAAATCATATCAAGTGTATATACAAGTTTGGCCTCTAAAATGCTTGAACTAGCCCAATAACTAGTCATTAGAGGATTTCTGAATCCAAAAAAGACCCTATAAGAAATGCCACGTAGATTGACAAAGTTCTATTAATATAAATCACCAAAATAAATTCATTTTCTGCCTGCATTATTTTTTATGCTTAACCATTCTATGTACGTTATCGTTTGTAGCTCATTAAAAATAGTATAACTTTTTAACCATAGCTCCGATTGAGACGAAAACTATACCATTGGAAAAAAAATTTCAATTTCAGTGAGCTACATTACGTAGATTTCAAATTTGAGAGTAGATGATTGGTCCATGTGTAAGCAAAATTTGAGAAAATCTTTACAAAAGGATCTTTTTTGGATTTAGAACTCCTCTAATATGACAATTTTTCACATGTTAGACTTTAATCTGTATTATATATGACTCTAGATAAAACAAACACTCTTAAGAGGAAAATAATTTTGAAACAAATAAGTACCGAACTATAGCTAAGAGAGAATGTTAAAAATATAAAAACAATTTGGTCATTCTTGTGTGAATGCCACCAAAACCATTAGGAGAGTTCTGAATCCAAAAAAGACATTGTAAGGTATGCCAATTATGTGTATCATTTTGTGGTTACAGATCTTTAGTCATCTATTAAGCTCATAGGGTGTTTGCCCAATTTTTAAGTATTGATAGAATCACAAAAGATAATAAATAGGCCGCGACCATGCCATAATGAAAAGCTCATTCAATTCACATGCATTCAACCATTTCAATGAGATGCAATCATACTCTCCATTAAACTTGATTGTGTTCCTTCTAATCAACAACTAAAATACATACTAATATAATGTTTTGTATGTTGAGCTGATTGTATTTGATTGACTATTTCAATTATAGTATCTATTTTTTAGTTTCAAGTTTTGGTTCAGTACAGGACATCCGTTTGAAGTGTGGTTCTAGGTACATATGGGACAAAACAATCGTTCCGTCGAAGTTGATACAACTCCAATTGTGGTGCTGCAGTATTCTGAATAGCCTTCATTTTTTGGTCAAACTGAGCTGTGAGCTAACTCCATCTGCTGCTTACAAAATTTCATGATCTGTTAGTGGTTTCACCTGATTCAAAATCGACCTTTTTAGAATAGGATGAATTGTGGTTCTAAACCGAGTCCCTTCTGAAAGAATCAACAATTTTTTTTTGCATTCTTTAGATACAATGCTAAAAAATATCTAATGTAATATGTATAATGTTTACAAAGTGTATAAAATCTTATAAATGTTAGATTGCTATTGAAAACATACATTTCAAAGTTCATTGTTGCTGGTAAAAAGCTGAAGACTGAAACCATATTTCAATTAAGCGTTCACAGAGTCAGAAGTGCACATGACAATGTTAAATGGACACATTTCACAAAACTTGCACGCTCCAACTGCCAATTAACATTTTAATCTATAATTTATTCATGATCCATCATCAAACATCCATCACAAAATATACTAGGTAAACATTTGAATACAAATCAGAGCATGGGAAAGGTGAAACAAAGAATCGTTAGAGTCACAATCAAAGAATCGTTCAAAATCAAAGGACAATTTATTTTTTTGGGTCAGATCCTTTCCGATTCCAATTGGACCCGATCGATTCTTTGACGAATCTCGGTTCGTTGGCACCGCGGTTCGTGGAAACACTATTCAGTTATGAACTTTTTTGTCTCCATGCAACTTGGAGGATTGTTGGGCACGACATCTCAATATTTAGGTAACATTTTACTCCCCCAATGCTTGCTTCGCTTATGTTACTGATGTTGTGAACAAATAGATGAAGTTCAGCAAAAGGGAAAATTGCAGGTAAATATATGCATTATAGATTTTGGCAAGTGTCCAAAATACAAAGGGTTTTCTTGCATCCTCCATACATGTTCTATATCCTGATTTTAAGGTTTCACATCTTTTTATGCCATCATTTCCAGGAGAGTTCAGTTTTTTGGCAATCAAGCACTTTTATCTTCTCATGCAAAAACGAAATTGCAAGAATCTTCAAATAGGTAACTATTACATAAACGTTCAGTGCTCTCTTTCCCATCCCCTTTGACGTGACTAGAGAATTTCAGGCTTCTAGATTGTTGCATTTAAAATGTGAACTCCAATATGAGTGCAGATTCAACATTCATGTAGCTGGGGCTGGTCTACATCAAAGGTCAGCAACCCAGATCTACATTCTTGTATGCTTCAATTGATTATTGCTCCTTGCAAATCTCTTGAAGAGTCTTTACTTTAGGATTTGAGGCATAAACATTTGCACCTTTGTATATGTAAGTCCAGCCTAAATTGTTTACAGTGTCTAATTCAATAACGGGAATTGGACATAGCCATGATAATAGAAGTGGCAGATTTTAGCAGCATAATCGTGTATCTCAGCAAAGAAAATGTAGAAAGGCAAGGCTGTTAGAAAATCCACAGATTTATCATTCTAAGCTCAGATAAGCAGATCTACTCCCACAAGGAAGTTACACGACCGAATGACAAATGGTAAATTAAGTGAAATCTTTACTTACTATGAACAAAGTGAACAGTTCATTGAAACTTCATTCAGATTTTGCATATTGACATGCAAATAATTCAAGTGAGAAAGTCACAGGATAGCAAGTGCCCTTCTAGCTAAACCTTACCAATTGCTGCCTAGTACCAGAAATAGGCTAGGTATGAAGAACAGAGGGCCCTGCCCAGGAAAAAGATTAGGGAACTTTCCTGTGTTCCATGAGAGCGTACCAATCAGGAACTCTCTAAAGGTTTCAAAGAACAGCGAAAGGAAAGTCTTTGCAGATAAGAGGACTGGAAATCTGACTGAAAACCTCAGCTTCATATCAAAATCTTCCAACCATTTATCAGCCTTGATACACTGACCCCAAACTTTGAAACTTGCACAGTAAGAATTGCACATACGGCTTGGGAGAAGCTGTGTCCGTACCAAACTGAACATTAAGGCATCTGAATGAAGACAAAAATGCATTCACAAGACACTTCTGCACCTTTCAATCCAACTTGCCTAAAATGTTCTATAATTTGATCGCAGCAAGTGTTTGACTGAAAACACAAACCTCTGGTATTGGCCCACATAGGTGCTACAATGAGTCATAGAGGTTAAGTTGTGCTGCTACAGTCATCGTAATAACTGCATTATTTTCCAAGCCCTCCTGCAACCAAAACAGCTTCGGAACTTATAGCTCGAGAAGCAGCAACAGCCTCCAAACGTTTCCAAGTGTTCTCTCGTTTCTCCTCTAATTCTTTTGCTTTTTCTTCATCCTCATTAAACTTAGATAGGCATTCCTGAAAAAGTTGTGGATCCATTTCTGAAAACATCTTGCGCACGTTCAATGTCAACCCATGCACAGCTTGATTCCAATGACTCCTTGTATTCCTCTCCAGGTCACTAAAAATGATGGGGAGGATCACATGTCTATTCTGTGCCACCAGACTCACAATATGTTCATTACTCCATAAAAATAGGGCTCGTTCGGCCACCTGCAGACACCAGGAGAATTGGAAGCCATGCATTGTTACTGCTACAAATTAAGTGGGTCACTATCCCTGCTAACACATATTTAGATTTCAAAGCACGGAGGCGGAAAGAGCACAATGGAGAGGTAAACTTCTCCCACAAATAGCTCTCACATTATTTGGGATAACGAGAAGCTAACTTGTTAATATGAAAGGATGCTTGGTAAAAAAAAATTAGAGAGAATTGGCACTAAGGTGTGCATACATGTCAACGGAAGATATACTAACGAGACATTCACAGTTTCACACTACGATGGAGGAGAGTAACAAGGTGAACTCAAGGAAGACAACTAACCAATCTTAGAGTAACATGAGTGGTAGAAACATGCACATTTGAAACTTGTAAAGAGATATACGCAATTCATACTAATTACGAGAAAGGACACCAGTCCCCATGGTGTGGGGTAAGGTAAAAAGTATGATCGCAAAACTGTGCAGATGAATATCAGAGATAGAGGAGAGCCAAAAATTGTAATCAAGCTTGTGAATTACATTAACATCATAGAGAGGCTCACTAACAGAATCTAGAAAAACTCATCAGTAAAACTTACTCATCCTTAATCTTTTCCTGCTTGCAAGAGAACCTGAAACCCTTGTTTGCGGATATCAAACCTAATTATACAAAAATATTCATGAAGTTCTTTTAGGTGATTCACAGCAGCATTTGCACTTTAGCATATTGTGTTCAATGATGTGCATCGTGTACCAACAAAAGCATAATTTAGTTATGCAACAGACCAAGTATTGCAATAGCCAACAAGCTCATAAACGAGCTTTGATATTCCCAGCGATGAACTGTTAATCAGTCAGAAAACATCTCGTGAATTTTTTCATTTCTGAGAAAGATACTACACACTCACACAGTGTGTGTGCGCGCGCGCGTGCGCGTGTGTGTGTGTGTGTGTATACATATATATATATCATAGTTGCCCATTCCAGAACGGAACACATTCCAGAACATGGCAAGAAAAATAAAATAAAAAATTCGTGTTTGGTTAACAAAGAAAAGATTAATATTCTTATTTTTTCTTTATCAGCTCTTTTGCAAAATGTATGGGGGATGATCATATAGAAAATTTCTTGATTGGTTTTTTGAGATCACTTTATCCTTTTATGATCTGCATTATTGCCTCCAAAATTCAAATATTTGCTTTTCTCAAAAGCTTCATTTGAGTTATATTTCAAGTTTTCAAGTTCCTATTCTCAATTGCTTCGACTCGAGCTAGAAAAGTTCCATAATGATTTGCCTATTATTATCAAACACTTCCATTCAATTCAGAATCTTATTATTGAGATAGCTCTCACACTGTTAAGGATAACAAGAAGCTGACAGTCTTTTTGTACATACATTCAATATGGGTATCAGTAGAAAAAGAACACCTGCAACTATATATAATATATATATATATATATATATATATATCATAGTACCCTCTGGTACCGCTGGTATGGTACCGCCGGTACCATATCAGTGGTACCGCCAGTACGGTACCGCCCTGGGATCCGCGGTACCAGGGCGGTACCATTTTTAATATTTTTTTTTATTTTTTAATATATTTTTAGTAATTTTTTTTTGCATATTAACTACCAAAAAAGGACAAAAAAAAGTAAAAAAAGGGGGTTCTGGGTGTAAAAAAAGAGGGTACAGTACATGATGCAGGGGACTGTTGCAATGGCACATGGGCACTGCGAGTGAGCAGACCGAGGGGCCAATGGGAGACCAACACAGGGGGGTAGCATCACATGGGGGCAAGTACAGAGGCACATGGGCATTGTGGGTGAGCAGACCATGGGCCCAATGGGAGACCAACACAGGGGGGAGCATCACATGGGGGCAGGTACGGAGGCACATGGAGGGATGATGGGGATCCACATGGCCGATCAGGCTGTGGGGATAAATAGGCACTCACAATGCCATTGTGGTCGGCATTTTCAGAGGCTGTGAGGGCTAGTGATAGACAGTGAGAGAGCAAGCGAGAGCCGGTGACAGGCTGTGAGAGGCTGTTTGAGAGCCAGGGTGCTGTGAGAGGGTGTTCAAGGATCAGGGTGCTGTGAGGAGAAGGTCGATCGAGATGGCTGAGCGCATACCACCGAAGCCCGAGGGCGAAGCCAGGAGAAAGCTTGAGGAAGATATCCGAAGGCACAACGAGAGGCATCGGAAGCAAGAGGCAGATATCCGAGAGATGCTACGACAGACTCAACAGAGAAATCCGGAACCGGAGCCACCCGCCCCCGCTGTGGATCCTGTCCCCGCTGTCGAGCTGGATCTGGATGAGCAGATCGGAATGAATTTCACACGACGGCAGCTCATCATGGTCAGGGAAAGGGCGGCCAGACGTCGGGCTAACCAGGAGGCAGCTCGGGCTAACCGGGAGGCAGAGCAAGAGCGACAAAACAATGCACCAGACGAGGGCGAGGAGTCGGTGGAGGATCAGTGAGGGATTTTTAGAATAGATGAGGTCCACCCGTATGTGGCGGACTGTTGCTATGTAGTTTTCGGCAGTTTATGGTGCAGCAAATAACTAGATGGCTGCTTAAAAAAATGACAGTATATGTGATGTTATCCTGATACAACGGTTGAATATATACATAGTTGTTTTTTGTGCAACGCGAGCCTGGTCATGTAAGATGCAATGTTTGTAATTTTTTTAAATGCAGATGTATTACATGTGTTTATGAAATGTCGTTTGGGGTGTAGGGGTGATTGTTGTGCTCATGATGTAGGTGCATATATGTGAAGCTAGCATTCACTTGAAACGAAATTAAATGAAAATAGGATTCACACACGCACATAGAATTCTTCAACATAAAATAAAGCATCACATGTACAGAGCGACATACGCACAATGTGCAGCAAATAATGTAGGCCAAACACTGTATATAATGTGAAAAATCATCTGAGTACAATGGTAGACCGTCTGCTAGAGACAAACTACTGAAACTAAAACAACAGAGCCACAATCAATGCTCTGGCTCTGACTCAGACGAATGCTCTGGAGACAACTCAAGGCCCCGAGCTGACGCTCGCAGCCGATATCTCTGCCTGTCTGGAACTGGCATGGGCTGTGTATCCGAGGGGGAAGACTCGTCATCCTCATCCTCCCAATCAGCCTCCGCATCAGCCCCCAAGCAGGCCAAACCAACAACACCTGCTCCAACTGGCTGTGATACTGCACCTCTACCTGTACCTGGAGCCCTGCGTGGTCGTCCTCTCCTCCCTGGCAGTTTCTGTGCCTTGCCTTTCTTGTTCGGTGCACCCTTGGGCCTGCCTGGTCTCTTGCGGACAAGAGGAGCTGTCAATGCCTCGTCACCCCCATGCAAATCACCTGGCTGGCTAGGCTGGGCCCAAGCTGAGGCCGGCTGGGATAGGGAAGCAAAAGAGGGAACTCCCTGTGCAACTGAGCGAGGAGGATGAGCTCGTGGAGTGTGTGCCCGTGGGGCTGCTGCAGGTGGAGGAACTGGCTGTGCAGGAGGCGAGTACAGTGGCGATATGTACTGAAAGGGGCGCTGTGGTGGCCGGTACTGGTACATCCTGGGTGCTGCCAAAGGAGGAGGATGTGACGTGGGTGCTGCCACTGGAGGAGCCACTGTGGATGTGGGCACTGCAAGAGAAAACTTGGGCACAGATGGTGGCCTGCCATGGAGACTTGGTGCTGCAAAAGTGCACGGCGATGGAGGGGCTGCAGGCCTAAATGGCATCGGTGGCACTGGAGGAGCTGTGCGACGCACATACACCCTCTGAGGAGCTGGAGGAACTGTAGGCACCTCATGCGGCTGCTCTGGCTGGGACTCTGTGTGTGGCATGCTGGCAAGAGATGATGGGGGCGCCCTGACACTCGGCATCTGCTGGGCCTCTGAATCCAATGTGGCAACCAAGTCGGCCAGCTGGGCATCCGAATACAAATGCTCTGGGCTCTGGGACTCATCCTGTGCACCAGCCTCTAAATCATCCTGTGCACCAACCTCTGAATCATCCTGTGCACCAACCCCTAAATCAACCCAAGCCTCATCCTGTGCCTCATCATGTGCACCCTGTAGACCCTGCATGGCCTCCCAATCTGTGCAATGAAAGTCATCAGGTGCCTCCTCTAGTGTGCTGTCGTAGTAACGGCCATGACTCTGTGCTGCACGCATCCAAACATCTGCGGGACCGGCATCTAAACCACTCTGCCCTCTATCAAGAGCCTCCTCCATCATGTCGACATAGGTAGGTATGCCACTGCCCCCCCCTGTGTGCCCTGCCTGTCTGCCGGTATAACATGTGCCATGTGTCTCACCTCTGCCACGTGATGCACCTGTGACCCCTGCCCGTGGCGTGTGCCCTGCACCTGTATAATCTGCCTCATCCCTCTCTGGTCTGGCAAACACAACCTGAATGGGCTCATCCTCATCATGCTCATCCTCTCACACTGGCTCATCTGCCTCATACAATGGGGGCTCTCTGTGCTCAAGCCCAAGCTCTCTCTCTCTCATCTCGGCAAGCTCCCTCTCTCTCTCTGCCATCAACTGTGTGCCCAGGTCATCTGCAGGCATGGGATGGGTGCTGTCCGTAGGCAAGTCAACCTGGCGCTCCAAATCGGATATCTTCGTCTGCAAGGTTTAAAATTGGCATGTCAGAGAAACAACTCTATCAAGAAATGAAACCAACATACCAGGAGTCAACCAACATGCTATGAAAGGTTAGCTTATCACCTGCAATGCGCTCGTAATGGTCGGAAGCCTCCTGGCGAGACGTGCGTTGGTGCTACAGAACACCAACCGCTCCAACTGACTCACTGACAAGCGGTTCCTTCTCCTCGTGTGAATCAGTGCCCATGTGCTCCAATTACGCTCACACACGGAGGCAGCACAGTCCTGTGGTGCGTGCATTGAAATACTTCAGCACATTGTGGCAGAGGTGAAACTTCAACGAAACACAAAAAATGGAGGATAAAATGAGATGCATACCTGAGAAAGGACACGCAGTGCAAGACGCTGTATAGATGGGTATGTGCTACCGAACATGGTCCACCAGGTAATGGGTAGTTGCCTCCTCTCTAGGTCCTGGGCAGCCATGTGGCCGAATGTGCCCATGCCGAAACGAAATGCAACGAGCTCCTCCATGAGCCTGATAGGATCCAAACCTATGTGTGGACCCACCCTGTGAATGTACTGAAGCCAATCGGCCTCGAGCTCTCTGTCTGCGATCTGTGTCGGAGAGAGGAAGAGGGGATGCAGCATGTGTGCAACGCTGTGGATACTCCTGTGGAAGTAGTTCCACCGCGTCTCCCATATAAACTTCAGCTCTGGCATCCTGCAAGTGAGGGGCATGTGGTTTAGGGCATTACAAAAAAGCTTAACACTGACAGAAAAACAAACTAGCAAGTACTAAAAAGATAAAGGTCAATTGCACCACTGTACCGCTTACCTCTCTGGCTGCAAGATGGGTACCTGGAGGAACTGTCCAATCCGGTCCATGAGCTCATACACCAATCGAAGTGTCGACCCCTCGCTGTCAGCCATGCGGAGCACAATGTAGAGTGGTCGAAGCAGTCCTGACAATGTCTGTGCATCCCTCCAGAACTGGTCTCCCCTCACCGTGGAAGAAAAGTGCTCCCCATCCTCAGTGTGCGGAAATGTACTGGCACCCCAAAGATCACTGGCAACCATCTGTAGAAGCTGGGCCCTGCACCTGATAACGGTCGATGACCACCAAGTCGAATGCAAAGCGCGTGGGGGCTGGCTTACGGAGGTCCAGATGGCTGAACACCCGGAACATGGCAAGAACACGCCTCTTTCTGGTGACAAAAGTCACCAGGAAGAGGGCCTCCCGGACGATGGCTCTAACCCAGGGAAGTGCTCCAATGTCCCCCATCAAAAGGTCTATGTCGTGGGCTGCACAGGGGGTATGAACAATATGAGGGAACTCGGCCTCTAGCAGTACACCCATCTGAATGCAGTTCGTGGCATTGTCCGTCACCACCGTGACGACATGCTGTGGGCCTATGGCTAGGATGGAAGACCTGATGACATCAAACATGAACTCTGCAGATATGACTCTCCCCCCCCTGCTGCAATCCACTGCCCTCAAAAACTGTGTGCCCATGCAGCTGGAGACCAGTATGTTGAGGATCGGCCTCCTCCTGACATCAGTCCAGCCATCGGACATGATGCTGCAACCGTAAGTGGCCCAGTGCCGACGCAGAGGCTCCATCTCTCTAGACAAGGACTCGACCCTATCCCTCAGCATGTGTGTGCGGACAACCTCTGAACTAGGGACTCTCCAGCTAGGGCTGACAGACTGTGCAAGGCGGAAGGCCCTTCTGAAGGGCTCAGAGTCGGTGATGGCAAAGGGAAGGTTCAGCTCGTAAACCAGACTGGCCACGGCCTGTGTGGCCTCTCTGTCCATGTGCGGCTGATGCGCACCGCGAATGGTCTGCTGCACGAGGGCTCTCCCTGGTGGACGACGGGTGGTGGACCTCCAGCACGGTGCACCAACCGTGACGGGAATGGACGATGACGCGACAGGCTGGGCGCTGGTGGATGCATCGGCTGTAGACGTGGAATGGGGAGAGTGGGATGCACTGGCAGGGATGGGTGCAGCAGCATAGGTGGGGTGCACTGGTGGAGGGGCAACATCTGGCATGGGGTACGAAAACTGCTGGCTGAGGAGGTCATCCGGATGGGAAGGGAAGGAAGAAGGGATCTCTTCCACATCCTCGAAGGCCCGCCCAGTACCATCCTGGGCCTGCTCGAGGTGGCGGAGAGTCCATGAGAAAGTCGTAGACTGGTGGAGTGCGAGCAACAGTGGGTGGTGGTGGAACCGCAGTGGCAACTGTCGGACGCGATGGGACGGGATCCACCGGAATCTGAGCAGATGGGGGTGCATGAGGCAGAGCTGTCTGAGGGGCAAAGGGACCAGAGGAGGATGCACTCCCTCTCCTCGTGCGTGCCAGCCAAGCAGGCAGCAACTCTGGGTTAGTCACATAAGGAGCGGTGCAAAATCGGAGAACGCCCTCCGAAATGGTGTTCTCCCCTGCCAAGAGCCGCGGCCCGTAGGTGTCCAGTAGTCGCTGCCTGTCGGGGACGGTCATGCTGCCACAAGGGGCAGCATTCAAGGTGGCACCATTTTTGGCGCGTGCACCGAGCAGATGGCCTTTAAGGCGAGTGAGGGATGCAGCAAACTCGACGAGACAGTATCGGCAGCGCACGATCTTCTGACCAGTCTTGTTGGCCTTGTCGGCAACCCGCCTAACAATGTCTACCTCGTCCCACAGACCGGAAAGGTCGGATTGCACCATTGCAGATGAAATGAGGGATGGATTGCTGGAAAAAAAACAGCAGGGTTCACTGTTGGAGAGACGCTGAAAATGGGCGAATGCAGGGCAAAGGAAATCAGATGCAAGGCAGGGCGTTGCGTGGGCGATGGGCGACGCGGAATCAAAGGCAGGCAAGAAAAACCAGCAGCGATGGCAGGGCGGAGAGGGTGCAAAAATATTTCAGAGGAAATGCGAGGGGGGCGGGTAGGTTTAGGTAAAAAAAAATTAAAAAAAATATTAAATAATAAATATATTATTATATTGTGGTACCGCGGTACCATCATGGTACCGCGGTACCAGTATGGTCCCGCGGTACCGGGATCTGCGGTACCCAGTACCGCGGGACCTATGATATATATATATATATATATATATAAGGAAGCGGCTGGCGGACGCGGACGCGCGTCAACTATATATATATATATATATATATATATATATATATCATAGTGGCACGTGGTACCGCCATTATGGTACCGCGATACCATAATTGTGGTACCGCGGTTATGGTGCCGCCCTCAGACCAGCGGTACCAAGGCGGCACCACAAAAATAATATTTTTTATTATTTTAAAAAAAAAAAAAAAACCCTTTTAACAGGCTAAAACTAGGTAAAAACTAAGATGTTACTGTACAGGGGGACTGTACTGGGGGCACTGTGGGAGAGCGGACCCAATCGGAGTGTGGCATGTGGGGGAGCAATACATGGGGTAGGTACAGTAGCACATGGGCATTGTGGAGGAGCAGACCATGGACCCAATCGGAGTGCAGCATGTGGGGGAGCAATACATCCGGACAGGTACACCGTCACATGGGCACTGTGGAGGAGCAGACCATGGACCCAATCGCAGTGCAGCATGTGGGGGATCAGCACATGGGGCAGGTACAGTAGCACATGGGATCATCAACAAAAGCAAATTGGGAAACATGCTGTGGGGTTAAATAGGCACTCACGAGACAGTGAGAGAGCCAGTGAGAGGGGGTGAGAGGCATTGTGAGAAGCTGTGAGGGAGAGCCAGTGGGAGGCTGTGAGAGAGAGGCATTGTGAGAGGCTGTGTGACAGACCGAGTGAGAGGCTGTGAGAGGGGGGCTGTGAGAGAGCCATTGAGAGGCTGTGAGGGTCATTTCGAGCAACAGGGTGTCGTGAGATGGCGGAGGGCGAAGCCAGGAGGAAGCTCGAGGAAGATGTCCGAAGGCACAACGAAAGGCATCGGAAGCAAGAAGCAGACATTGCAGAGATGCTGCGAGAGACTCGGCAGAGACACCCAGAGCTGCAGATCCCCGCCCCCGCTGTCGAGCTGGATTTGAATGAGCAGATCGGAATGAACTTCACACGACGACAGCTCATCATGGTCAGGGAAAGGGCTGCCCGCCGTCGGGCTGACCAGGAGGCAGCTCGGGCTAACCGGGAGGCAGAGCGAGAGCGACAGAACAATGCACCTGACGAGTGCGAGGAGTCTGTGGAGGATCCGTAGAAATGTTTAGCATAGATGGGGTCTAGCCGTATGTGGCTGACTGTTGTTATTTAATGTTCATCAGTAGATGAGGCAGTATTTAGTGTCTGGCATGGTGTAAAGAACAGCCCCAGCCGTATGCGGCGGGAATACATATTGTAGTTTTGATACATCTGTTGAATTAATGTACGGTGTGTTTTTTGTGCAATGCGTGCCTTGTGTATTGCAATCTGGTGTATGTGATTATGAAATGCCATCAGGGGGGTTGTGTTTCTGTGTTCTGCATATGCTCTCAAACTCTGTACTGAAAACTAATTGAAAACACGCACACACCATTTGAAGTAAAACTGCAAGTAGAACATCACAATTACAAATTGACAAATACACATTGTGCAGTGAATAGAATACGTCCAACACCAAATATAATATGAAGATTGGTCTGAATACAGCGTTCGACAATCTGGCCGCCAAACATGGAACATGATATCAAACTGCTAAAAATAAAATGACGGAGCTACAATCAATGCTCTGCCTCAAACTCAGATGAATGCTCCGGAGACAACTCAGGGCCCAGAGCTGACTCTCGCAACTGGTATCTATGTCTGTCTGGTACTGGCATGGGCTATGTATCCGAGGGGAAAGAGTCGTCATCCTCATCCTCCCAATCTGCCTCCGCATCAGCCCCCAAGCAGGCTAAACCAACAACACCTCCTGTAGCTGGCTGTAATACAACACCTCTACCAGCAACTGGAGCCCTGCGAGGTCGTCCTCTCTTCCTTAGCAGTTTTTGTGCCCTGCCTTTCTTGTTCGGTGCACCCTTGGGCCTTCCTGGCCTCTTGCGGACGAGGAGAGCCTTCAATGCCTCATCACCCCCATGCAGATCACCTGGCTGACTAGGCTGAGCCCAAGCTGCGGCCGGCTGGGATAGAGTAGCCAAAGATGGGTGTCCCTATGCAGCTGATAGTGGAGGATAGGTCCGAGGAGTGTGTGCCCGTGGGCCTGCTGCTGGTGGACGAACTAGATGTGGAGGGGCCGTCCCTGTAGGAGGCAAGTACAGCGGCGATAAGTACTGAAAGGGGCGCTGTGGTGGACGGTACTGGTACATCCTGGGTGCTGCCAAAGGAGGAGGATGTGCTGTGGGTGCTGCCAAAGGAGGAGCCGGTGTCGTGGGTGCTGCCAATGGAGGAGGATGTGCCGTGGGTGCTGCCACTGGAGGAGCGTCTGTAGATGTGGGTGCTGCAAGAGAAGATCTGGGCACAGATGGTGGCCTGCCATGGAGGCCTGCTGCTGGAAAAGTGGATGGCGATGAAGGGGCTGCAGGCCTCAACGGTATCGGTGGCACTGGAGGTGCTGTGCGGCGCACATACACCCTCTGAGGAACTGGAGGAACTGCAGGCACCTTGTGTAGCTGCTCTGGCTGAGACTCTGTGTAGGGCATGCTGGCTAGAGAGGATGGGGGTGCCCTGACGCTCGGCATCTGCTGGGCCTCTGAATCCAAGTCTACAATCAAGTCGTCCAACTCGGCATCCGAATACAAATGGTCTGGGCTCTGGGACTCATCATGAGCACCATCCTCGGGAACATCCCGTGCCTCATCCTGTGCACCATGCGGACCCAGCATGGCCTCCCAATCGGTACAATCAAAGTCTTCTGGTGACTCCTCTGGTGTGCTGTCATAGAAATGCCTATGGCTCTGTGATGCACGCATCCAAGCAGCTGCGGAAGGTAAACCCAAATCAGTCTGCCCCCTATCAAGAGCCTCCTTCATCATATCAACATAAGAAGGTATGCCACTGCCCCACCCTGTGTGCCCTGCCCGTCTCCCGGTATAATCTGTGGCATGTGTCCCACCTCTACCACGTGATGCACCTATGACCCCTGCTCTAGGCATGTGCCCAACACCTGTATCATATGCCTCATCCCGCTCTGATCTGGCGAACACAACCCGAATAGGCTCATCCTCATCCTGATCATCCTCTGACACTGGCTCATCTGCCTCGTACAATGGGGGCTCTCTGTGCTCAAGCCCAAGCTCTCTCTCTCTCATCTCGGCAAGCTCCCTCTCTCTCTCTGCCATCAACTGTGTGCCCAGGTCATCTGCAGGCATGGGATGGGTGCTGTCCGTAGGCAAGTCAACCTGGCGCTCCAAATCGGATATCTTCGTCTGCAAGGTTTAAAATTGGAATGTCAGAGAAACAACTCTATCAAGAAATGAAACCAACATACCAGGAGTCAACCAACATGCTATGAAAGGTTAGCTTATCACCTGCAATGTGCTCGTAATGGTCGGAAGTCTCCTGGCGAGACGTGCATTGGTGCTACAGAACACCAATCGCTCCAACTGACTCACTGACAACCGGTTTCTTCTCCTCGTGTGAATGAGTGCCCATGTGCTCCAATTACGCTCACACACGGAGGCAGCACAATCCTGTGGTGCGTGCATTGAAATACTTCAGCACATTGTCTTCAACGAAACACAACAATGGAGGATAAAATGAGATGCATACCTGAGAAAGGACACGCAGTGCAAGACGCTGTATAGATGGGTATGTGCTACCGAACATGGTCCACCAGGTAATGGGTAGCTGCCTCCTCTCTGGATCCTGAGCAGCCGGGTGGCCGAATGTGCCCATGCCGAAACGAAATGCAGCGAGCTCCTCCATGAGCCTGATAGGATCCAAACCTATGTGTGGACCCACCCTGTGAATGTACTGAAGCCAATCAGCCTCGAGCTCCCTGTCTGCGATCTGTGTCGGAGAGAGGAAGAGGGGATGCAGCATGTGTGCAACGCTGTGGATACTCTTGTGGAAGTAGTTCCACCGCGTCTCCCAGATGAACTTCAGCTCTGTCATCCTGCAGGTGAGAGGCATGTGGTTTAGGGCATTACGAAAAAACGTAACATCGACAGAAAAACAAACTAGCAAACACTGAAAAGATAAAGAACAATTACAACACTGTACCGCTTACCTCTCTGGCTGCAAGATGGGCAGCTGCAGGAACTGTCCAATCCGGTCCATGAGCTCATATACCAGTCCAAATGTCGACCCCTCGCTGTCAGCCATGCGGAGCACAATGTAAAGTGGTCGAAGCAGTCCTGACAATGTTTGTGCATCCCTCCAAAACTGGTCTCCCCTCACCGTGGAAGAAAACTGCTCCCCATCCTCAATGCGCGGAAATGTAATGGCACACCAAAGATCACTGGCAACCATCTGTAGAAGCTGCGCCCTGCACCTGATCAGACGGTCGATGACCACCAAGTCGAATGCAAAGCGTGTGGGGGCTGGCTTACGGAGGTCTAGATGGCTGAACACCCGGAACATGGCAAGAACACGCCTCTTCCTCGTGACAAAAGTCACCAGGAAGAGGGCCTCACGGACGATGGCTCTAACCCAGGGAAGTGCACCTATGTCCCCCATCAGAAGGTCTATGTCGTGCGCGGCACAGGGGGTATGAACAATGTGAGGGAACTCGGCCTCTAGCAGTACACCCATCTGAATGCAGTTCGTGGCATTGTCCGTCACCACTGTGACGACATGCTGTGGGCCTATGGACAGGATGGAAGACCTGATGACATCAAACATGAACTCTGCAGATATGACTCTCCCCCCCCCTGCTGCAATCCACTGCCCTCAAAAACTGTGTGCCCATGCAGCTGGAGACCAGTATGTTGAGGATCGGCCTCCTCCTGACATCAGTCCAGCCATCGGACATGATGCTGCAACCGTAAGTGGCCCAGTGGCGACGTAGAGGCTCCATCTCTCTAGACAGTGACTCGACCCTATACCTCAGCATGTGTGTGCGGACAACCTCTGAACTAGGGACTCTCCAGCTAGGGCTGACAGACTGTGCAAGGCGGAAGGCCTTTCTGAAGGGCTCGGAGTCGGTGATGGCAAATGGAAGGTTCAGCTCATAAATCAGGCTGGCCACGGCCTGTGTGGCCTCTCTATCCATGTGCGGCTGATGCGCGCCGCGAATGCTCTGTTGCCTAAGAACTCTCCCAGCTGGGCGACGAGTAGCGGACCTCCAGCACGGTGCACCAAACATGACGGGAATGGATGATGACGCGACAGCTTGGGCACTAGTGGATGCATCAGCGTAGACGTGGAATGGGGAGAGTGGGATGCACTGGCCGGGATGGGTGCAGCAGCGTAAGTGGGGTACACTGGTGGAGGGTGGACATCTGGCATGGGATACGAAAACTGCTGGGTAGGGTGGTCATCCGGATGTGAAGGGAGGGAGGAAGGGATCTCCTCAACATCCTTGAAGGCCTCGTCACTGGCATCCGGGGCCTGCTCCTGCTCGGGAGGCGGAGAGTCCATGAGGAAGTCGTAAACTGGGGGAGTGCGAGCAACAGTAGGTGGTGGTAGCAGGGGAGGACGCGATCAGTGCAATGCGAAGACAGCCGGGAGGGCGCGGACAGTAGGGCGATGGGCGGACAGCAGGGAGGGCGCGGACAGTAGGGCGACGGGCAGGGAGAGAGATGAAGCGAGGGGGGGGGATTAGGTTAAAAAAAAATACAGTAATATATTAAATATTAAAAAATATTATATACTAAAAAATATAAAATATTGTGGTACCGCGGATCAGTATGGATCCGCGGTACCACACTGGATCCGCGGTACCGGGATCCGCGGATCCTGGTACCGCTGGATCTATGATATGTATATATATATATATATATATATATATATATATCTAAGGAAGCGGATGGCGGACGCGGACACGCCAGGGGTGCGTCCGCGTCCGGACGCATCTGATTTTTTTTTTTTTTTTTTTTTAAAAAATGCATCCGGACCCCTGGACGCATCTGTTTTTTTTTTTCAAAAAAAAAAAATAAAAAAAAAGGGCCCGGACCCTCATGTCTGATATATTTATATATATATATGTGTGTGTGTGTGTGTGTGTGTGTGTGTTAGATTGCAAAAAAATTCCGTTCAAAAAAAAAATTTGCCCGCAAATTGCGACCCCCAGCAAATCGGGGGTCACGATTCGAACTGCTGTCCGGATCGCGGTCTGCAATTCGGCAGTGCATCTCTCTCTCTCTCTCTCTCTCTCTCTCTCTCTCTCTCTCCCTCCCTCCCTCCCTCCCTCTCTCTCTCTCTCTCTCTCTCTCTCTCTCTCTCGTCATTCGCGAATCACTGTAAAAAAAACAGCGATTCGCTGGTTTTTTTTGTTCTGCGAATCGCACATATAAAAGAAAAAAATTCCACATATACGAAGAAATACTCATGCAAATTGAAGACTATGAGAGCAGCCATGAAGCATGGGAAAGACTAAAGCAGAAGTGCGAAGTGAGGACTGCCGCTTCGGTGATGCACCTACACAATCAGCTGCAATCTATGCGATGGGATGGCAATCAATTGGATCAGCATGTCGAGAGGATCAGAACGATCTTCGCTCAGCTTGTTGCATTTGGACAGGAGCACCAGGTCCCAGCAGCACAGCAGCTAATGTACGTCATGAAAACTCTACCAACGGCCTATCGGCCATTGAGAATGCTAATTCTGAGCCTACCAGATATGACAGCGGGCTATGAGTCTTCTCGCTGATGAGAGACTGATGAGAGACGAAGGAGAAGGAAGCAGTGATCAGAAGAAGGCTCTTTTCACAAAAGGAAAGAAGAAAAGCAAGAGCAAGCCCAGATTCGACAAGACGAACACCAAGTATTCGAGCAGAGGATATGACAACCAACAATCTTCTTCCTGTGATCACTGTCACAAGCCGGGACACACATCCAATAGATGCTGGTTTAACACGACAATACCTTGCATGCACTGCAAGAAGAAGGGACATTCTGCATATGAATGCAAATTCAACCCCAAAAGAAAGAACAAGGCCAAAAAGGCGAATGTTGCAGAGTCGTCGAAGGATGCAGACAAGAGCGATGAAGACTTCACGATATTCGATGAAGCTTCAACAAGCTATACTGAACAAGACTACTACATATATACAATTCAGTAGCAACTTCACACATTACCTGCAACAAGAAAATCTTGATCAACTACAGAGAACTCGAAAACAACAGAGCAGTGATTCTAGGCGACGGGAGCCGACACGATGTCAAGGGCATTGGGACTCTACAACTACGTTCACTGTCGGGACAGGCAGAGCTGCCAGGCTCTATGTTCCCTCACTAAGAAGAGACCTGCTATCAATCTCAAAGATGGCAGATCTCGGAATTCAAGTTCTGTTCGATGGCAATGTATGCCGGATGATCGAGAAAACAACAAACAAAGTTGCTGACTGTTGGATGCAAAGAAGGTAATCTCTACCAAGCCAAGATAATCAGCAGTTCTGATAACATACTAAATGCATCAGAAAACGAAGATCAACTCTGGCACAAAAGAATGTATCATCTAAACATGAGAAGCCTCTACGACATGAGTAGAAAAGACAGTCACAAATCTGAAGATATCTAGACCCGACACCGAATTATGTGAAGCTTGCCAAAAGGGCAAACAACATCGAAGTCCATTTGTACATGAGAGAAGAAGAGCAAAAGAAGTTCTTGAGCTCGTCCACTCAGAGGTCTGTGGACCGATGAAAGTCGATTCGCTCTCAGGATCAAGGTACTTCTTGACGTCATTGATGACTACAGCCAGATGACAACAATCTATTACTTAAAGAAAAAATCTGAAGTGTTTGACTCTTTCAAGTAATGCATCTGAGTCAATCAGAATACGCCGAAAAGGTGCTAAAGCAGTACCGAATGGTGGACTGCAAAGAAAAAGCCACACCAATGATAGCTGGAGCCAGATTGACAAAAGAGGACTGCCCGAATACTGATGAGGAGAGGCAGAAAATGGAAGGTATACCATATCAAAATTTGATCAGTAGTCTGATGTATCTCACAATCTGTACCAGACCCAACTTGTCCTTCCCTCTATGCATTGAGCCAATTCTCCTCGAATCTTGGCATGGCACATTGGCAAATGGCGAAGAGAATTCTGCAATATCTGAAAGGCACCCAAAGTATGGGATTGACCTACAAAGCAGAAAAAGAAAAAAAAGGATTCAAGCTGCAACAGTACAGTGATGCAAGTTGGGCGAGCTGCAAAGACGACAGCAAGTCTGTGACAGGAGGGTGTTCGATAGCATGCGGAGCAGCAATCAACTAGATATGCAAAAAGCAAACGTTAGTGGCTCAATCCTCATGCGAAGCTGAATATGTCGCAACTTCGAAGATGGCGAATGAGGTAGTAGGTTTAAGGATGATGCTGGAGGCGATTGGCATTCAATAAAGAGAACCATGCACGATGATGATGGATTCTCAAAGTGCTATATATTTGTCCCAGGATCTAGTCTTCCATTCAAAGACCAAACACATACCTTTGACGTACCATCACATTCGAGACTTGATCTCGAAAGGAGACCTGAGAGTCTAGTACATAAAGTCAAAGGACATGGTTGCAGATTTGCTCACGAAGCCGCTCAACAAACCATTGTTCACAAAACAGAGAAACGCAATGGGACTGAACAAACACAACAAAGGTTGCAACGTTCAAGAGGGAGTGCTGGAAATGGTGAACTTATGCAACCATTCCCTGGCATTCCCTAAAGACGAAGCGAAGGTCGAAGAAAAGGTGTTCGTTCCTGCAACGAAGTGTTTGATAAATCGAAGGCAAAATGTTCGATGTTCGTCCCTGCTACCAAATGACGAAGACACCCTAGAAGGAAAGGACGAACCAAAAAAAAACTAGTCGAGCCAACCGTTGGTAGCTCGACGAGCGTGGAGTCTAGTACTACCACGCTCGGCCACTAAAGGCAACGTCATCAGAGGATAACTAACCAACAGTTTAGGATTAAACCTGTCTTGTAAAATGTTGCTTAGTGTCCTTACAATTTCCCTAGGTAGGATAAGTTAAAGGATCGATTACAGATAAAATATATGAACTTACAAAACAAGAGAGAGAGCAGAGCTAGCATACTGTTAGTGTTGTAAGGCTGGAGAATTGAGCACACACTGAAAGATGAAATGCAGTAGGAAGGAGGTATAGTAGAGGCAGGGAGGACAAGATTTTTTCATAGAAAGAAGTTCAATAGAAACATTCCTTACATCCAGAACACCTGCGTTTCATACATGCCATTCTGAACCTTTGGATGTATTTTGTTCCAACTTAGTTTTCAACCATGGCATAGTAATCTTTAAGCCAAGGACGAATAGTAGATATAATTTCTATATTCTGTGGCTTCAATCCCTAGCAATGGCCAAACCATTGAACTTCTTCAGCCTTCTCAGTTGCTGAAAAAAAATCAAATGTATGCACTTCCACTCAAAATATTTAAATGAAGCGCATACAGCAACTTGCAACCTTTCACGAGGTGTCAACAGTCTCCTTTCTCCAATTCACTTCACAAAAAGATCAATAAAAAGTTACTTTGAAAAGGTTCTACTTTCTTTCTTTCCTGAAAATAGGACTATTGCAGGGTGTGCTAGGAATATGCTGAAGGCCAAAAAACTACTGAACAGATTCTGGATAGAAAATATAGGAGTCCATTTCTTAATTAGGTGTTCTACAGAAGCAGTTGAGGGTAAGACCCCCGAGGAAGTTGCAAGAGTTAGATCAAAAGTTGACAAATGAGTAATTGCTGCTTGTGTAGCCTATGCACATTTCATGACAGAAGGGACCAAAAAGCCAAGAACCTTATTTTCATGGGGTATGTAGGAGGAAAAGGGTTAGAAGCTTCATGGTTTGCAGGCCAAGCTACTCAATATGAGTTATGATGTAATCTTTGATGAAGAATCCACCTACAACATGAAGAACAGAAAACACGGACACTCATCGTTGATGATGAGAAACCTCAAGAAAAGGAAAATAAACAGCTGCTAGTGTGCAAGATCCACAAAAACCAAGGGATTGAATTCCATAAGACTTTGTTGAATCGGGTAATATCTATTCCTGATAGACACATGAGAGCATGAACCTTAATCTACCCTCAGTGTCTAAATAGATTTGGACTTCCACGTCATTGGCATTGGTTGGTGTACAGATCGGATAGAGGAGATCATACATCAAAGTGGTGGTGATGGATTTGAACTTGGGAGTATACTGGTGTCAACACTTATGCACTGATGATGTGGTGTTACACTCATCTTCACCTGATGCTTTGCAAGCACATGTTTTTCATTGAGAGGTTTTCCAGTCAATCCCTTGAAGAAAGTCCATGCAAACCTTTCACTTGGGGGACAAACTTCTATAAATAATATCTTGATACACTTTCGAGGGGTTTATTTCCATATCCTTCATTCAGAACAAGACCAACAGCCATGACCAAACTAAGAAAGAGTTACTCCTCCTTAGTATTACAAAGGAGGAAGTGCGTCCAGCTACACTTGTATTGTGCTCGTGAAGTCCCATTTCTTCCAGACATTGATCACTCCAACGATGGTTTGGTTCGCTGGGCTTACATATTCCAACTGGTCTTGCATCTTTCGACTCCTCTCTAGGAATCCATGTTGTCACACATGATCTTTACACCGGATTGTCCTAGTGGAGCTTGCTGTCTCTCCTATAAAGGTGGAGGCACTCTTCATGCTTTGCAGAGTCTTTCAACAAATACAGACACCAGGAGCTACCACTAGAAATGATTTTTGCGCAGCCTTCGTGGCTTGCTTATCTTCAAGTCTTTTTCTTATAGAACTGTCAACTGTTTTATGACATCTGCACAGTCAGATGCGTGTGGGATTGCCTCCTAGGGGTTAAGCCCACTAATGTTGAGGGCAAACCTTATTTCTTTGTGTTTCAAGAGGAAATTTTGCAGCAAGTAATCCTAAGGGATTCCAAGGAAGAAGGCCATTGTATTGCTTGGCAAGGTATCTAGAAGTATATCTTGCTTCTTGACTCTGGATGTGGCTTTGTGTCTTGGTTCTCTTGTGGCTCTACTTTTGTTACCAACAGATTCATGACTGAAGGGAGGCCTTTCTAGTTGACCAATGCTTGTTTACCAAGCTTGAGGCTTAAGAATGATAACGAATTATGCCACCGACAGCTGCATGTTGCCAGTGTTTGAAAAATGTCCAACTCTTGAAGTCACAAGCTGGTAACTCTCGCAACTCTCAAGCTTATTCAGTTTTATGAGTGGCGTTTATGCTTTGCCTACACATGTCAATTTTGAAAATTGTTTAAAACTAGTTGTAGGTGTCCGATTGAGGTGAAGTAATGTCCCACTCCTGTCTACATACAACGAACCCAAGCCCCCTCTCACTCTGCCTCTGAGGCGCCACCTAGGCCTAACTGGAGGTAAAAATGGCTCCACATGTGTCTCCGCATCGGGGTCGACTAGCAACTGGTCTCAATGGCTGGCTGGCTGACCCATCATGGAAGTATGTCTCTCGCAGCATCTCTACCTCAGCATCTATAAATGTGGTTGCGCACACTGATATACTCATGCCCCGCCCATCTGGGCTAGTAAATCGCAACAAATGACCCTAGAGAGTGACCCAGTGAACTCAAAACCACAATGGTAGCATCTTCATCTACGGGCACCTGAACCATGGGGCGTAGCCACATCCCCCCTGTATAAGGTCAACCTCTGCTCACATGCCCTGCCAACAACCGACATGGTGTCGATGTGACTTGTCAGCTACCGTGTTTGCAATCGCTCAAAGCCCTGCAAAACATACACACACCATGCAAACATTCAGTACGTTGCACAATGGATACCACTCATTTCACAAATTCGGCTAAGCTGATGCGAAAAAGCGAGCATGTCACCCTAAACCCTAAAATCGTGCCATATGGGCCAAAAGATAAAGTTCCAACATTTTTGTAGACATTGAAAAACACTAGCATCTTATGGCACATTGATCATATAGATATAGCTCGTCATAGATTAGGGCAAAAAATGACACCAAAAAGCGAGCATGACATTCATAAATTGACGTATGTGCCGTAAAGGCAAAAACCGACACCCCCGGCATTCTTGTAGGCATTAGAAATACAGTGTAGCATCTAACGACAATTCAGTCTAACACCTATAGCCTATTTCAAAAGGAGAGCCAAAAAAAAACACCTAAAGAGGGCACCGCTCTCATAACTTATTCTACGTGCCGTAGCGGCCTAAACCGACGTTCTAGGCATTCTTGTAGGCATGAGGAAACACAGTGCAGTTGCAGGCCAGGCATCATCTCAATTCGTAGGGCCTTCGCAGGGTGTGGTTGGGACTTTAGACACGCAAACACGACGGGGGCTAGGAGGCGGCCTAGAGGTGGCGGCAGGAGTGGGGGGATTGGAGGCAGCCAGGGGGGTTGGAGAGGGAGAGGGAGAGGGAGAGGAGAGAGCCAGACTGGAAGGAGAGGCAGAGGCAAAGGCATGCCCTCATGATAGAACAGGTAGTGCGAGCTGCAGCATGACTATGAGTGGTGCATTGTCTTTGATATCTGTGAGGTGGTGCATTGTAATAGATCCTAACACCACAGTAGGGCAAACACTAACTGATCCACCCAACCTTGCCTACTCCCTAGCCCAGTGTGAGGACTGGTAGCATGCAACTGCCAAGTGTCGGCCACGTGTCACTGACGTGACCGACTGCACGTCGGGACCCAACTGGGGGCCCTATCCTGCTGACAGGGTCCCTAGGCTATGTTAGGCCCGCCATGGCTATGGACCGTGCTGGGGCACACTACTCACACTGTCTTGCCCTGTTGGTCATGTACGCTGGACACGACCCTGACTGTGGTATCTGACCTATCTGTGTTCCCTAGGGTTCGGCACTGGTTACGAGCTCGTAACACTCCCTCCCCCTTGAGAACCATCTTGGTCCTCAGACAAAGTCTGGAAAAATCTTGCGAAGAACGCTGCCTCTTTCCCAAGTGGCATTCTCAACAGGCTGATCATTCCACTTAACCAGATATTCTCGGTATAGAGTATGACGAGTCTGCGTCTCTCTACTATCAAGAATCTCCTCTGGTTCACGTGGAGGTTGTTGAGGATCCAATGAGAGAACTAGAACACTGTCCCCTACCAGGTTGTCTGATCTGGTTAAGGCTTTTCGTAACTGACTTACATGAAAGACAGGAAAAACCTTACTGTTGTATGGGAGTTCTAGTTCATAGGTGACCTCGCCTAGTCTCCTACTGATGGTAAAGGGACCACAATACCTTGGAGACAATTTAGCACACACTCCTGATTTGAGGGTTTTAGAGTCGACTGGGACTCTCAAGTAGACTTTCTCACAGTGGAGAACTGCACATCCCGTTTGTGTGGATCTGCATAATGCCTGGCTCGATCCTGGGACTGCCTAATGCTACGCTTAGCATGTTCTATCATCTGGTTTAGGTCCTCTAAAAAATTTCTGGCTGCTTTGGCTGAAAACCGTACATCAGCATAAATGGGCTGTATCCCGTAGCTGAATGTTTGGTACTGTTGTAAGCAAACTCTAATATCGAGAGATACTCCTCCCAATTAGTCTGCTTCTTGCTGACGTATGCACGAAGCATATCCTCCAGCACTTGATTTACCCTTTCTGTTTGACCATCCGTCTGTGGATGGTCAGTCGTACTCATATTAAGTTTAGTATGGAGATGATGGAATACTGCCCTCCAAAAATTTCCAGTAAACTTATTGTGTCGGTCGCTGACTATGCCGGAAGGTAGACCGTACAATTTAAATAGCTCGTCTGCAAACAACCTCGCTAACTCTGGAGCTCTAACGGTTGTTTTGGTCGGAATAAAATGAGCCATTTTGGTCAGACGGTCAACTGTGACCCATATAGCGTCATTACCCTTTTGGGTTTTAGGCAGGCCTACTATAAAATCCATGGAGATACTCTCCCATTTACCAGCTGGTATTTCTAAGGGATGCAACAACCCTCCTGCCTTTAAACGCTCTGCTTTATTTACTTGACATTTCTGGCAACTGGTTACATACTGGTGGACGTCCTTTTTCATACTGGGCCAGAAAAATTGCCTACGAAGAAGCTCATAGGTCTTCTGTATGCCTGGGTGTCCCGCGCTAGGATTGTCATGACATTCATATAGGACCTGCTGCCTATAATCCTCAGAATTGGGGACACATACTCTATCTCTATAGAGCAAGTACTCATCCTGAATGGAATACTGTTTCCATTTGAATCCTTGAGTCAACTGACCCTCAACCACTGGGGTTTGCTTGGGTAATACAGGCTCAGAATCCTCAACGTCATCTGACGAAGTATACTCGAACTCGTCATCATCCTCAACGGAAGCTGCCGTATTCTTGGATGAACTGGCACCAGCCCCGGGAACTGGTTCTGGAGTCTGTAACTGTCTGCTCTGGACTGAGTTCCAGATAGTAGAGAAGAATGCATCATGCTGGCATTTCCCTCTCAAGGACTCGAGTAACTCATTACGAATCTGAGTAAAACTCAGCTCGTTTATCATAGGCATTCTGCTAAGGGCATCTGGTACTGTATTGAATTTTCCACGTCTATATCTGATAGACATGTCAAACTCTTGCATCAACTCTGCCCAACGAGCTTTCCGACCTCTAAGCGCAGGTTGATTGCAAAGGTATCTGAGACTCTCATGGTCTGTCAGGACCTCAAAGTTGGCACCATACAAATAATGCCTCCAAGTCTTAAGGGCATGAACTATAAAAAAAAGTTCCTTTTCATGGGCACTGTACCTAGTCTAAGCTGACTCGAGTTTTTTACTCTCGAACGCAACTGGTCGTCCACCCTGAATTAGCACAGCACCTACTGTAAAGTCGCTAGCATCTGTTTCGACCACAAATGGCTCATTGGGGTCGACGACTTTTAAAACCGGCGTAGCTAAGGCTGTTTTGAGAGCATCAAAGCTCTCCTGTTGTGCGAACTCCCAAATGAACTCCTTTCCCTTCCCCTTAAGAAGATTTGTCATGGGAACTGCTATCTGAGCATATTCCTTGACAAATCGTCTGTAATATACCGCCAAACCAAGAAAGATCTGAAGTTCTAAAATATTCTGAGGTCTCAGCCAACTGAGTATGGCTTTAACCTTATTTGGGTCAATCTTAATCCCATCTGAAGAGATAATGTGACCCAAATATGCTACTTCTTCAACGAAGAATTCGCACTTGGATTGTTTAGCATAAAGCTTATGCTTTCTGAGCAGTCGAAACACCTTTCTGAGGTGTTTTAGATGCTCCTTCCTCGTTTTGCTGTAAACGAAGATGTCATCTAAAAATACGACTACAAACTTACCCAAGTATGGTCTGAGGACACTGTTCATCAAGGTCATAAAGGTAGCTGGAGCATTTGTGAGCCCAAATGGCATCACCTTAAACTCATAATGACCGTGACGAGTCCTAAAAGTTGTTTTCGAGACATCTTCCGATTTTATACGGACTTGATGATATCCCGATCTGAGGTCTATTTTGCTGAAAAAATTAGCCCCGTCGAGTTGGTCAAACAACTCGTCTGCCCGAGGCATAGGATATTTATTCTTAATTGTGACTTTATTGAGGGCTCTGTAATCTACGCAAAGACGCATAGACCCCTCTTTCTTTTTCACCAATAGGACTGCTGAGGCCCATGGTGAACTACTGGTCTGAATTTGGCCTTTCCCAAGATAGTTTGTTAACTGCCTAGTTATTTCTTCATCCTCTGTTCGGCTGACCCTATACGGAGGTTTAGAAACAGGTGCTGTACCTGGTACTAGGTTTATTACATGATCTACCTCTCTGCTAGGTGGTAAACCATGTGGCAAATCTTCAGGAAAAACATCTTTAAATTTAGACAATAAAGTTTCTAATTTATTGATTTTCTGCTGAATAGAACTGGAAATAGAAACTTCAGGAATAAACTGAAAGTCACATAAGAATATCTGATGGTCTTCGTCTCCGATTAGCTAACAAAGCTCTGAACTGCAGACCATAGGACTGTTGGGAACATCATGCTCCCCATGCAACTGGATCTCTCGGCCTTTATGCTGAAAGCTGAGGGTGTTCTCTTGATAGTTTCTGTGGAGGGAAGGTCCTAAACTGTAGAGCCAATCTCTCCCGAGAACAATGTTTGTGCGATCCAGGTGCATTATCTGAAAGTTTATTTCATCTTGGTACCCCTGAATACCAAGACTCAAATTACTTACCATAGTTTCCCATATTTTTTTATCTTCACCCTTAGCTAATGAAACTATGTACCTATGCTGACTAGGTACTTCTGGTAGTTTAAGCTTCTAAACCAGGGTGTAGTTGATGAAATTATGGGTTGCCCCATCATCAACCATAACTCTTACTGATTGGTTAACAACTTTCCCATGCATACGTACTAGGTCATGCGGCCCAAAGCTGAAGGGTCTCGCTAGCATTGCAGAGGTCAACTGGCAACAGTGTTCATGATCTTCATGATACACTTTGATCTCGGAAGCTGCCGAGTCACTGGGGAAACATACAGTCTGAACAAGATGAACTTGTTTCTTATCTTTCTTATCTTTTTTAGGGAAAGGCCCCTTGGGACACTGTCTGACTGTGTGTCCCTTGCCCATACACACAAAGCACAAACGTTCTTGTTTGGCTTTCTCAAAATCATCTTGTTTTAAGGGCTGTATGAGTGAAGGGCGTTTATGAGGAGCTTCACTTTTAAATTTATCTTGGTTCTTTCTTTTTTAAAATTTCTTTTTAAATTGAAAGTCTTTCTGAGAAGGCTGCTCAAAAAGCGGCTGTTGTCTCGCCTTCTTCCTACCCACTGAATCAACATAGATTTGAGCATATCTGAGAGCTTGCTCAAGGATAGTAGGCGAGTTTCTCTAGACCTCTACTTTATATTCATCTTTGAGGCAGGGATTTATCCATTACTGTTCTTTCCCAGGCTTCCCAGGCTCTATCAAGTTCATTTTCTGGTAGAAATTCTCTTAGGAAAGCTTCTTCAAAAGCTTTCCATGACCGAGGAGTCTGCCCAGTCTCCTGGAGATTTAACCACCACTTATAGGCCATGGGCCCTAAGGAAAGACTGGCCTCAATAGCTTGCAAATGGTCAGGGGTCTATTTAAGAGCATGAATGTTCTTCCATTTGTTGAGGAAGGTTTGTAGAATGTCTGCATTTCTATCCTTCTCTTCCCCATTAAAAGTAGGAGGCTTTAAATCTTTAAAAAAATTGGGGTGAGACCGTAAAGTCTCACCCGAAACTGATGGAAGTGGAGAAGGGGATAACTGAGAAGTGGAGGGAAGGCTTCCTTTCGCGGAACTCAAAATCAAGCTTTTGAGTTCAGCGAACGAGTCGTCCGCACTGGACTTGAAATTGGTTAATGCCAACTTCAGTTCATCCACTTCTGTTACCAACTGGAGAAACTGCTCCTTGGTAACCAGTTCGTCGAGTTCCTCGGCGAACTGTTCCTGTTCTTCCATTTCCATGGGTTCCTTCCCTTTACTGTAAGCCAAGGCTTCTGTTTCAAGTTCGTCGAAGCCTCTCTCCGGGGGTTGATCAGGTCCCTGAGGAGTGGTCATCTTCGAAACTGAAAGAAAGCTACCTTAACTTCTGAAAGAAAAAAAAGTCTAAAAGACTAATTTACAACTGTACAAGGGAAAGGAAAGATGACTTAGATGTTTTTGAGGACTGTACTTCCAAAGAAAAGATGAAGAGGAACCCTCTCAGCTCTTTTACCCAAGATTTCAGATCTGCTGTCCCGGAAAATCCCAGTTTGAAGGTTCAAAACGGTGCCAAATTTCCCGGTGCTTGAGTTGAGTAGCTGACTGATCTGATTTCAGATGTGGGGCTCCAACAAACTGAGTAAAAACCGGAAATATGCAAGAAAAATCCGGAATTTTTGAAGTCCCTGCCCTCGCTGTTTGGACAGCAACCTGTCTGGCCCAATTTGTTCAATTTACAACTCAAAAATCCGCTTGAATCTCTGAGTTGACCTCAGCTAGTAGGTCGCTGGTCTGTGGCAATCAAGTTTAAAGTTCAAACTTCTGAGAAATCTCGAAAAACAGGGATGAAATTCCACTTTTTCACCTCCCTATCCAGTGCTGGCCCTACTAAGAAAATTTGCTGGAAAACCCCTCAAATTTCCTTGGATTTCTCTGAAATTTCAGAGGTAGATGTTTGATCCAGTTATGAACGTAGCCACGGCTGATCTAGATTTAGTCTATGAAAGCATCACATAAGCAAGACTTAACCCTAGAAAGCAGGAGAGAGAAAGCTTAAAGAGACTAAAGAAGGAGATCATATCATAAGCCAAGTAACAAATGACACATAAATGCTGGTTTCTACTCTTAATCCTTTCTAAAATCTCCTATCAGATGTCTAAAATCTGATATAGATTGCTGCCTTTCCAGCGATTTACCTACAGAAAGAATTCTACTTCCTACAACTGTAAATTCTCAGTGAATTTCAAGGGTTTGAACGCTGCACCTACAGCGATTCTCCTCCTCTAATCTTTTCTGAGAAACTGAGAAACATTTCCTATCTTCTGATAGCTTTCTCTACTGCTGCTCCTGAACTCCCTAGGATGGAGATGGCTCTGATACTAGTGTCATAGATCCTAACACCACAGTAGGGCAAACACTAACTGATCCACCCAACCTTGCCTACTCCCTGATATAGAGTAAGCCCCTCCTAGCCCAGCGTGAGGACTGGTAGCATGCAACTGCCAAGTGTCGGCCACGTGTCACTGACATGGCCGACTGCACGTCGGGACCCAACTGGGGGCCCTATCCTGCTGACAGGGTCCCTAGGATGGAGATGGCTCTGATACCAGTGTCATAGATCCTAACACCACAGTAGGGCAAACACTAACTGATCCACCCAACCTTGCCTACTCCCTGATATAGAGTAAGCCCCTCCTAGCCCAGTGAGACGGTATGGATGGGACCCCGGGTCTCCCAAGCCCAGGGACCCCAACTCCCTAGCCCTGGGAGCTGCTAGGGGCAACAATAAATCGTACCTGTCCACCAGCACGCTAGATAGCCCATCTACAAGACTCTCGAGCCTCCTGGAAGGCTTTACGCCTCTCCTCAACCTGAATGTAAGTGAGATCATCATCCATACAGATGGTAGTGCCGCGTAATTTGGCTCTGCAACGTAAAGCCTCTCTACGACTAGTCAAGGATGTGAAGATGTGGCTGCATCTCTGGTAGTCTTCCAAGCTGTATCCAACCCATCTGTCACGTGTCCTAGGGTACTCTCAAGAAATCGCTTAGCTTCCACAATGGCATATTGTGTGTCTGGTATCCCACAGATCTTGATGTTATGGCCTTTTGTTCTCTTGATCGTTCTTCCAAAATAGTGGTCAAGATGACCAAGGAAATGGGAGCGCTTGGCTTGGAGCCTTTCTTCAATATTGATGCCCAAGAAAGGGCTTCTTCTTTCTGTTATTCAATCTTGTGCTCCAGTTCCCGTATCATGGTGGTAGTCGATTCCGAGGCTGCAACCTGTTTAGTGTTGATGATTTGCTCCAATGAGGCAACTTTGGACGGCAACAAGTTCTTTTCTTGGATTAAAGAGGCCACTAGTCCCTACAGTTGTGAAAGTTCTTGCTTTATGAACTAGAAACTTGCTTTCATTTGGTCAACTTCTAAAAAAACCTCGGTTGATTTGAAAGGAATGTATGGAATGGGTGTTGTAGATGGAGGTACTGTAGTTTCTTGGAAGATAGGAGTAGGGAGGTGGCCAGTAGGGATGGACAGACCAGTGTGAATGGAGTTCAAAGAAGAAGAAGAAGAAGAAGAAGAAGAAGCTGAGGAACGAAGAAAATAAGAGGGGGGAACAGAGGAGTTGGAGGTGGGATGGAGTGGCGGAGGGGGGGGGGGTGCGCTGCCCCGTTGGCAGGCAGCGCTGCCCCAGATGTTTCCAGCATGGCAGGGGGGTCTGAGATTGCAACTAGTGTGGCAGGGGAAGGGGATGACATGGCGATGGTGATGGCGGTGAGGTGGCGACCTGCCAGCTAGGGCTGTGGTGACGAGGCGGCATGGCACGACTCACGAGAGAGAGAGAGAGAGAGAGAGAGAGAGAGAGAGAGCGCACAATCTATTTCATTGAGGTCAGCATTTGCAAATGCTAATAATTTCACTGTGGACTTTTGATGCATTGTGTTTTTGAAAACATATATAAAACATAGATGCACTGTGTTTTTGAAAACGCGTTCAAAAACGCGTTTCTGAAAAAAAAAATTAATTTTTCTTTTGTGGGCAATATGGGTATCAAATTAAAGCATTTATTAAGGTAAGGGCATTTCATTTATGTAGGTTGCCGAATGTTTCAAGTACAATGTGGTCCAGTTTGGGGGCAACAATGCCTAATGGATTCTATCAAGATTAAAAGTTTTCTATGGAAATGTGTTCCATTTCCTATCAAATCACCGCATCGATAATGAGCAGTTAGTATGCCAAGACCACCCTCCCCCCTCTATCCTCCTGCTAAAAAAAAAAAATTCTGCATTTGTCCTAGAAACGCGTTTCTATGCAACTATGATATTATTATTATTATTATTATTATTATATCATAGTACCCCATGGTCCGCCATTATGGTACTGCCGGTACCATAATGGTGGTACCGCCCTGTAAAACGCAATACCAAGGCGGCACCATATTTAATTATTTTTAATATTTTTTCTAATAAAAATGCCAAAAAATGCTCTAGGGTGCCCAAAAAAAGCCAAAAAAAATGCAAAAAAAGGGGAAAGCACAAGGGGCATGTACAACAACACATGGGCATAATGGGAGAGCAAACCATGGGGCCAATGGGAGAGCAGCACATGAGAGAGCAATACATGGGGGCAGGTACAGCAGCACATGGCGGGATCACCAGCAGCTGCACATGGGCAAACAGCTTGTGGGGATAAATAGGCAATGTGAGTGCCATTGTGAGACGCATTCTGAGAGGTGAGAGAGCCAGTGAGAGGCTGTGAGAGCCTATGAGAGCTTGTGCGAGAGCCAGAGTGCTGTGAGAGAAAGTCGATCGAGATGGCAGGGCGCATACCACCTGACGTGAGCGTTTTCCCTGTATCCGTTCGCATGCAATTTAGGCTTGTTTTGTGTTTTTAATAGTTTATTTCCATCGTGGTATATAGCTTGATGGGTTGCTTTGTGTGCAGACGACGAAGCTAACAGAAGAGGTCCGAAGGCACAACGAAAGGCATGAGAAGCTTCGCGCAGAGTTTGAAGAGAGGCAGCGAGAGATTCGGCAGAGACACCCGGAGTTGCAACCCCCTACCCCACTGGCGAGGGCGAGGAAACACAGCGGATTGGAATTAACTACACTGTGCAACAACTGGCCATGGTCAAGGAAAGGGTGCGAATTCGTCGGGCTAATTAGGAGGCAGAGCAAGAGATTAATGCACCTGACCAAGCCGACGAGTCTGTGGGCTCTTCGGCGGCCAGTTAATGTCCTTAAATTTGCATGGTTCCCGCTGCATCCGAATACAAATGCTCTGGGCTCTGGGCCTCATCATGTGCACCATCCTCTGGCTCATCCCGTGTATCATCCTGTGCACCATGTAGACCCTGCATGCCATCCCAACCGGTGCCATCGAAGTCATCTGGTGTACTATCGAGGTCACCTCCAAAACGTTGTGCTGCATGCAGCCAAGCAGATGTGGGATCCCCTCCTATATAATTGTGCCCTCCATCGAGAGCCTCCTCCATCATATCAACATATGTAGGTATGCCACCCCCCCCCCCCCCGGTGTGCCCGTGCCTGTCCCTTGGTAAAACATGTGCCACCTGCCCCACCTCTGCCACCTGATGCACATGTGACCCATGCCCGTCGCGTATGCCCAACATATATATCATTTGCCTCATCCCTGTCTGATCTGGCGAACACAACCCGAATGGGCTCATCCTCGTCCTGCTCATACTCTGACACTGGCTCATCTGCCTCATACAATGGCTCCTCTCGGCGATCAAGCCCAAGCTCTCTCTCTCTCATCTCGGCAGCTCCCTCTCTCGGCGATAGAGGAGGTCGGGCCACAGCGCGTTGTCCAAGTAAATATACTTTCATTAGTTGCTTGCTCATTTGCTGCTTGATGTTGATACAATAGTTCTGCGTAGTTTTCGATTGATTGCAATGTGTTTCCGAGTTGTGAACTGATCGTGTGAACGTATCGCAAAAGGTTGTGACGGACAATGCGTCCAACTGCCGCGGTATGGGGGAGCTTCTTATGGCAAACTACCCCTCCATTGTGTGGACTCCATGCGCCGCACACTCACTGGACCTCCTCCTGCATTCCATCGGGCGCCTGCCTTGGGTCAGTGACATTCTCACGAGGGCACTTACGGTTGTGGACTTCGTCACACGCAAGCGCCGCATGACGGCACTTTTCCGCACATTCAGCAGGTAACCTGCCACTTACTTTTTGGCTCGTTCAAGATGCTCTCTTTTTTTTTGCTCATTTCATGTGTGCCTCTCATTCCGTTTGTCAATGCAGGCTCGACTTGAAGAAGCCCGCTTCGTGCTTGAGCGGCTACACAAGCTCAAGGGTGAATTCTGGCACATGGCCACTTCGGCAGAGTTCACCGCCATGGACCTGTCCACGACCCTAGAGGGCTTGGCCTTCCACGAGATCCTCTTCATGGAACCTTTCTGGGTGGATATGCATGTTACGAGCTCGTAACCAGTGCCGAACCCTAGAGAACACAGATAGGTCAGATACCACAGTCAGGGTCGTGTCCAGCGTACATGACCAACAGGGCAAGACAGTGTGAGTAGTGTGCCCCAGCACGGTCCATAGCCATGGCGGGCCTAACACAGCCTAGGGACCCTGTCAGCAGGATAGGGCCCCAAGTTGGGTCCCGACGTGCAGTCAACCACGTCAGTGACATGTTGTCGACACTTGGCAGTTGCATGCTACCAGTCCTCACACTGGGCTAGGAGGGGCTTACTCTATATCAGGGAGTAGGCAAGGTTGGGTGGATCAGTTAGTGTTTGCCCTACTGTGGTGTTAGGATCTATGACACTGGTATCAGAGCCATCTCCATCCTAGGGAGTTAGGAGCAGCAGTAGAGAAAGCTATCAGAAGATAGGAAGTGTTTCTCATATTCTCAGAGAGGAATAGAGGAGGAGGATCGCTGTAGGAGCAGCCTTCAAACTATTTTCACTGAGAAATCACAGTAGCAAGGAGTCAGATTCCAATTGTAGGTAACTCGCTGGAAAAACAGCTGTTTCTCACTGAGTTCAGAGGATTCTTCATAGTTTTCCCAGCGAAATTAGAGAAGGAAGAAGCCAGCACCTCCATCGCTGTATAGCCAGAGACCTGCATCTGATTTCCAGGGCAAAATTTACTGGTTCTCAGCGAGTTTGAAACCAAAAAAGAGGAGCAGGGCCAGCGCTGCCAGTGCTTCTGAAAATCTGGTTTTTGGACAAGTTTTCGGGCCCCAACGTCAGAGATTTGGAGCAAGAGGATTCCTACCAGATCAGCGAGCAGGAGACTTCTGAAATTTCAGAATTCAGAAGGGTTTTTGGACTTCAGACTTGCCATTTTGTGGACAAATTGAGATGTTGTCAGACCAGCGAGGGGGGATAGCAAAAGTTTCAGATCGTGTTGCACATTTTCCAACCTCAAATCAGTGGAGGAAGAGCTGAAAGGGCTTTTCTTGATTCTCTCTGTGGAAGTACAGTCCTCGGAAACAGTTAAGTCATCTTTCCTTTTCCTTGTACAGTTGTAAATTAGTCTTTTAGACTTTTTTTCCTTCAGAAGTTAAGGTAGCTCTCTTTCAGTTCCGAAGATGACCACTCCTCAGGGACCTGATCAACCCCCGGAGAGAGGCTTCGACGAACTTGAAACAGAAGCCTTGGCTTACAGAAAAGGGAAGGAACCCATGGAAGTAGAAGAACAGGAACAGTTCGCCGAAGAACTCGACGAACTGGTTACCAAGGAGCAGTTCCTCCAATTGGTAACAGAAGTGGATGAACTGAAGTTGGCATTAGCCAATTTCAAGTCCAGTGCGGACGACTCGTTCGCTGAACTCAAAAACTTGATTTTGAGTTCCGCGAAAGGAAGCCTTCCCTCCACTTCTCAGTTATCTCCTTCTCCACTTCCATCAGTTTCGGGTGAGACTTTACGGTCTCACCCTAGTGTTTTTAAAGACTTAAAACCTCCTACTTTTAATGGGGAAGAGAAGGATAGAAATGCAGATATTCTACAAACCTTCCTCAGCAAATGGAAGAACATTCATGCTCTTAAACAGACCCCTGACCATTTGCAAGCTATTGAGGCCAGTCTTTCCTTAGGGCCTATGGCCTATAAGTGGTGGTTAAATCTCCAGGAGACTGGGCAGACTCCCCGGTCATGGAAAGCTTTTGAAGAAGCTTTCCTAAGAGAATTTCTACCAGAAAATGAACTGGATAGAGCCTGGGAAGCCTGGGAAGCCTGGGAAAGAATAGTAATGGATAAATCCCTCATCCAATATATCTCGCAGTATCGAGAAGCAATTTTAAAGATTAAAAATATGGATGACTATCAGAAAATCAGGGGATTTGTCCGTGGCCTCAAAGATGAATATAAAGTAGAGGTCCAGAGAAACTCGCCTACTACCCTTGAGCAAGCCCTCAGATATGCTCAAATCTATGATGATTCAGTGGGTAGGAAGAGGGCGAGACAACAGTCACTTTCTGAGCAGCCTTCTCAGAAAGACTTTCAATTTAAAAAGAAATTTTTAAAAAGAAAGAAAGAAGATAAATTTAAAGGTGAAGCTCCTCAGAAACGCCCTTCACTCATACAGCCCTTAAAACCAGATGATTTTGAGAAAGCCAAACAAGAACGTTTGTGCTTTGTGTGTATGGGCAAGGGACACACAGTCAGACAGTGTCCCAAGGGGCCTTTCACTAAAAAAGATAAAAAAGATAAAAAACAAGTTCATCTTGTTCAGACTGTATGTTTCCCCAGTGACTCGGCAGCTTCCGAGATCAAAGTGTATCATGAAGATCATGAACACTGTTGCCAGCTGACCTCTGCAATGCTAGCGAGGCCCTTCAGCTTTGGGCCGCATGACCTAGTACGTATGCATGGGAAAGTTGGTAACCAGTTAGTAAGAGTCATGGTTGATGATGGGGCAACCCATAATTTCATCAACCACACCCTAGTTAAAAAGCTTAAACTACCAGAAGTACCTAGTCAGCATAGGTACA
This sequence comes from Diphasiastrum complanatum, assembly GCA_029204225.1. NCBI lineage: Eukaryota > Viridiplantae > Streptophyta > Lycopodiopsida > Lycopodiales > Lycopodiaceae > Diphasiastrum > Diphasiastrum complanatum. The sequence continues at coordinate 22,630,121 of CM055095.1, forward strand.
TAGTTTCATTAGCTAAGGGTGAAGATAAAAAAATATGGGAAACTATGGTAAGTAAGTTAAATCTTGGTATTCAGGGGTACCAAGATGAAATAAACTTTCAGATAATGCACTTGGATCGAACAGACATTGTTCTCGGGAGAGATTGGCTCTACAATTTAGGACCTTCCCTCAACAGAAACTATCAGGAGAACACCCTCAGCTTTCAGCATAAAGGCCGAGAGATCCAGTTGCATGGGGAGCATGATGTTCCCAACAGTCCTATGGTCTGCAGTTCAGAGCTTTGTTAGCTAATCGGAGACGAAGACCATCAGGTATTCTTATGTGACTTTCAGTTTATTCCTGAAGTTTCTATTTCCAGTTCTATTCAGCAGAAAATCAGTAAATTAGAAACTTTATTGTCTAAATTTAAAGATGTTTTTCCTGAAGATTTGCCACATGGTTTACCACCTAGCAGAGAGGTAGATCATGTAATAAACCTAGTACCAGGTACAGCACCTGTTTCTAAACCTCCGTATCGGGTCAGCCGAACAGAGGATGAAGAAATAACTAGGCAGTTAACAGACTATCTTGGGAAAGGCCAAATTCAGACCAGTAGTTCACCATGGGCCTCACCAGTCCTATTGGTGAAAAAGAAAGAGGGGTCTATGCGTCTTTGCGTAGATTACAGAGCCCTCAATAAAGTCACAATTAAGAATAAATACCCTATGCCTCGGGCAGACGAGTTGTTTGATCAACTCGACGGGGCTAAGTTTTTCAGCAAAATAGACCTCAGATCGGGATATCATCAAGTCCGTATAAAATCGGAAGATGTCTCGAAAACAGCTTTTAGGACTCGTCACGGTCATTATGAGTTTAAGGTGATGCCATTTGGGCTCACAAATGCTCCAGCTACCTTTATGACCTTGATGAACAGTGTCCTCACACCATACTTGGGTAAGTTTGTAGTCGTATTTTTAGATGACATCTTCGTTTACAGCAAAACGAGGAAGGAGCATCTAAAACACCTCAGAAAGGTGTTTCGACTGCTCAGAAAGCATAAGCTTTATGCTAAACAATCCAAGTGTGAATTCTTCGTTGAAGAAGTAGCATATTTGGGTCACATTATCTCTTCAAATGGGATTAAGATGGACCCAAATAAGGTTAAAGCCATACTCAGTTGGCTGAGACCTCAGAATATTTTGGAACTTCAAATCTTTCTTGGTCTGGCGGGATATTACAGACGATTTGTCAAGGAATATGCTCAGATAGCAGTCCCTATGACAAATCTCATTTGTGGTCGAAACAGATGCTAGCGACTTTGCAGTATGTGCTGTGCTAACTCAGGGTGGACGACCAGTTGCGTTCGAGAGTAAAAAACTCGAGCCAGCTCAGACTAGGTACATTGCCTATGAAAAGGAACTCTTTTCTATAGTCCATGCCCTTAAGACTTGGAGGCATTATTTGTATGGTGCCAACTTTGAGGTCCTGACAGACCATGAGAGTCTCAGATACCTTTGCAATCAACCTGAGCTTAGAGGTCGGAAAGCTCGTTGGGCAGAGTTGATGCAAGAGTTTGACATGTCTATCAGATATAGGCGTGGAAAATTCAATACAGTAGCAGATGCCCTTAGCAGAATGCCTATGATAAACGAGCTGAGTTTTACTGAGATTCGTAATGAGTTACTCGAGTCCTTGAGAGGGAAATGTCAGCATGATGCATTCTTCTCTATTATCTGGAACTCAGTCCAGAACAGACAGTTACAGACTCCAGAACCAGTTCCCGAGGCTGGTGCCAGTTCATCCAAGAATACGGCAGCTTCCGTTGAGGATGATGATGAGTCCGAGTATACGTCGTCAGATGATGTTGAGGATTCTGAGCCTGTATTACCCAAGCAAACCCCAGTGGTTGAGGGTCAGTTGACTCAAGGATTCAAATGGAAACAGTATTCCATTCAGGATGAGTACTTGCTCTATAGAGATAGAGTATGTGTCCCCAATTCTGAGGATTATAGGCAGCAGGTCCTATATGAATGTCATGACAATCCTAGCGCGGGACACCCAGGCATACAGAAGACCTATGAGCTTCTTCGTAGGCAATTTTTCTGGCCCAGTATGAAAAAGGACGTCCACCAGTATGTAACCAGTTGCCAGAAATGTCAAGTAAATAAAGCAGAGCGTTTAAAGGCAGGAGGGTTGTTGCATCCCTTAGAAATACCAGCTGGTAAATGGGAGAGTATCTCCATGGATTTTATAGTAGGCCTGCCTAAAACCCAAAAGGGTAATGACGCTATATGGGTCACAGTTGACCGTCTGACCAAAATGGCTCATTTTATTCCGACCAAAACAACCGTCAGAGCTCCAGAGTTAGCGAGGTTGTTTGTAGACGGGCTATTTAAATTGTACGGTCTACCTTCCGGCATAGTCAGCGACCGACACAGTAAGTTTACTGGAAATTTTTGGAGGGCAGTATTCCATCATCTCCATACTAAACTTAATATGAGTACGACTGACCATCCACAGACGGATGGTCAAACAGAAAGGGTAAATCAAGTGCTGGAGGATATGCTTCGTGCATACGTCAGCAAGAAGCAGACTAATTGGGAGGAGTATCTCTCGATATTAGAGTTTGCTTACAACAGTACCAAACATTCAGCTACGGGATACAGCCCATTTATGCTGATGTACGGTTTTCAGCCACGCTCACCCACAGCTGTAGGGTTTAAACAAGAAAAAGTTAAAGCAGCCAGAAACTTTTTAGAAGACCTAAACCAGATGATAGAACATGCTAAGCGTAGCATTAGACAATCCCAGGATCGAGCCAGGCATTATGCAGATCCACACAGACGGGATGTGCAGTTCTCCACTGGTGAGAAAGTCTACTTGAGAGTCCCAGTTGACTCTAAAACCCTCAAATCAGGAGTGTGTGCTAAGTTGTCTCCAAGGTATTGTGGTCCCTTTACCATCAGTAGGAGACTAGGCGAGGTCACCTATGAACTAGAACTCCCACATAGCAGTAAGGTTTTTCCAGTCTTTCATGTAAGTAAGTTACGAAAAGCCTTAACCAGATCAGATAATCTGGTAGGGGACAGTGTTCTAGTTCTCCCATTGGATCCTCAACAACCTCCACATGAACCAGAGGAGATTCTTGATAGTAGAGAGACGCAGACTCGTCATACTCTATACCGAGAATATCTGGTTAAGTGGAATGATCAGCCTGTTGAGAATGCCACTTGGGAAAGAGGCAGCGTCCTTCGCAAGATTTTTCCAGACTTTGTCTTAGAGGACCAAGACGGTTCTTAAGGGGGAGGGAGTGTTACGAGCTCGTAACCAGTGCCGAACCCTAGAGAACACAGATAGGTCAGATACCACAGTCAGGGTCGTGTCCAGTGTACATGACCAACAGGGCAAGACAGTGTGAGTAGTGTGCCCCAGCACGGTCCATAGCCATGGCGGGCCTAACACAGCCTAGGGACCCTGTCAGCAGGATAGGGCCCCCAGTTGGGTCCCGACGTGCAGTCAGCCACGTCAGTGACACGTTGCCGACACTTGGCAGTTGCATGCTACCAGTCCTCACACTGGGCTAGGAGGGGCTTACTCTATATCAGGGAGTAGGCAAGGTTGGGTGGATCAGTTAGTGTTTGCCCTACTGTGGTGTTAGGATCTATTACAATGCAGCAGCTCATGGACGTCATGCGCCCCATCTACTCTGTTTTGAGGCTCGTTGATCGCAAGGGGTGCACGATGGGCCTCATTTACGAGTCCATGGACCACATAGGCGAGTCTCTCCACCGTTCTGAGCTGGACCCTGCCAGGTATAACTTTCTTCCGTCTCACCATCCTTACTTCCATTTCGCACTCTGTTTCTTCTTGCTGCCGCACCACGATGGTATGTAACTGTTGCCTCCGTGTGGTTTGGTCCACAGGTTGGAGCCTATCAGGCGCTTCTGACAGCGACGATGGGAGAAGTTTCATCGGCCCATTCACAGTGTGGCCCACATACTGCATCCGCTGTTTCAGAGCGAGAGGCAGTACGACGATGCAGAGCTGTGTGCGGATTGGTTCGCATACATCCCCCTCCTCAGCAGCGACACTGGGTTCCGCAGCAAGCTCGAGGTGCAGAGGCTCGGTTACAGGTAAACTCTTGATCTATCGCACGCTGTCGTTCGTTCAATTTCCCTGCGCGGGCTCAAGTGTACTCAAGCATATCGTTGCTCAACTGCAGGCACTCTTTGGGGCTGTTCGGCGAGGACCTTGCACGTGTTCGAGAGAACAGGCTCTTGCCTGTATCATGGTGGGAGAGCTACGGCGCCGGACAGCCAGACCTGAGGACGCTCGCGCTCCGAGTCCTTTCACAGGTACGTTGTCTTGTCTCATTCATCCAACCAGTTTTCGCATTTTCTCTACAAGGTCGATACTCACTCGAGTTGTTGCCAATTAATGCAGGACTGTTCCGCCTGCATGTGCGAGCGGAACTGGTCAGCGTTCAGCCTTGTTCACACGAACAGGCGGAACCGTCTGACGACGAAGCGGTGCACTAACCTGGTGTACTGCAACACCAACACCAGAGTGGTTCGACGCATCACGGAGAGCATGAGGGCAGGAGGCGCACGCACCCTACTACTGCAGGTATATTTCGTTGCTCTGTCGTTTTGCTTTCGTATTGGTTTGAGACAATCAGTTTAATGCCCTCACGGTTGCTTCGGCTATTCTCACGAATGATTGACTTGTGCAGGTCAATCCCGATGAGTGCCTAGTTGCAACAGCCGATCATGAGCCAAAGCCAGAGGTTGATCCAGACGATGCCGCTCGACGTGCTCTGCGGGGTGAGCACGAGGATGATGTCGATGCCGATGAGACCACCACCCTCCCTGCTGACGTTCCATTGCCCTCCTCTGATGATGAGCCCACATATGATTCAGACGAGACGGTCGACCTAGCAGGGGATGGTCCACGTGCCCCACCCAGTACCCCCGCATCACGCCCCCTTTCCGATGATGGCTGGTCAGAGTTTGCGAGGGAGACAGAGGCTGCTGCCCAGAGACTAGCGTAGAGACGACTCAGAGCATCACAGGCAGGCAGTTCTTCCCAGAGACCCCCCCGTGGCAGAGGGAGACCCCCAGGCAGGAGTGTACCATAGAGGGTTCCTTCCGGCAGACCCAGACGAGGGGACGTACTGATGATTTTTCTAGTCGTCTCTTGGCAGGCGTTGGCCCAGACCTAGAGGAGTCCTAGATGCCTCCAGACTCCCAGCCAGACTTTGTATTTGACACCCCTACATATGCATCTGGCACGCAGAGGGATGATTTTTTTAGCACAGACTTGTAGATACTGATACACACTTTAGCATCATGTACAGTGGCATCAGATGAGATGTATATATTTTTTTACAGTATATTTGTGTCATGGCAAATTTATCGTGGTTGCTTACAAATGGTTAGCTCTGTGAAGTTTGAATGGTTAGTCGGAAATGGTTTGCAAGAAGAGAGAGAGAGAGAGAGAGAGAGAGAGAGAGAGAGAGACAGAGACACACAGAGACCAGCACATTTGAATCTCATTCATAACATATGCATTATGTTCAACCATTTAACATAACATGCTAAACCCGACACCCCAACAAATGGCACAATTAATATAACACCCTAAACCCTAACAAATCATCCTAAACCCACAACCCCACAGCCATACCATCAAAACAAGCCACAAGCATAATCATCATAAACACCCTAAACCCTAAACCCACGTCCTCATTGTGTAGTAGGCATTGCACCACAGGTATGTGCAGATTCAACATCAAAGCTGCACTTGTGTAGCATACACTTAAACCTGCGTAGAACGTATTACAGTCCACTGGATCGTGGAGCGGGTATTTACCCCAAGGGACCGAGCCTGGCTCGATTCGGGCATCGTCCGGTCAAAATGGCCGTTCGACGGGTTAGAAACGTAATTAGGTCAGTCGAAATGGGCTAGTTTTGTAGCTATCCGTCCGACGGTCCCGTTTCTCCAAACGGGATCCGTTTCAGGTGTCGTCCGTTTCAGCCAGCGGACAACCTCGATAGAAACCTGTGGGAGCAGACGGAGCGAGGACCGGACGGACGGCAGGCCTAGTACGTCCTTCCGAAGTTTAGGGTCAAAACAGGGCTTCGGGGACACTTTGCCGGGAGGGGACCTAAAAACATTCGGAATGGACAGAATGGTCCGGGAATACAGTCCAACGATTCGTGATCCCGATACGATCTCAAGGGACCGAGCTTGGCTCGATTCGGGTGCCGTTCGGTCAAAATGGCCGTTCGACGGGACAGAAACACAATTAGGTCACGTGAAATGGACCAGTTTTGCCGGTCTTTGTTCGACGGCCCAATTTCTCCAAACTGGCTTCGTTTTGGGTGTCGTCCGTTTCGGCCAACCGACGACCTCGCCAGGAACCTGTAGGAGCAGACAGGACGAGGAACGGACAGACGGCCTGCAATGAATGAAACAGTTTTGCATAAGTAATTAGTAGGCTGTTCCGGGGGGAAACCGATCACAGCATATAAGACAGAGTACTGTGTAGAATGCATCAATGGTCCGGGAACATAGTCCACAAGTCCGTGATCCCGATACGAACCCAAGGGATCGAGCCTGGCTCGATTCGGGTATTCTTCGGTCAAAATTACCCTTCCACTGGAGAGAAGCGCAATTAGGTCAAGCGAAATGGACCGATGGTCCCGTTTCTCCAAACGGGATCCGATTCGGGTGTCGTTTGTTTTGGCCGGTGGACAACCTCGATATGAACCTGTGGGAACAAACAGGACGAGGAAACGACCGACAGTCGGCCCGCAACGTCTGTCTGAAGTTCGACGTTAAAGAGAGCTTTGGGGACACTTTGTGCGGTCGGGACCTGAAAACTAGGAGATGTTTCGGTGCCCCCGTGCTGGTACGCAAAATCTCAACATCGTATTGCAGCATGTTGAAGTAGTGCCATAACTAATTAGTAAGTTGTTGAAGTTCATCCGGGAAGAAACCGATCTCATCAACGGAGTCACAGTACTATAGAGCTTGTCACAGTAGTCTATAGCTTGTCACTGTAGTCTCTAGCTTGTCACTGCTCACTAGCCATGGTTGTTTAGTGATTTCTCAGTTATGAGAGGATGGCCCAGTGGTTAGGTCTGTTACAAATTTTTATGCAAATCTTTTTGGTACCATTTGCCTATTTTTTTATTTTTTTTTTGAAAAAAAAAAATTGAAAAAAAAAAGACGCGTCCGGACGCGAACGCACCCATGGCACGTCCGCGTCTAGACGCGGACACGCGTCCGCGTCCGCCACCCGCTTCCTTAGATATATATATATCAGACATGAGAGTCCGGGCCAAAGTGCTCACGTCCGCGTCCGCGTCCGACGCCCGGACCCGGACGCATCCGACCCCCGGACGCGGGGTCGGACGAGTCCTTTTTTCTTAAAAATTTTTTTTTTTAAAGACGCGTCCAGCGTCCAGACGCGGACGCGTCTGGGCCCCGGACGCGTTTTTTTTTTTTAAAAAAAAAAAAAAAAAAAAGGAAAAACCCACGGGCCCTGCGGACAGTCCGCAGAACCCGAGAGCAGGCAGAGGGCGGAAGAGGGAGAGTGTGGGAGAGCATAAAGTGATATAAAGAGAGAGAGAGATGGTGTTTGTGTGTGTGTGTGTGTGAGAAAATTGTGTGTGTGAAAATTGTGTGTTGATTTGTGTGCATTCCGTTGTGTGTGGTGATCTGTGTGTGAGAGAGAGAGAGGAAGAGACAGAGAGTGTGAGGAACGTAGAGAGAGAGGATTTGTGTGTGTGCACAATGTGTGTGTGTGTGAGTTTATGATTTAGGTTCAAGGGTGCTTGGGTTTGGGGTTTAGGGTTTAGGGCGGGAGAGAGCTTGGATTTCCGTGCTTCTGTGTGTGGTGTGTGTGTGTGTGTGTGAGAGAGAGAGAGAGAGAGAGAGAGAGAGAGGGAGAGAGAGATGGCTGCTCGTCCCATTTGGGATGAGGTGGAGGTCATGCCCGACAAAAAGTGGCGTTGCCCTTTTTGTCGAAAGCAGTTCACAGGGAACGCCTCTCGGGTTCAAGCACATCTGGGGGGGTTGCGAGTCCGACCCACAGGGGGATGCTACGGGATCGGCATTTGTATGGTCATCCCCGCTGCGGAGAGGGCTCGCATTATGGAGACATATTCTGAGACAGCTGCTGAGCCCGGCGAGCCGTCCAAAGATGCCGCAGACTCTATTTTTACTAGTGCACCCACTGCCACCGACCTTGCCACTGGTACACCCAGCGCCACCGCCCCCACCGACGCATCTGCACCCGCCACCGTCGTTGCATCCGCACCCGCCCCCACCTCCACCTCCGCCAGTACTCCCCATGGATCCACGGCCTCCACTGCTGCACCTACGCCTCTGCCATCACCGTTAGATCTGCACGGCCCGTCCACATCCTCCGCTTCCGCACCTGCACCTATGCCACTACCTCCACATCCGCATCCTCCCAGCCATCCATATCCCGAGGCACCAGACAGATCTCCATGTCGGGATCTTTCAGAGAGGGGCAGCACAGAGAGGCCACCAGGACCATAGCACAGATGTTCTATGACCTGAACCTCCCCTTTAATCATGGCATCATCCCGCATCTTTCGAGAGGCTGTCTCGAAAGTTGCAATCTGCGGGCCCGGCTACACACCACCCACAGCCGACGCACTACGAGGCCCTTTGCTCCAGGACCGGGTTGCATCAGTCAGAGAGAGACTAGCCGCACTGCACGCGACTTGGGATAGATACGGCTGTTCCATCATAGCTGATGGATGGACTGATCGTCGCAGACGTCCAATCATCAACGTGATTGTTTCCAGTTGTTACGGTTCCATGTTCTTGCACAGCATCGACGCCTCCGAGGCAGGGAGTGTGCATTCGGCCGAGTACATTTACGGCATCATTCGCGCGGCGATAGAGGAGGTCGGGCCACAGCGCGTGTCCAGGTATAATATTCTTTCATTAGTTGCTTGCTCATTTGCTGCTTGATGTTGATACAATAGTTCTGCGTAGTTTTTGATTTTCTGCGTAGTTTTTGATTGATTGCAATGTGTTTCTCGAGCTGTGAACTGATCGTGTGAACGTATCGCAAAAGGTTGTGACGGACAATGCGTCCAACTGCCGCGGTATGGGGGAGCTTCTTATGGCAGACTAACCCTCCATTGGCTGCACTCCATGTACCGCACACTCACTGGACCTCCTCCTGCATTCCATCGGGCGCCTACCTTGGGTCAGTGACATTCTCACAAGGGCACTTGCGGTCGTGGACTTCGTCACACGCAAGCGCCGCATGACAGCACTTTTCCGCACATTCACCAGGTAACCTGCCACTTACTTTTTGGCTCGTTCAAGATGCTCTCTTTTTTTTGCTCGTTTCATGTGTGCCTCTCATTCCGTTTGTCAATGCAGGCTCGACTTGAAGAAGCCCGCTCGCACCCGCTTCGCCTACCAGTTCATCATGCTTGAGCGGCTACACAAGCTCAAGGGTGAATTGCGGCACATGGCCACTTCGGCAGAGTTCACCGCCATGGACCTATCCACGACCCCAGAGGGCTTGGCCTTCCGCGAGATCCTCTTCACGGAGCCTTTCTGGGTGGATATGCAGCAGCTCATGGACGTCATGCGCCCCATCTACTCTGTTCTGAGACTCGTTGATCGCGAGGGGTGCACGATGGGCCTCATTTACGAGTTCATGGACCGCATAGGCGAGTCTCTCCAGCGTTCTGAGCTGGACCCTGCCAGGTATAACTTTTTTCCGTCTCACCATCCTTACTTCCATTTCGCACTCTGTTTCATCATGCTGCCGCAACACGATGGTATGTAACTGTTGCCTCCGCGTGGTTTGGTCCACAGGTTGGAGCCTATCAGGCGCTTGTGGCAGCGGCGATGGGATAAGTTTCACCGGCCCATTCACAGTGTGGCCCACATACTGCATCCGCTGTTTCAGAGCCAGAGGCAGTACGACGATGCAGAGCTGCGTGCGAACTGGTTCGCATACATCCGCCTCCTCAGCAGCGACACTGGGTTCTGCAGCATGCTCGAGGTGCAGAGGCTCAGTTACAGATAAACTCTTGATCTATCGCACGCTGTCGTTCGTTCAATTTCCCTGCGCGGGCTCAAGTGTACTCAAGCATATCGTTGCTCAACTGCAGGCACTCTCTGGGGCTGTTCGGCGAGGACCTTGCACGTGTTCGAGAGAACAGGCTTTGCCTGTATCATGGTGGGAGAGCTACGGCGCCGGACAGCCAGATCTGAGGACGCTCGCACTCCGAGTCCTTTCACAGGTACGTTGTCTTGTCTCATTCATCCAACCAATTTTCGCATTTTCTCTACAAGGTCGGTACTCACTCGCGTTGTTGCCAATTAATGCAGGACTGTTCTGCTTGTGTGTGCGAGCGGAACTGGTCAGCGTTCAGCCTTGTTCACACGAACAGGCGGAACCATCTGGACGAAGCGGTGCAATGACCTGGTGTACTGCAACACCAACACCAGAGTGGTTCGACGCATCACGGAGAGCATGAGGGCAGGAGGCGCACACGCCCTACTGCTGCAGGTATATTTCGTTGCTCTGTCGGTTTGCTTTCGTATTGGTTTGAGACATTCAGTTTAATGCCCTCACGGTTGCTTCGGCTATTCTCACGAATGATTGACTTGTGCAGGTCAATCCCGATGAGTGCCTGGTTGCAGCGGCAGATCACGAGCCAGAGGTTGATCCGGACGATGTTGTTCGGCGTGCTCTGCGAGGTGATCTTGAGGATGATGCCGATGCCGATGAGACCACCACCCTCCCTGCTGACGTTCCATTGCCCTCCTCTGATGATGAGCCCACATATGATTCAGACGAGACGGTCGACCTAGCAGGGGATGGTCCACGTGCCCCACCCAGTACCCCCGCATCATGCCCCCTTTCAGATGATGGCTGGTCAGAGTTTGCGAGGGAGAAAGAGGCTGCTGCCCAGAGACATATAGTGCAGAGACGACTCAGAGCATCACAGGCAGGCAGTTCCTCCCAGAGACCCCCCCGTGGCAGAGGGAGACCCCCAGGCAGGAGTGTACCGCAGAGGGTTCCTCCCGGCAGACCCAGAGGCAGGCCAGCCAAGAGGGGACGCACTGATGATTTTTCTAGTCGTCTCTTGGCAGGCGTTGGCCCAGACCTAGAGGAGTCCCAGATGCCTCCAGACTCCGAGCCAGACTTTGTGTTTGACACCCCTGCAGATGCATCTGGCACAGAGGGATGATTTGTTTAGCGCAGACTTGTAAATATTGATACACATTTTAGCATCATGTACAGTGGCATCAGATGAGATGTATATATATTTTTTACAATCTATTTGTGTCATGGCTAATTTATCGTGGTTGCTTACAAATGGTTAGCTCTGTGAAGTTTGAATGGTTAGTCAACAATGGTTTGCTCCGTGCAAGATTAGAGAGAGAGAGAGAGAGAGAGAGACCAGCACATATGCATCTCATTCAAAACATATGCATCATGTTCAACCATTTAACATAAGACCCTAAACCCGACACCCCAACAAATGGCACAGTTAACACAACACCCCAAACCCTAACAAATCACCCTAAACCCACAACCCCACAGCGATAACCATCAAAACAAGCCACAAGCATAATCATCATCCGTAAACATCATTAACCCCACCCACGTCCTCATTGTGTCGTAGGCATTGCACCACAGGTATGTGCAGATTCAACATCAAAGCTGCACTTGTGCAGCATACACTTAAACCTGCGTAGAATGTATTAATGGTCCAGGAATACAGGCGCGGGGGTTCGTGGAGCAGGTACTGTAAATTTCGACATCGTATTGTAGCGAGTTGGAGTAGTGCCATAACTAATTAGTAAGTTGTTGAAGTTCATCCGGGAAGAAACCGATCCCCTAAACCGAGTCACAATAGTGTATAGCTTGTCACTCTTCTGGTGAGCCCTAATTTCCCCCAAAGACTTCTGCTCCTGAGAGCTTGTCACTCTTCTGGTGAGCGTTCACCTTTCCCCAATCCTCTGGCGAGCATTCACTTCTAAACCTTGGGGCAGTAATATGTTTGCCATACAAACCTTCACTCGAAACCACTCTCAGATCTTTCTTTGCTGCCTTTTTGGAGGTTCGTAATAATTTATGAACTGCTCACTGGCCATGGTTGTTTAGTAATACTGAGGTTATGAGAGGCATGGCCCAGTGGTTAGGTCTATTGCAAATTTTTTTGGAAATTTTTTCGGTACTGTTTTCCTATTTTTTAACAGAAGGGGGCAGGTGGGTGACAGGCACCCTCTGATAATTAATTCCGGGGGAAAAACAGGGGCCATAAGTTGTTTTTATTTTGCTTTTGGGATGGGGGGCAGGGTAGGCAGGTGCCTGTATTTTTTTTTTTTTTTAAATTGAAAAAAATTGGGCGCGTCCGCGTCCACGTCCGCCATCCGCTTCCTTAGATATATATATATATATATAAAATTATAATATCAAGGATGAGGGTCTGGGCCGGAATGGCCGCGTCCGCGTCCGGCGTCTGACCCCCGGACGCGGGGTCAGACGCATCCAGTTTTTTTTTTTTTTATTAAAAACCCAAAAAAAAAATGTAAAAATTTTTAAAAAATCAAAAACAGACGTGTCTGTACAGCCGTACGCACATGTGGCTTCATTTTTTTTTTTTATATTTTTTAAATCTAAAAAAAGTTTCAAAATTTAAAAAAAAAAAAACGGACGCATCCGGGAATACGGACGCGAGTCGGGACACGCATCCGCGTCCACCGTCCGCTTCCTTATATATATATATATATATATATATATATATATATATAAGGAAGCGGATGGGGGACGCGGACCATGTCCAGACGCGTCCGAATTTTATTTTTTATTTTTTTAAGTTTTTATAAAAAAAATTTAAAAAAATTGCGTCCGATCCTCGAACGCTTGCGTCCGTACCCTGGGACGCATCTGTTTTTTTTTTCAAAAAAAAAAATAGACGCGTCCGAGGGGTCGGACGCGTCCGGGTCCGGACGCGGACGCGGACACGGGCAAAACGGCCCGGACCCTCATGTCTGATATATATATATACACACACACACAGTTGCATGAGGTGTTCCGGATCGCGGTCCGAAATGCATTCAGGAACGTGTTCCAGGAAATCCCATTAGGGTTTCCCGGAACGTGCAACTGAATTTTCTTTTTTGAATTTTTGTTAAAAATACAGAATTTTTACTGTTTTTTTAATATCTTTTAGGGTAGATTTTTTTGGTAATGCTAATCAGGTTTTTTTTAATGTAATAGGTGTTTTTTCTGATTTTCTCAAAAAAATAGTGTTCTAGAACAAACGTTCTGGAACGTTCCATGCAGCGGAACATGTTCCGCTGCATGTATGATATATATGTATTATGTATATATATAATTTGTTGTAAAAGCCTGCTCCATGTGAGTAGTCTTCTCAAGCTGTTAGATCTGCCTTCTGATTTTTCATGCAGAAATAAACCATTGAGCTCTTCAAAGGTCAGTATCATCTCCCTCCTGAGGAGAACCATGGCAGAATTCCAATAGGAGTAAGATAGACTGCAAGTACACCTAAACCGAACCTATATCAAGGATTTTCTCACCCAAAATAGCCAATTGATTTCTAATGTTCTTAAATTTTGTAAGATGATCAGATATGCTTTCTCTTGCCTGATTGTGTACAAATTTATTTTTAAATTAACCACTTATTTGCAATCTCAAACATAGATTCATGATATCCCAAGCTTGTTAGAACGTTTGGCCCCTCTATTGTGTACATGACATATCAATGCATATCCAAGCCTTTTGCTTCTAGCATCAAAATCTCTGGCCTCTGTTGTATTGATAATTGAGATCACAAACAAATGGCACCCATCAGCACGTACAACTGGAACATTAACACGAACAGACTGAGCATCTGTGTTGATGTAGGTGCTATAGACACACTCATGTATACGAAAGAAAGACATAATCTTGTGAGCATGATGTATCATCAATGGCTAAAGCCCTACAAGCAATAGCAAAGGCAAAAGTTCTCCCACAAAGAGCCCGAGCAATACCACATCAATAAGCTGAAAAATGAATGTACAAAAGGCCTACTATTACTTTCTTCAGGAACCCTCAAAGTTGAATTTGAAAATCCAGTAAGGCAGAACTTTTGGAAGGAAGTAGAGTGCCCTCCTAAAGGGCTCCTACTCCGATATTTAATTTAATAGAAGTTGGGCCCTTGGGCAGTCCTAAATATAAATGCATAAAAAAGGCTTTTCCCCCTATACATGAATAAAAAAGGTTAATAGTTGCACATAGTAGGCTCACATGAAATGTATCACAGGCATGAGTACCAAGAGGAAGCTGAAGTCAATATGTAACAGGACTCGAGCACTGAAGGAGCTGATAAGACCATTTGCCTCATTGACAACTTCATTGTCTGAACTGAGCCCAACGGGGTTGGCTCAGTTGGTTAGCTTGACATCCAAAGTTTCTTTGGTCTCAGGTTCGAGCCTCCCCTTGGAAACCAAGAAGCATTGTCTGAACTGGCCTTTGTATTGCTCAATTGAAGATCAATATTTACAACAACAATATTGTCCTCATGATTCTCCACAGTCTTCGTTATTCTCAGCTGATTTTCGGTGTACCTCGAGTGTTATGACAATGGAGCTAGACCACCTTCAAGGCCAAGTCATGAGCCGTGAGTTATTGTACTATCATAATAACTCTTTGCTTGAGAAGTGACAAATGACCATGCATTTGCATGGCTTCTTCAAGCAATGACAATAGAATTCAATGGCACTCCTTTAAGAGTCTATAGACAACAAACACAACTTAGCAAGAGTGGTTTCCATGGTCGAAACCATAGTTAGCAATCCATAAATTCCTATATGTCATTGTCTAGATTGCGGTTATGCATTTGGCATAAAACAAGCTTTTTATAATTGTCGAAGTCATCCACCACCACGAAAGCTTTATATAATACCTAGTAGAATTCAAGCCGAGGAGTTGATGGCACTTCGAGATTTTGCCACCAAAAAGACGCTTTGCCTTTGAGAAATAACAGGATCATAGCAGTCGGATTTTTTTTTCGACATACTCTGATGTTCAAAATTACCTGAACATTGATTCAACAATCATCACCACTTTCGATTTCTTGTCCTTATGCTTATTCAAGAAAATTTTAGATTGGTAAGATAAGTTACTAGTAATAAATGATTGCAACTACAAATACAATTGTTAATTTTGTGATTCATGCATTTTATTCTAAGCTAATCCAACAAGGCATATTGCATGCACTAAAAAAGTGTAGCTCAAAGAGTTGTCGATCCTCCAAAGCTTGTTTTCACAATCGCTAGACAATCGCATCAAATATTCTAATGTGCATGAGGTAACAGGTTGGCATGGATGCTTCTACAATGTCCTGAGCTTTGGTTGGAGCCGATCAAGATAGTATTGAAGATAAGACGACTCATTCAACAAATAGCGTGGAGTCAAGATTCTAATAGATATGTTGTAGGAAGACACTGACTGAATCTGTGTCAAAGAACACCATTGCTTGAAACTATCTTGACTAAACTAAAGAGTTGTATGCATTGTAAATGAGGTTCAAGACCTTGTATGTAGTGCACCACATTGGTCAATAAATCTTGATCACTAAATTGATATATGGAAAAAAGTTGCTGATACTTTTCCAACCATTTGATTGTTCATCAAACATGGTTAACAAAGAAGCAGTGTTGTAATAAGAATTACCATAGCAACTGTAGCGTTGATCTCCAAGATGCTTATTAGAATTCATTTTGGCAAATCAAAAGAGAATATGAATTTGAAAGTTTGTAAGGAACCTTATAGAAAAAATTCCGAAATTCACTTTTGCTAGAAAATAAGCTCTTGACAATTTTCTCCACCCACTTAAAACTCAAAGTTCTACGATGAAAATAAAAATGGCAAAAACTTGTACTTGCTAAAATGTGCGTAAGAGGGCTTCACGATGTACTTAATTAATACCCCCATGGCATATGCACAACTTACAAGTTACCAATTTTTCTTCTTCCACACTTCTAACCCTTGGCAATAGTGAATCAAACCACAATCTTTCATGTCAAACTCATTAGACAAATGAACTTAACCTTTGCAATTAGCTTTCCATTGTTAACTGTGATGACAAGATCATCTAAATAGAGAACGATAACAATTGTGTTCCAATCCTCCTCGTTGACATACAGATTGCAATCTGTCTTACTCCTTAGAATATGTTGTTTTGCAAAATGGTCGTCAGTACGATGCGCTGGCTACCTGTTTCAACCAATATAATGCCTTCTTAAGCTTGCACACCATACAATCTTTGTCGTTCGCCTCAAAGCCTTGTGGCTGGTCCATGTAGATATCCTCTACCAATTGCCCATTTAAAAATGCACTTTTCATGTCCATTTGATGCATCTCCCAATAAAAGAATGCAGCCAATGCCAAGACCACCCTCATGGAAGTCATCTTTGCCATAGGTGCAAACATCTTGTCATGGTAGTTGGTCCTATAGATCCATTTACACCCAATGGAACGCTTCATTTTGGCACTTCCACACGATCCCATGTATATTCTTGAAAATAGAGTCATACTCTTCTTGCATACTTGAGGCCATACTTTCTCCTTTGCTACCTCAACAAATCAATGTGGCTCGTGTGAATACAAGATAGTAGTCATAGGTGCAAAGTTTGTCTCCGAACACTCATGTTGCATAGGTGACCTCCTGGCACCTTGCTTGTTGCACTCACCTTCTTCTATCATCTGCCCTCGTTTCACCGTTTGCCAATACCACCTTGGTAGACTCTGAAGGGGGGTGATGAAGATAGTAGTCATAGGTGCAAAGTTTGTCTCCGAACTCTCATGTTGCATAGGTTTCCTATAAGACCTCCTCGCACCTTGCTTGTTGCACTCACCTTCTTCTGTCATTTGTCTTTGTCTCATTGTTGCCAATACCACTTTGGTAGACTTTGAAGGGGGGAGTGATGAAGATGGTGACCTTGTAACCCATGGAACTTCCCTATCCTCTTTCTTATAGCCTCCTCTGTCTCATCCTCATGCTCATGCACAGGATCATACTCTTGCACATGACTATCTTGAATCTTCCTAATGCCCTCTCAAAGCTGGGTCTTCATGATTGGAATCAATTATTTTGGAATGAATTCACTTATGTCCATCTTCTCATGCTCTTCCAGACGAGGTAACTGATCATTATCAAAGATCACATCTTGGCTCATGATCCTCTTCTTGTTGGTCAGATCATATAGTCTATAGGCCTTCTCTTCATTGTATCCCAAAAAGATACACTTGGATGATTTTGCATCCAATTCTTCCTATCATCCTTGGGAGTATGAACATACGCCGTAGAACCAAACACCCACAAAGCTCCCATTTTGGGCTTGATAACATTGAATGCCTCCTCTGGTGGCTTTGCTTCCATAACTTTTGACAGACTTCGAATCAAAAGAAAAACAATTGTTTCAAGTGCTCCGGCCCAAAAAGAGTTTGGCAACCCCTTTGCCTTGAGCATGTTTTGAGCACACTCAACTATGATTCAGATCTTCCTCTCATGTACGCCGTTCTGCTGGGGTGTGTATGGAGCAGTCAATTTTCTTTTGAAACCATTTGCCTTGCAAAATTGAAAAAATTCACCAGTACTGTATTCACCACCACCATCTAATTTGAGCATCTTTATCCTCTTCCTTGTTTGATTTTTCATTTTTGCTTCAAAAAATATGCCCAAACCTCGCTAGAGAAGTCATCTACAAAGGTCATGAAGTAATATGCCCCCCTGCAGATTTAGTTTGCGTTGGCCCCCAAAAGTCTAAATGGATCAACTCAAGCATCTCCTTCGCTCTGGTAGCGCTTCCCCTAGGAAACTTTTGCCACGGCTACTGACAAACTGATGAGCTTGGCATTGATGGAAGCCCCACTACCATATTGTGCTTGCTTAGCACCTGCATGCTTTGGTAACTATGATGGCCATACTTTTCATGCCACAACCTATCCACGTCATCCTCTTTGGTTGTGTAAGCATGTTGATTTGGGATAGTTGTATAATTTTATAGAGGCCATCTTCCTACATCCCCTTGGCTACAACCTTCATACTATCACCTTTGTCCTTGACAAGACAAGCTGAATCGTCAAATTCAACATTCATATTTTGCTTGGTGATAGTAACAACTAAAAAAAGGTTCTTTGCAAGCCCCAGTACATAAAAGACATTCATAATGACATTCACTCCTGATGGAAGCCTGACTAGAACTATGCCCTTTCCCTGACCTTGTGTGTAGAATTGTCACGCAAGCATAACTCCTATCATCACCTAACTCTTCCAAGGAAGTAAACGAATCCTTGTGAGGAGTCATGTGCTTTGAAGCACCAAAGTCAATGTATCATCCACCGTAAGGGTTTGTGTAGCCACTGTAGCAAAGAGAAGCTCAATTTGCTTTATGTCAGTCATCCTGCTCTTCCTTTGCAACTGCATCTGAATAATTTCCAAATTGCTTCTTGGATCTTTTTTCTTGATCAGCTTGTTTCTCCTTGAGTCCTTGCACTCAAAAGTAGAATGGACATACTTTTTGCAATAGTTGCAATTCCCTTTCCAACAACGTGTAGAAGAGGAATTTGAGGTTTGTCCACCATTTGACAATTGCAGATTTTTCATGCTTTGCTCCAAGTCCTATGATGATTCCTTCAGTTTGCCTGTACCTTTCTTCTTGTCCTTGGCAAACTATTGCTTCTTCTTAAAACCAAAGGCATGCTCTTGAAGATCCTCCCTTTGAGAGAGGTTAAACCCTTATCACCTCCTCTTGTTTCAAAAGACCACACAGTTCTTCAAATGTAGGGATTCTATCCCTGGCATAAATCATCATCAAATAATTTTGAAAGGAAGCGAGTTATTCAAAACTAACGGCATTGTCAGCAACATGCTCTCCAATAGCTACAAGCTGATATTTAAAATCTTGGATCTTTGTGAGATGATCAGTGATTTAACTCCCTAAATCCATCTTGAGAGAATGAAGCTTGTTTTTTAAATAGAGAACCCTTGTTATGTTGGCAATTAAACATGGATTTGAGAATTGCTCAAGCTTGATATGGTCCTCTTGCCTCTCTTATGTGAGGGACAATGCTATCCTTCACTGAGAGATTGATAATTCTGTGGGCCCTCTTACCCCTCTTGATATAGTCCTTCAAATCAGGCTCAAAAGTATGATCAGGTTCTCTACTTGTCACTATATCCCAACATACCTACTTGCTAAAATGTGCAAAAGAGGGGTTCACAATGTATTTAATTGATACCCCCATGGCATATGCATAGCTTACAAGTTACAATAATATAAAGCCTAAAGGGGTAAAGTAGGCATTTATCTCAACAGAAGTTTCACCCTAGATGTGGCCAAGATGATGCTTGATCACAAACATAGAAACTAAGGATGACATAATCAAAATATCAATGCATCAAATGTATCCAAGATCAAAATAGCTTCAAAGAAGATTGATACCGATAGACTTAAAACATGTATAGATGATCAAGATTACATAAAAAATGAAATATTACAAGCTTGATTAATACAATAGAGTTATGCCAACTCTAGATGATTCAACTTGGCTACATATAAAGATAGAAAAGAGATCTACTTTAGGAATAAAACAACTCCTACTTATACTTGTTGAGGTTTGCAATAAGTCACCGAGATGCAATGTATGTGGTCCAATCCATGCCATCAACTCATATTGACCCAGAATTACTTCTAGAAGTGTGCAACCCATAATAAATGACTTATGTGCATAGCAATTGGCAAGTAGCTTCTAGAAGCTCTCATTTGAATGTACTAGAGGACCCAAATTTTGGGTAAAGTGGGATTTTGCATATTCCTTCACATGTGGCACATAGCTTCTCGCCTAAGCTTAAATGCCCATTTTGAGAACATTTGAATTAGGCTTGAGGCCTATCATGAACAAATTGGGATTTCCATATTCTTTCACAATGAGCATATGAATGTCCATAACAACCTACAAGGAAATGCAATAGAACGTCCCACAAAGAATTCAAGAGCAAGAGTACCTTTCAAGAAACTTTGAATCTGGGTTATGAGGTCCCAAGAGGATTCAAACCCTAGTAACTACCACTAGTTCATTGACTCATTCCTTAAGTCCAGCTTGGCAATTTCATATGTCCGCATGCTCCTTAAATTTACTCTCAAAATTCAGATGTGAGTAGTAAGGATTAAGCTAGACGTGGGCCTCTCCCCATTCATGAGACCGTGATCTCAAGGGGTGATATAGATGAAATCATGCATGAGTCTAAGAATGGAGCTATCATCATATGAGTTCTTTTCTTTATAGAAAATATGTAACTTTGTCACCGATTATGTCTTGGGTAGCTATAGGGCATTAGAGCTTCAAAGTTACATAATACAATTCTTGGTTGACATGGTGGGTTCTTTGCATGCTAGTGCCTCTAGCTCTCAAGAGTTGTGATATATAAGTTCTCAAGATTGTCTTAGGAGATATTGAAGTTATCTTACTTGAATGACAAAGTGAGGGCATTAATCACGTATAGAGATGATCAAAGTTAGGGATAGCATGGAAGAAGCAATTGTTGAAAGGTTCATTGCTTTAGAAGATTTGGCGTAACCAAGGTTTGCTAGACTTGAGAAACCTTTTGGTAAGCTAAAAACTATGCATGTTTTCACATATAAGACAATAACAAAGTGTATGTACAGTTCAACTTATCCGTACATTGAAATATCCAAATTTACAAGTACATACCCAAAGCACATGATTACACATGATAATCTACAAACATGTGGGTTCGATGATCAACACAAAAGTGCCTCTCACCTAAATTGCCCTTTAACACAACACAAGCACAATATACCTTAATGGTGAGCGGGATAGCCACTCTACTACACGCATTCCAAACTTTCACATAGCACCTATGTATGCTTGACTTTCATAGCAACCTCTCTCAACATCGTAGGTGAGCTCTCCTAGACGGGTTGGACTCTCTCATCACAACATCTCACTTCATATTGTATTGCCTAGTTACTAGTCACTGCTATGTTTCTCTAGCAGGACCATAAATCCTTCTAGTTCATTCACTTGCTTTATGGGGATATTGCACAGATGTGACACTTCTTGTAGATCACCACCACCCTAGGACTCTAGAAGCCTTCATTGAAACGTCACTTCCTCAATCACTTTCATGAGCGCCGGATCACCTCCCTAGAACATCAGAACTAGTGCCTCAAATTAGTGATAACACTAGCACTTCAATATAGACTTTTCTTGATTTATGACCATAGCTCCACATTATAAATAGTATCATGAAGGACTGCCTTTGCACAACATTTAACATGGACATAACTTCTCATTGACTGAAATAAGTACCGTTGTTGGACACACTTCACAAATTGATCATTACAAAGAAGAGTCTTCAACTATAGAAAAGCCAGCACTAAACAGTAGTACAAACTTGTTGAAGAATCAAACGATCATACACTTGAATGGATAACTATCTAACATATAAAAAAAGGTCAGATATTATTTACCACAAAGTCACCAACTAAGACTCCTTAAGCATATAACTCCATATGAATAACCTTTTTAAGAATGACCTTTTCACAAAGCAAGCCTTGAATACATTGCAAACATGTCCACCTTCTGTGCAATACTAGAGCTGATCCTTATATGTTCGCTTATCACCCAATTGCAAGAGAACTATGTTAGATGAGATTGGTAAGTAGCACTGAAAAGTACACATGAAAACCTAGTAAAGATATTTCATCCCCATATGCATAACCATTCTAATCAGAACAAGCTGGCATCAACCAGTCGAAAGAGTTATTTCTGATAAAGGCATAGAAAGTGCACATGGGGCAAAGTTTAGGTATGTTCGTGCTAAGGTCATCTGTAAATCAAAAGCTTAAATAAAAGCTACCTGGAAGTGTGAGCTATTCAGACAACGAGCAATTTGTCGAAAAAGGGGAACCATACACCGCTGAAACTCTCCTGTCTGAGTTCCTTCCAGTACCTCCTCTAATTCACCCAGAAACAAAACCTCTTTCTGACTATTTGTCAATGGCCAGTACTTCAGCAGTCCTGTAATAACAGTATCACCTAGCTTGGGATCTTTCTCCACAAATTGAGTTATACAGTAAGAAAGTTGTTGATGGTACGTGGCAACGCACTTTGGCTTGTGCAATGGAATTAATGCCCGAACAAGAAATAATTTGTGCTCTTCCTTTAAAGGCAGTGTAAATCCATTGATAATACTTCCTAGTATCTCAAGCAATTCGGCAATGCCATTATGCTTATCGGTCTCATAAATGAAACGATAAAAGATGTTGTTGATTGCCTTGCGAATGAAAGGGCGGTGGACCATAAATTTCCCATAAATTCGATGCAATATGGTTTTTAAATACTCCCTTTCTCTAGGATCTTCCGAGTCAAAAAGGTCCAGTAATTTTAGCACAAATGTGTGATCAATATATCTCTTTGCAGTTTTAGCATCCGTCTCTGTTGAAACAACGTAACGAAGAAGGAACTCGTAGACAATCTGCAGGTGTGGCCAAGCAGGATCCATGCTTGGCTCCTCTTCTTCTGGATCATAACTATCAGACTTGCTATTTTCACGTGAGGATGGAGGCAAACTGCGAAAAAGGTTGGCATACAGCATCTTCATTATGTCTTCCATCACAGCTTCTGTAAACTTGCCTGTCCCAGAAGTTACAAAATCCACTATTTCCAACAGAGTCTGGCGTTTAACTTCCCTTTCCCTGGCATTCTTGCTAGGGTCTGAAAAATCAAAAACGTAAGAGCAAAGGTAGAGTTTCCTCACAAAAACATTTAGCCTCTCAGAACTTGGAACGTCTCTGAAGGAAGGCAATGACTCATAGAAAGGGTTAGGGCCACCATTGGCAGGCAAAGAAGAATTATGCTTGTCCCTTGCGGTTGAGTTCATCCCTGGGGCAGATATGTTTGAAACTGAAAAAGAATTTCTGCTAACAGAAGCAGATGCCAGTCCACCTCGTCCTCCCTGCGCAATCCCTCCGGAGGCAGTGGATGCCCCAGCTCCCAGTGGCAAGCTGATTCCTGTATCATGATTCTCATTCTTGGAAGGTTTCCTAGGAATAAGCTTCTTCAACCTTATGTTAATCATATCTGCATACCCTTTTTTCAGTCTGCGTCCAGCTTACCACATTCCACTGCCACTGCAACAAGAAAAATTACATACACATGATTTGTTCGCTTCCACATCTGTGAATATGTATGCATTGAAGCTCTGCAATACGAAGGCAGGCATACAAATATATCAAATTACTGCTGATTAAAGATGCCGACAGGCACGGAGGCATATAAACCCCTGGCATCTAACGCCAATATAAGCTTATGAGGCCAGTACTCCTTTTTTGCTGTTCAGATCCACCATCAACTAAACTTAAAATCCCTCCATAAACTTAGCCTCTGATCACTTTGCCCCTTCACAAGAACTCCCACATGCCGCTGTTCAAAAACAATGCCTAAAGGTGTTTGGGAAGTTGCCAGGTAACCTTTCATTCCACTGCAACCCCACCTTACGTCCGCTCTATATCTCACAGAAAGTTCAAAATGGGATCCTTCAACAATCTGTCAGACTGAATGATCCAAAGCTTCCATCACTCCCCTTTTTGCAAAGAGACTGCTCAGCCACATGATGAAAATCAGAAAAATCCACAACATGCTCAGCCATGTATAAAAAACGGAAACCGAAACTCTGCGGCATGAGCAGCCGATGATTCTGTTACTGGAAATATTGAAGCAGTAGCGCCTAGTAAACGAAGAACGGCATACCTAGACATGCTCGCTTTTCCATCCTCCTCCCCCAGGCTCCTCCAGGCAAAATGATCGCAAATAGCACGTTTGAATAAGAGAAACAAAATGTGAAAAATAATACTCGCACTTTCAGTCTCCGATCGCAGAGCGAGCGAATGAATAAACGCGTGAGAGGCAGAGTTGTCAGGAAAATAGGCCCCCAGGGGGGGGGGGGGGGGGGGGGTGTGATAGGATCCAGATTATAGCATTTTCTGCATTTAAATATATGACAATGTCATTCTATACAGTATACGAGGATGGATATACGGGGTGTAGGGTACATACATATGTGGAGACTCGTAAGGCCAACGTGTACTTATATTTTAATTTTACTTGTATAAGCTGATCCCCTTTTTTTTAAGGTGGTTTTAAACTAGTGACGAGTTCTTTTGCCTGGTCCTTTAACTTGTCGTCCATTCTTTAAATTTTTGCAAGTGAGTTGAGGGGGCAATGCATTGATCCCTTTTTAGACTTGGTTGGCAAGTGCCAAATGAAGGGCCGCAATTGGATTGGCCAGTTTGAACCCCTAAGATTTGATTCATCCATTTTTTGTTAAGTTGCCTCTAGTAACTCAACATGTTAAGCAAAGCGAAACCACCCTGATGTGGCTGAAACTTGAACTGATTACGATGATAGGTGACCTCTCAAGTTGATGTGGGAGCGCTTAATCGTAAATTGTAATCATGACTTTGGGTGCATCCCACTTGGTGTATCCAACATCCTGGAATCTTCTCAATCATTGGATTATTGTGGGGCCTTCCTTGCCTACACCTTGGTCACCTTGGAGAATAAGCTATCCACCCTATGCCATAATAAGAGGTGTTTTGCTATGACAAGTAATCGTACAAGTTTACAATAGCTTGAAATCATTGGATTGTGGTGGGGCCTTCCTTGATCATAGTCCAGAATAAGCTCCTCCACCATATGCCATCATAAGTGTTGCATTGACAATTAACCACACAATTTTACAATAGCTTGAAATAACTAGTCACATACCACAAAAAATGTAACCAAGTGCCATGACAAGCTTAGAGCACAAGTTTATAGTGGCTTGAAGGAATAGGCATCCACCATAATCAATAAATTAGTGTGCAACTATAGGGACCCAAAAAGGAAGGGAGTCAAAGTAAGAAGTCTCCCAAGTTGAGGACTCCTAATGCCCAACCCAGATAAAATGTGTTTTCAGGTAGTAAAGGATTCCATTAATTTATGTGAACTAAAATGAAAATTCATCCCACTATGAAAAAGTCATTTTCCTAGAATTTACCAAGTACATAAATCATAGAACAAACAGGCAAAAATCTACATGCCCATAATTTTTTTTTTGTTTTTCACCAATGCACGGCAAAAATCTACATGCCCATGATTTTTTTTGCTTTTCACCAATGCAATAATTCAATTTATCGTAGAGAAGCATATCCCAAAAAACTTTACAACACATCCAACTATAATGGTGGAGACAAGTTACTGAAATTTTGCTAATCTTTTACATAAGTAAATGGTTAATTTAAAGACCTTTACGTGCTCAAAATTACATCTCACCCTAGTGGGCTCACCATACCATTTCTCGATACATAATATAGGTGCCAAACTTGACACAACATCATCCAACGTGGCTTAAAACTCTCCCTCAAACTTTTGAACTGACATGAAAGTCCTTTCCACGATGGAAAAGTCTCTTCCACAAATTATACATACTCTTGAACCATAGAAGTCCACATCCAAAATCACATGTGCATGTGCACATGCTATTGTTGGTTGAAATTTTGAATTAATTAGTATATCAAATTGTTGTAGAGAATGAGGATTATGCCGAATATTTTTTTAACTCTTTTTTGAATTGTTTTGGTTAAGAGTATAAAAAACAATATTTTCTAGAGACTTTTGATACTTGAGAATTTGATCTCACCCGAGCGAGCTTGCCTTGGCTTTTCAAATGCCCCTTGCAAACTAATAAATTTCAATAGAAAGACCACTCACCTATATAAAAATTATTTGCTCAAAAAATTTATTTCTATTCTTGAAAAGCATTAAATACTTACGAAGGTTGTGATGTCGCGTGAAATTAGCAGCTAACTCCTAGTTTGTCAAAACACATGAAGAGAAATTTTGTCATAACACAAAAAGGGAAAAAAAAAAAATAGCACATAGAAATTGAAGGGCAAATTATGAAATTTGGGCACGACTCACCCATTCTTTTTGGCATATTATGAATTTCCAATTCTATTATTAAATTTTAGCTATAATAAGGGTCTCCCTTGCCATCTTTTATGCTTGGAAAAGGTCTTATCAATGACCTTCACACTAGGTGTAACGATTGTTCAATTATGGCTCAACCTAATGGACTCATCATAGTTTTATGACCATTTTACCGTGTATAAAAGTCACTAAAAATGCCATTTCCTTAATGGTGATTAGGAGCACAAACATACAAGATGGAAACCTAAACAACGCTTTCTTATAAACAAATGCAGAGCGTCTAGAGGAGTACCAAATCTCATCATTATTATGTCATGTGAACCTCATATTGACCAAGACGCTCAATAGGTTACCTCATCTAGGCCACTACATGACAAGAGGCCTAAAGAGCATTAGAGCTCTTCTCCATGGAATGGCGATTCCAGTCCAGACCGGGCAGGCTATTCCGATCGATAGTGGATTAAGTGGGTGGGTAGCAGGGCCCTATGAAGCGACTACTCACTAAAGAAAGGTTTTGAAGTTTCCATGGGGACACAAATTCTAGATGGATGAATGGAAAAAATAAGTTGTTTCCTGTCCATGAGGACGAGCTCTTATATCATATGTATGATGCAATGGTCTCATATGATGCTATATCTGTAGTGGTTGTTGAGACTTTTGTCTATTAGTATACCTTTGTGATTTACCTTTGCTTTTTATATTGAAGGTTTTTTAACCCATACTTATTGAAGCTTACTTGGTATATTGTCCTATATCACAAGAATCTATGCTCAATGATCCATATACCCCAAACAAAGAGCCTATAGAACTTGCCAAAGTGCAAAAAAACTCCCAATGTCACCTAAACAAACTATCAAAGTATATCGTTGCTCATAAATAAACTTATTGCACATCGCACACATGATGTGGACAAGTGGCACTATGCTCCCTTATGCAAAAACACTTTAAAATATACTCGCATGTGTAAAAGATCGCAATCCACACCCACGTGGATAATGTGTATGCATTACAATCAAATATTTTGTAACACACCTGGTCCACAAATTACATGTGTTGCCCTAGGATTTTGGGGTGGGTTGTACGTACAATAGGAGCAAGCCTAGTACAACAATGACTCCCCCTGTAAAGACCACTAGGGAAAACCCCTAAGATGAGATGGGGATAGAAAAACACAAGAGAGATCCTAGATCCCTCTTGGAGAATCTTCCTGGATCTAGCCCCCAAGCCATGCCATGTGATAGCAAAAGGAGAAGAGCTCAACTGGTAACCTAGACCAAAGTTATAAAGTCCTAAATCCAAGGATCCTATTCTAAGCATGCCAATCACAAGCAAGACAAGGGAACCTGATGGTGGACAAACCAACCCAACCAAACCTAGATCGAACGGATCTAGCCCCCAAGCTATGGATCAATCATTCAAAGAGGAATGAGGAATCACACCAAGAGCATCATGCCATTGGTCATGCTATCAAGCATACACTAGTGAGAGCCCATGCACCACTAGTAGTGCATTGTGACACCTCACTGGACACCTCTGCAGCCTATCTAGTGTGAAAAATACAGATCCTAAGTGGATCTAAACTCCAAGATCATTGGCTTGAATGCTTGCACTCCAAACTACATAAGCTAGGAATTGGCAACACATTCTATGCTACCTAGAATGCAAAGAACTTGATCAAAAAGCATTTATCACAAATGGAAACTTCCATAAACATCAAGTGCGGCCCAAAATAGCATTATACAGTCCATAATACATCAGCCTACCACTTTTGGAAAGCACCTAAGATCATACACACAAAGCTTGAACTCAATCACTACACAATGCCAACAATGGAAGGAGAACCCAATAGAAAAATCTCTCATTAAGCAAATGAATACAATGGATCTACTCCAACCTGTTTCTCCACGGCCTACCTGCTATATATAGCTGAGAGAGATGACTCTCTCTCCTCTCTCTAGACCCTCCTTACCTAAAATATGCCCTATATAGGTAAAATTGGCATATATGTCCAAAATACATGAAAATGGACTCATTTCGAAGGTCTTGAAGTTTGACACTTCTTCATACTGAAAAATTACACTTACTAAAAATATCTAGACCTGTTTCACACGTGTGAAAAGTCAGATCCTAAACTATGTGCCATTTTTAGCAATTTTGGCCTAAAACTAGACAAGGAAATGTTGACAATTTTCACACTCCCTCTTCAACTTAACTTGCTAGTTTTACAACACTACTTTGTTCCAACTTAAGAATGATCTCCATCATCAGAATAGATCTCTTCTCAAGGATCCTAATATGTACAAAATAGGACACAACATAATTGATATAGATAATAGTGTCCATATAGGATGCTTCACTATTTCTTACATCAATTTTACATAGAATCATAAAAATGGTACATGTAAAAGAACATAGAATCTCAATTAATGAATTCCTCCATGTATCCATCTCTGGTTTCTCTGTAAAATAGCAGCAAACAAGTTGTAAATGAAAGTGATCAACAAGTGTTTGCATGCCTCCTCCACATTTCACTATACATATAGTGAATGCAACATGTATCTCCATGAATGAACTTCCATCACCACCTTGCCTTTGTAGATCTTCAATCCATGAAAGCCTTTGAGTGAATGAATGCCAAAAAGATGTGTTCCCTACTCCATTTGAATGACCAAAACCTGAACTTGAAATACTTGAAGTACCTCCACAAGATTTGCACACAACGCTTGATCCTACAATGTCAACAAGTTGCCAATTTGCCAACACTAGAATACTAGATCTTGAACTTTGTTCAAAAGAAAACATATTGACCACTTCAATACCTTTCAAGATCTGAATGAATTCATGTACTTGATCATACAAACCAGCAATGATAACTATTCCATCTCCAAGATCCAAAGGATGCAAAACTATGGAACTAGTTTTATTGAAATTTGACAATTTCAACACATTGACATAACAATGTTCATACATGAGATTAGGCAAGTGAGGTAGAGTAAGAAGACACTTCCTTGCAGCTCCAAAGACCTTACTTGAACCTTCAAGAACCTGTAAAAACAGATCCAAAATGCCTTGACCATTTGTCTCTTCTTTGATGCTTTTCACTAGCTTCGAATTGCCACTTGTCTCTTGGTGTTGATGAAGCAATCCAAGATCAACCTCTTGATCTTCCAATAAGACATCAAAGATCTTGCATATGTGAACATCTTCAGATCTGAAACTCTGAAGATACTCCCTCTCAAACACATGATTAAGATCCCACAAGATCTCATCAATGCTCAAATTTGACCCTTCACTATAGTTAGTGAAAACAATGCCACCATCATAAACCAAAAGATAGATTCCAACATTTCCATTTAACATGAAGTAGAGTAGGTGAAGATGAGTATCAAACCTAATCAAAACAGCCCTCTTGAGTTCATAACAAACCTCAATAAGCTCACCAATGATATCTCCCTTGCCTTGAAGAAGTTGCCACTTGAGTTGCTCCATGTAGTCTTCTTCAACCAACCTTTTGCCATCTTGACCATGAATGAACAATCCACCACAATCATAGAATGCTTTGAGTTGATGAAGAGATGTTAGATCCATGCTTTGGATCTTCCCAAGAACCACTCTTCCATTGCCCTTTCCTTCACAAGACTCCCTCTTAATGCTAGCACCACAAAAGTTAGAAACCTCCCTCTTGATAGTTGCACCATAAGAAGTAGAAGACTCTTGAATATTAGAAGCCAAGAAAAGAATCCTTAGTACCTTCAACATAAGAGTGATTGAAGTACTCTCTCTTTTCAAACATGAACTTCTACTCAATGATTTAGGTAATGAGTCATATGATAATGATTCTTCCTCACTATCGTTCATAAAAACATCATTCAAAGTACATCCTACTTTGAACACTTCACATACTTCTCTTCCTTTTGACTTGTGATCTCCCTCACCAAGTCTCATGATAGAAACCTTTGATCTACTCTTTTTATGAAGAAATGTGACACCACTTGTTGCACAAATGACTTTATCACAAAAAGATGTAAAAGAACCATTTCCTTCAAGCATGCTCAAAGCACCATCATCTTTTCCCACATGATTACATACATCAATATGAAAAGAATTAGAAGAACAACCATCTTCTTGCAAAGAATGACACTTAGCATCTCCATCTTTTTCCATATGAACAAACAAGTCATTAGCAACAATCACTTCCAAAGAAGAATCTTCATCAACTCCATTGATGAAGTTAGCTCCTTCCTTACCTTTTCCATTTTTGCACTTGCCATCTAGCACCATTGAAGAACCACCAAGCCTTGGAAGTCCATGAGTAGAAGAGTACAAACATGATGCTAATTTAGCTCCACATGACTCCATATGACTAGTAGGTAACACTAGTGCATCTTCAAGATCCAATGGATCCAAAAAATTGACCATAGATTCACCAAAGCTTGCCAAGTTAGCACAACAATTATCATCTCCAAAAAGTACATTAGATCTCAACCTAGATCTAGCATTTTGTTTCTTATGGCATTCATTTGCAAAATGTCCTTTTATCCCACAATAAAAACATTTGAACTTGGACTTATCTTGCTTCCTACTTTGCAAAGAAGAAGAATGCTTTCCATGCTCCAAACTACCTTGCTTGGACCACTTGCCTTTGAACTTGCCCTTTGTGAAAAGAGCTTCTTCATCTCCACCTTGTGTTGATGCACCACCACCTTTGGCTTGCAACCTATGCTCTTCAGCCACCAAGATCTCTTGCAAGTCATTGACACTTGGCAAAGACTTTTGTATAGCAAAGCATTGTACAAGGTTAGAATGTTCATCAAGCAAACCATTCAACATGACTTGAACTAGTTCCCCATCCTTTATGCTTTCATCTATGCATGCTAGATCATCATTCAAGGATTTAACCTTCAAGACAAATGAATGTGCACTCTCTCCCTCTCTTTGACAACTTTGGAAGATTTGCCTTCTTAGGGTGAGAACCCTAGATGTGGATTTGGACTCATAGATCTTCTTCAAAGCATTCCATGCTTCACTTGAAGAAGTACATTTACCAACTTCTTTAAGAAGTTCATTGGTAACATTCATCTTTATGATATGTAAGGCTCTTTTAGCCCTTCTATCAAAATTTAGTTGCTCTTGAAGAATTAGAGGTCTTTCTTCAATTCCCACAACTATATCCATTAGCTCATTCAACTCTAGTAAAGACTCCATCCTCACTTTCCAAGTTGAATAGTTTGTAGAGTTTAACCTCTCTTTAGCTTCCAACATGATTCCACCATTGGATGTCATGATGCTAAAATCTTCTTGTGTCCTTAGGCTCTGTTCTAATGCACCTAGCACTCTCCTTTCTCTCAATAAATGAAGAAGGAGAAGATCTTAAAAGATTTAGAACCCTAAATGACCTCTATCTTGAAACTATTTGGCTTTCAAGCATAGAAAGGAAGATTGAAACACATGCAACACTTTGCACACACTAAGAATGGATTACAAACTCAAACCAACCTGAACACACTCTTGCTTAAGCTCTCAAACTTTCCAGCAAGTGACCAAATCAAGTTATGGTGTGAAGAGTTACTTGCATTCTTAGAAAATACCCAAAACTAGGATGCCAAAATTACCTAGTAATGAACAAACTTGATCAACATATGATCACCACACTAAGATATTGATTCAACCTGTAAAACCACATGTAAACCACACTTCTAAAAGTTTATAAACTCCAGCAAGTGATAAATACAAGATTTAGAGGTGAATGAATGAGCACACTTAGTGAATCACAAGACTAGCTTCACTATCTTGTCAAAATTTGGTGTTTAGATGTAGATCTAAGATCACTTCACATGAGAATGTTCCTCAACCTGTTAAGAACCTGAAAACACACTTGCATAATGGTTAACACCTTCCAGCAAATGCTCCAATCAAATTACATAAGGAGAGTTACTTACATGCTCAACAAAGTACACCAAAATTTATGCCAAAATTGATGACAATCTTTACAATATGCTCTTCACAATGGAGCTTACAATATGTTCACCCAAAAAAGGGGATCTTTCATCCAAATGGGAGCTTTGCTCAGCCTTTAGGAGAATTACAACTCACTCAAAAGAGCATTTGTCATCCACTTAAGGAGAAGTTTCATCCACTTAAGGAGAGTGTTCATCCAAGAATGGAGATTGTCAACAATAGGATTGAAAAGAACATTGTTAGTATTGAATATGCACAAGCCTCACAATCACAAATGATTAGGTGTTATGATCTGATCCAAAATAGTTTCTTTTCAGCCTCTGATCTTCAATAGACCTGAAATATGCTTTTGATCCACAAGTTCAACTCACAAAACAAAGGTTAGTAAGATTTGATCAACAAAGCAATGCAAAATCATGCTAGAACTTGATCAAACATCCAAATATCACCAAAAATGGAATACTTACTGTAAATAGAAGCCAACCAGCTCTGATACCATGTGAAAAATACAGATCCTAAGTGGATCTAAACTCCAAGATCATTGGCTTGAATGCTTGCACTCCAAACTACATAAGCTAGGAATTGGCAACACATTCTATGCTACCTAGAATGCAAAGAACTTGATCAAAAAGCATTTATCACAAATGGAAACTTCCATAAACATCAAGTGCGGCCCAAAATATCATTATACAGTCCATAATACATCAGCCTACCACTTTTGGAAAGCACCTAAGATCATACACACAAAGCTTGAACTCAATCACTACACAATGCCAACAATGGAAGGAGAACCCAATAGAAAAATCTCTCATTAAGCAAATGAATACAATGGATCTGCTCCAACCTGTTTCTCCACGGCCTACCTGCTATATATAGCTGAGAGAGATGACTCTCTCTCCTCTCTCTAGACCCTCCTTACCTAAAATATGCCCTATATAGGTAAAATTGGCATATATGTCCAAAATACATGAAAATGGACTCATTTCGAAGGTCTTGAAGTTTGACACTTCTTCATACTGAAAAAATACACTTACTAAAAATATCTAGACCTGTTTCACACGTGTGAAAAGTCAGATCCTAAACTATGTGCCATTTTTAGCAATTTTGGCCTAAAACTAGACAAGGAAATGTTGACAATTTTCACATATGGGCCACGTCATCCAGTTCTCCAATGACTCAGTAATAGACCCATACAAATCCACAATCAAGTGTTTAGGCCTACAACCATTAATTATGACCATGTACACTTAAGGGCCCCAATTCCCTTATAGTCACAATTAACTTACGGGTTGTTGGTCTACCGTTCCCTAGCGTGGACACGCTACCCGAGACCAGTCATGGGCATGACATTCTTCCCCCCTTATTCAAGTTCTGTCCTCATAACTTAAAACTGGGAAAGTTCCTCCTTAATTCCTTCCTGTTACCAGGAATCATCATCGTCTGTACATCCCTTCCATCGAACCAGATACTCGGTAACTATACGATTTCTCAATCGTTTAGTTCTTGTATCCAAGATCTTTTCGGGTTCAAGACGAGATACACCCAATGATTTATCCAACAAGTCCAACTGATCTCCAGATCCAAGATGCTCTCCTTCACGTAGACTTTTTCAAAGACGGCTTACGTGAAATACGGAATGCACATGAGATTCATCCGGGAGTTCAATTGGTAAGCTAAGGATCTGATCTTAAACGATCCTCTATATCTAGGGGACAATTAGTAATGCTAGTCAGTACACATTACATTTGAATCCATCGAGATTCTCAAAAAATACCCAACCCCCCACTAGGAAGTCTCTTGGTGATCTTTTCAGGCTTGCATAATGTTGGTCCCCATCCCGGGTACACTAGACATTCTCACATGCAATCAGTAGCATTTCCCGCATATCATGTAGGAAATCCGCTACTTCTTGAAACTTGAAAGCCCGAGTCTCTACCTCCATGGGTGATATAGGTTTAAAACTATACGTAAGCACGCACGAGTTATAACCGATAGCCAAATGCTTACTATAACTCAATCTCCATCAAGGATAACTTCCTCTCCGAGGAGATTGTTAAGAAAATATGAATACATATCTTAATTGATCTTCTGATCCATATCTCTACAGATATCCTGATCTGTACACAACACTTTCATAACCAAAAATCTTGTAACTTGGTTATCTTCTAAGAGAGAATATTTCTCAAAGAGTGCTATTTCACAACCAAAAAATCTCAACCGAAGATTAACCCAAAAGAATATATTGTTAGCATGAATTTATTTCTTTGCATCAACCACACAGATCTCAATCTAAACTAAGATCAAGTTGACTAAATTCAGCAAGGAACAGGTTTCAACAAACTTCTCATCTTGCAATAGAATTCCAAGTTCTGACACAAATCAATCGGACTTATTATCAGCTGATTTTCTACCGCAAGAGTGCTTTCTAAATTTTTTCCCTTTAATTTTTCAAACCTGATATATACTATAATCCATAAAGGATTTCTGTAATATCTAAATATTCTATCGTTTCTGATTCATAAGACAGGTCCATCATCGATATAATAGATTCCTCCTTGAATCTCTGACCGAGGTTTCTCCTTGATAATTCTCTTTTCTTCCTACTTCTCCTCTTTTTTTAACAAGAAACGCCACGAGTTTCCAAGGGGTGCAGATCATTTAAGATTTGCCCAGGAGAAGAGTCTAAGAAGAGATCCGAGAAAATCTTGAAAGCCAAAAGAAGTGTTGCATCATTGTAAGTAAATTCCAATGATGTCCCAACACAATGACTTTAACAAAAGATCTTCGTTATTACCAAGCTTGAGAATTGACCCATAAATCAGAAAAGGATTACTTGAAGATTCAAGCAGAGAAAACACATTTAGAAAATGGTTTTATTAACCATCTTTGTGACATCGTCCCTGGTCAACGGGTAATCGAAATTACCTTCCAAGGAATTACAAAAAAGTCAGGTTAATTTATGAGTTAAGAAATTCACCAATATATCTTTTATAAAGAAATTGCTTGCCGGGTTTTCAGTTTTGTAAATTTGAGATATCCAAAAAAAAAAAGGGTCATGACCAATATCTCAAATTTCTGACAAAACACTCGTTTTGGAATTCAGCCCAGTCACAGTTCTATGGGTTGCACTCACGTGAGGCTTGACCCAAAGCACCAACGAAGCTCGCTTTTGTTTACTCTGGGACGTTTGTACAACGACAAATGGTTTATCCAGTCATCGACAACTTTCGGACATTACTCACTGGAAAAAATTTCTGTTTTTAAGCCCAAGCTGTAAATCCTAATGGTTAATTATCGATTAAATAGATTTTGCATTCGGTGTTTTTTTTTATTTAGTTTATTGCCCAAATGAAATTACGACACACCACAGTCCAAAATTTTAGCCATGTGTATTAAATATCTTACGGGGTCATCACTGTCGAGTAATGCCATGCTAATTTTCATTAGCCACCCGGAACTAGATTTGCATTCCCTCTATTTGCATATGAAAACTGAAAAAATTAAAACAATTTACGTTCAATTGAACCCATTACGGATATATTTTTCCTAATGGAGCAATGTCCTAAAAAACGCAGTTTTTACCGGACCATATCGTGCTCATAGGATTTATACCAATGAGGATGCAAATTAGGTCTTAAGCAATAAAAATTCAGAAAAAACTAGTTAATGTAACAAAAATCTATTTACCATCCCGACTTGAGCCATTACAAGTAGTAAACACTTTAACTGCACTTGCTTTGCGTGGACCAAAAATAGACATGGAAAAAATCGAAACGAAATTTTGTTTCCATAAAAAAACTCGGCGATCGAGAAACCCCTCCCCACCAACCGTGCAACTAGCACAAGACTCTATGTTAACAAAAATGTTAACTGAAGTTTACCTACCAAGCACCCCCCCCCTTCTTCCTCCACACGCAAATACCCTCATTTCACGGGTTTCTCCAAAACCCGAGAGCAGGGAAGGCGAAAAAATAGCGCGCAGAAGTCGAAGAGAGAGCGAGAGCGAGAGAGAGGGCCTGTGGTCATGAGGAGGGATGGAAGCACGCCATTCCCCCACCACACATTCAGCCATTTGCTTGCAGGTTTTAGCAGGAGGGAGGGCGCCCAGAATGCAGCATACTTGCATGATTTTGAAGCCAATACCATTAGTTTTTTCCAGATTTCTTGCTCTTAAAGATGCAGGAAGCATTAAAGCCTTCTATTCAACTGTTACTTTGCATATTCTAGAAGTTTCTTGGGTGATTTTTATAGCTCTTTCCATTCAAGCAAGCCTACGCATTCACACTTTGAAGCAAAAAACCCACCTTATAGCTGTTTTTTCTTTATGCTTAAGGCTTTGGAAGGAAACCTTTGTTGTTTTAGCATATTACAACTGCTATTAAGGTGTTTCAATAGTTTCTTTACATTCTTACATGCATAAGCAAACTATAGTTACAGATTTACATCAAGTCGGTTTCTCAGAGGCTGAAAACAGGGTACATGCTGCCCAATTTTTTGCAAAAAGCCTAATTTGCAGGTTGCCTCATCCTATAACTCAGAATAGGCTTTCCTGTAACCCATACCATCCAAATGATGGCTTTACTGACTCACATTAGCCTGCAAAACTTGTTAGTTTGCAAAAAATACAGCATATTCCTGTAAATCACCATGAACTCGCCATGCAAATCCTGTAAGAAACCACCAACACTCACAACCAATGATTAGTCTTTTTTTTGTGCTTCTTTTCCTGCTTTCCACTAATTCAAGCCAAAAATGGCTCAATAAAAAACAAAAGGCAGCCCATAAAAACCACCTAAATCACTGCTAAAAGAACAAAAAGCCGCAAAAACCAGCATTTCCACTGATTGATCTAGTTGCTAACGGAAAAGTGTCCCTAATGAAGTAAACGGCAACACAAATTTACTTCCTGAAAACCAATATGAAGTGTTTAAACATCGAACCGATTGTATACCTAGTAGTGCACTTACCATAGAACCAATTACACTTCAAACAAGGAAATCCATAGAAAGAATAATCCGCACTTTTATCACTTTGTTGCATACTCCATTGAATTCTCAAAAAAGTGTCAGGATTCCATATCACACAATGGAAAAATCCCCACAATTCGAGATTTCTCTTGAACACAAATCAATGGCTAAACGAGCTTAGAACTTGCTCTAATACCAATATAAAGTCCTAAATCCAAGGATCCTATTCTAAGCATGCCAATCACAAGCAAACACAAGGGAACCTGATGGTGGACAAACCAACCCAACCAAACCTAGATCGAACGGATCTAGTCCCCAAGCTATAGGTCAATCATTCAAAGAGGAATGAGGCATCACACCAACAACATCCTACCACTGGTCATGCTATCAGGCATACACTAGTGAGAGCCCAATAGGTATACTTATACCCTCCAAGGCCCATGCACCACTAGTAGTGCACTGTGACACCTCACCGGACACCTCTGCAGCCTATCTGGGCCACGTCATCCAGTTTCGCAATGACTCACTGATAGACCCATACAAATCCACCATCAAGTGTTTAGGGCTACAACCATTAATTATGGCCATGTACACTTAAGGGCCCCAATTCCCTTATAGTCACAATTAACTTACGGGTTGTTGGTCTACCAGTCCCTAGCGTGGACACGCTACCCGATACTAGTCACAGGCATGACAAAAGTCGTCGACGGGATAATCTCTGCCTCAATATATAAAGAGTAGGATCATGTGCTTGAACCCATGCAAATCAACTATAAATAGGTCACAGCTTTTCATGCATACCTCCTGCCTATATCAGTCACACATACATGCATTACTCCATATGTCTCAATTAGAGTGTTTGGGTCCTCTCAAGATCATTAGTCACCAACGGGCCTCGATGTGGAATTAAATCTAGGCATGACCAAGAATCTCGAACACTGGAGGGCCGGTCTACCATTTTGGGACTATTCCATGTCCTTAGCTGAATATGGTCGTAACATTCTTCCTCCCTTAAACAGGTTATGTCCTCATGACAGGAAAAAGAAAACATGAAATTATCCCTTAAGCTTTCAAATCTTACCCATGAATTATTATTCATAATCTGATCTTTCCATCTGAATAAGTACTAATAGATGCAACAATTTTCAAATTGCTTGCCTCTACTCAGGAATACTAACTCAAATTCCCAAAGATATACTAAGTTATAAATCTTTCAAATTAGTTGATTTACTCCAAATAAAAATTCATCGCCTTCATGTAATCCTAATGACATGAACCACTGGGTGAATCAACTT
The DNA here is from genome assembly GCA_029204225.1 of Diphasiastrum complanatum. Classification (NCBI taxonomy): domain Eukaryota; kingdom Viridiplantae; phylum Streptophyta; class Lycopodiopsida; order Lycopodiales; family Lycopodiaceae; genus Diphasiastrum; species Diphasiastrum complanatum. Next base: position 22,668,406 of record CM055095.1, read on the forward strand.
TTTTATCTCAAAGATCAAATCCAAAAGCTAAAGAAATTCCATTTTAACATAGTCTAAAAATATGTCTATAATTTCTTATAGATAATAATGCTTATTGGTACAAGTATTCTTGGAATACCTAAATATTCTATAATACCACAATTAAATCCTCTAAAATCTCTAGGAGATCCATCAAGTCTCAGATAGTTATAACTCAATCCAGTCACTCTAATTATTCAATGGCCCCATTTCTAGCACGACATGCAAGAAATCTGAAACTATCTGTATCTTAATAGAGTTATCTGTTTCGAATAAATCTGGAGATGTAGACTGAACTTTGCACACAAGCACTTATAAACTACAATCTGTAGTAGAATTTCATCCACTAAGGTAAGCAAATTCCTCATAAGTAACCAATTACCTAATGAAAATGCCTGTGAGATCCACACAATCTCAAGTACGCACTAGAGTAAATAAATTTAGAGTTCAACTAACAGATCCAAATCCCTAACTCCCTCTATTGATCAAGAATTTTATCTTAAGAATCCTCATATTTCCTTATAATTTTCTAATGATTTTTAAGTATCAATTTATGATTCATGAATCATAAACCTTTAGAATTTTATGATTCATCAATCATAATTTACGGGATTTCAAAACCATACTTAATTATTGAAAGATACTGGAGTATATGTACAACATACCACTCAAGAAATATAAGAATCATTCTAAAATCTTTTCCACAAGGAAAATTATTGGATTCCAAGAATATTCTTCCAAACCGATTCTTAATCAGATTATGAGTTCCAAATTCTACAATCAACCAAGTAATTAAAGACCATTACAACATATGTCTTTAACAACATAAACTTTATACAACCCCCCTGAACAATATCTAGAGATTACAAAGTTTTACTGAATTTCAAAAATTCAGTTACCATTTTTGTAACCATTAGTGAATCCAAATGGCTCATAAATTATGTGTCTTACAAGCAATACACACAAAACAAACAGTTTCCAGTGAATTATCTTCACACTCTATTTTACCAATTAACTTCCACATGAGTAAATCAACTACTCAAGTTAATTGCCCATGATTTAGAAATCTTAAATGTCTAGGTGCAGCTCTTAATTGTACATGTACAACACCACATTTAGATCCATATCCAAATCACTTTTAAGTTAACCTATAGATCTATCAAAACAGATCCGTTAACTCTACAAGTAATTGTCGAACACAATACTTGATCATATGTCTATGTTCATCAAGTAGGTTAAGTGCACCAGATAACATTAGTAACCAGGAATACATAGTAGATCCAAACAAGATTAATCATGCACATATGAGAATAATCTCACTATGACCAATACACAAATATATATGTCATTATTTGGAAGATTTCTCCAAAATCCGCATACGTTACTCACATATCTCACTGAGAATCTTGTAACTCAGCTACAAAAGATTATATTTCTCTAGAGTAAATAACATATATTGGAAATCTTTGAAGTGAATAACTCCACAAGTTTTTCAACCATCATACTTTTACAAACCTAATTTCTACATCCAGTCACCCTACTTCAGATTTTAGTGTACAAACCAAGATTAGGCCTTTCTATTCAAACCTTAAGCTTCTGGTTTGTATAAGAAAGTTGAAGTTCAGTTTAAAGTTTTTTTGGTAACTTTAAACTTTGAATTAATGACTTTCTTATAAACTTATTAGTTTTGTTGTTAAAGCATCATTTTAAATCTTATGAAGTTTAAAGAATGGCTTTACTTTTTATGAGACCCCCTTATAAGCCTTTGTTTTAATAAAATACATTCTCCTGGTTAATTAAATGGCGGGGGGGCATGGAGGCCTCTGACTCGTGATAGATGTAGAGCTGCGGACCTGTCCGCCTCCATCTTGGGGTAGGTGATGGTGCCTATGTATACCTATATGAATCTGTGGGGGGGGGAGGTGATGTTGTTCAAGGTGGTCCACAGGTAGAGCACTACCACCAGCGCAGGCAGCGCCCACAAACAGCGCATTTTTTGCTTTAGTGTATGCAAGGAAGGGGGGGGGGGGGGGTAGTACTCTCTCCTGGTGATTAGTTGTTTGATTTGACAAGTAGGGGGAGGGAGTTAGAATTAAAGTAGAACTATTGTGTTACTGTATTGCGAGTCCTATCAGTGGATAAGGACTAGTTGGCCTTGCCACGAGATGAGTCGACGGGACACGCGTCCTATCAATGGCAACATGAGCCATGCATGGGTTGCCATAGTGAAGCACTATATGTACAGCGTATTTTGGTTTTGATAAATACAGTTGCTACGTGAGCTTGGTGTGGAGAGTGTTTCTGTCTGTATTATTGTATTGCATGATTTGTAATCTTGTCCAGAACAAATTCTAAGTTGGTATCAGAGCCATACAGGGAGTGTACACAGGACAACGTCGTCGTTGAAGATAGCTTCAGGAGAAGAGTCTTTTGAGAGTTCGGGGTTTACGACGAGTTGAAGGTGGAAAGTAAAGCACTTGTCTACAATTTCTAGCATGCACAGGCTTGCCAAGCTTGAAACTGTGAGAGGATTCGAAGACAAGACTTGTTGGTTTAATCTAAAAATCAATAAAATGGAATTCTGAAATTTCGTATTTTAAAGAAATGACTCTGGCAAAGTGTGGGGCTATTCTAAATGAGATTTAAGGACACTGTCGGATTTTTCACAAAAAGCCGACATTGTTGTCTTTTTGCGACACTATCGTCTGTGGCAGTTTTAGTTCATTTTTGTAGAGTGACAGTTTTAGTTAATTTATACAGACAGACTGTTTACGACCAATTTTCATCGGTTATCAACAATCAATTTCTGAGAAGGAACTGGATGAATGCCAGCGAACACCAGCCAACTGGCAATCGCATTTGACGACCTGATTATTTATTATAAATCAGTTGTTCATACATTTTTTTTTCAAGTTTTGTAGCAACGAATCAACATTGTGAATTGTGAAGGAGTTGAGTGTTATTACGCGACGCCTCCTGTGCTCTTATCAAGCAGATCATTCACAATCAGAAAGTATTGTTGTTAGCTCTCTATCAAGCTTTCAAGCTTGAACTCTCTTGAGCATTCTAGCTTAGTCTTTTAGAGATTTATTTTAGAGTTGTTGTTGCGCTACTGCTTATTAGCATTGCGCTTGATTCATACTTACATTTTAGCCATTCAAAAATAGCTTAGAGTACACGACTTCGATGCACAACTTGTTGTACTCATTTACATATGTTTTGCTTTCATATTGAATCAATACTATCTCTTATTGCGTTCAGCTTCATCTCAGAATGTGTGCATTTCTTTAGTTCTTCGCGACTAATTATTTGTCTAGTGATTCACAACTAATTATTTGTCTAATGTTTCAATACTTTATGTTTGGCTACGTAATCACTTAGTATCTAGCGATTTCAAAGTTAGTTGCTAAAGATTGAATGTGATTTTCATCACTACTACTTTGTTCAATTTTTGATAGTCGTAGTCATGCATTGGAAGTAGGAAGTTTTCACATTACTGCCAAAGAGTTGTAAATAGTTAGCCAAGATCAATACTTGCAAGGAAAACTCTGGCCTAGGGTTTGGAAACTCAAAAGCAGTGTTTTCTCTCTATTTTGAACTAATTTCAATGTTTTAAGTAGATACAGTAGGGCGCCCTAGCACTGGTAGGAATCCGGATGCCAGAGGGCTGCAGATGGTCGTGGATCACAAGATGAGTTATCTACATTCTCAAAGTGCAACCATAGTTATGAAAGCTTTCAAAGGAAAAGAGGAAGCTTGAAACAGACCGTGGAGGAGGCACGGGCGTCGCGCGCCCTCAATGCAGCTACTACTTTAGCGTAAAGTGGGGGCCTGGTGTATTAAGGAGTGAGCTTGGGCGCGCAAAGTTGTGCGTAGCAATAGGATTGGGTTCCATCGTGACGGACGGTGCAGATTTTACGATGGAAAATGGACATGGACCATAGGATATGAAGGCACCATTGGATTGCCTCAAAACCACCAAAAACCTCAATTGAAGGGGCCTGAAGAGCAGAAGACACTTGAACTTCATTAAAAAAATTCAAATTGAAATTGGAGTTGGGTCCCTTCACATGTGAAAGGTGAAGAAATTGTTCAAAAATTCAAAAAATCCCTATTTTCTAGTCCTTTATCCATTTTGACCCAAACGAAGGCCTATAGCCTCCAAACGAAGGGCACCAGGACTGTACCTGCAAGTATGGTACTGTAGTGGAGAACGCGCTCAGTTGATGTCAAATCTCTTTGGCCCCTTTCAGGGAGCAGGTAGTCAGGAGCTTTAGGTAAGAAACATTTCACGTTTGAAAAGCGACTTGGCTTGCGAAACACCACGTAAGCGACAGGACGCCCTGGTGTGAAATTTTAGCAGGTCATCAAAACAAGTTATTGATGTCGTCATTGTACTTAAAACACGTCTTTTAGCCAACGGTTGCAGTTTTAGGCAGTTTTGAGATGGCAAATATGGGAGAGTCCATTTTCATTGAAAATAACAAATTGGACGAGATTTCCAACTATGCGGTGTGGAAATTCAAAATGAAAAACATACTGATAGAGAAAGAACTATGGGATGTCATCACAGGTGATGATAGAAGACCGCTAAATGAAGCGGACATTAAAGTGTCCGACAAGAAGACAATGAGAGCTTTGACCTTCATCAACTTGTCAATGAAAGACCACGTCATTACCCACGCAAGTGATGCCATTACGCCTAGACAGACATGGGATGTGCTAAAGGAGTAGTTTGAGACGTCAAATCCATCAAGGATTATGTTATTAAAGTCAAAACTGAATAGTGCCCAAATGGAACAAGGAGAGCACAATCAGACTTATATGACCATAATCAAGACAATGAGGGATGAACTACATTCTATTGGTGAGCGCATACGTGATGTTGAGCTGGTGACAATCCATTGTGTGACATTGCAGCACCTTATCAAATGTTTGTGAGTGGAATAGCATCAAGAGAAAGATTGCCAACCTTTGACGAGCTCACAAGAATCTTGATGCAGGAGGAGCAATGACGAGAAATGGTGAAAGCTAGATATCAAAATACTGACGATCAAGCACTTGCGACATGCCAAAAACAAGGGCAAGAAGAAGTCTAAGCAGGAATTCCCCAAGACTCGGGAGAATGAGGAATCATCCAGCAAGACCAATAAGAAGGGAAAATGTTTCCATTGCGGCAAAAAGGGCCATTGGAAGAGCAAATGTTGGAAATTCTTGGCGGAATCAGGCAAGGAGAAACCGAAGCAAGCAGGTAATCTTGTCGACGATTGAAGACTCTAGCATCTTCATATCAGCATTGTTATCTAATCAAGATGATCAAGTGTGGTACATTGACTTGGGAGCCATAAGACACATGACAAGTAACAAAAATTGGTTTAGTAGTCAGAAAGAGTTGGATAATGAAATGTCTCTTGCAATCACCAAAGAAGACGGAAAAAGAACACGCACTCTCACTCAATACTCTATCACACCGTAGCAAAAGCATGATGATCAAGGAGGTACTTTATGTACTAGGTTTAAAGAAAAATCTATTTTTTGTTGGTGTCATTACTGATCAAAAGTTGAAAGTATAATTTGCCCATGATCATTGCTTTGTGAAGGATGTGAACCAAAAGTTCAAAGTCATTACGGATGGTATAAGGAAGCCCAACACTAAATTGTACAGGTTGAATGCTACAACCAAGGGGAAACATGGACTTATCTTGTCCATTCCATCACAAACTAAACTGTGGCATAAAAGGCTTGGTCATTTGAACCTAGGAAGCCTTAGCTTGATGAGAAAACTGGAAATGGTGAAAGGATTGCCTATGATGGAAGACCACTTGAAGACGATGTGCGAATCATGTGTGTATGGGAAGCAACATCGAGAGAAATTTAACAAAGGTGGTGTTGCAAGGGCGAAGAACATCTTGGATTTGATCCACACAGATCTATGCGGGCCTATGAGAACTATGTCCATGGGTGGAGTTTTTTATTTCATGACCTTCATAGATGATATGTCACGTAAGACGTGGATTTACTTCCTAAAAAAGAAATCAGATGCTTTTGCCACTTTCAAGAGCTTCAAAGCATTGGTCGAAAATCAAACAAGTAGGAAGATCAATGTCCTAAGGTCTGATAGTGGAGGCGAGTACAAATCTACTGACTTCAATGATCTTTGTGATCAATGTAGGACCAAGAGACAATTTATGCAAGCTCATACTCCTGAACTCAATGGGGTAGCTGAGCGCAAGAATCGTACAATTGTGAAAAGTGCCAGATCTATGCTAGTTGAGATGAAGCTACCAAAAGTTTTTTGGTCAGAAGCATGCAATACTGCAGTCTAGTACCATAGTCTATCTTCAAAATAGAAGTCCTACCATTGCCGTACCAAAGATAACACCTGAGAAGGTGAACCACTTGCAAATCTTTGGATGTAAGGCCTTTGTACACATTCCTAAAGAAGAAAGATGTAAGCTTGATGTAAAAGCTATCAAGTGCATATTCCTAGGATATTATGATCGTGTGAAGGGCTACAGATGTTTTGATCCAGTGGAGAAAAAAATACATGTAAGCCATGATGTTATCTTTGATGAATCCAAGATGTATGAAGATGAGGATGCTGAGAAGATGGACACATCCAGTGGGAAAGATGGTACAGTGAGGATTCCTCTTGATGATGATCCATTTGTTGACTTTCCTAGTGATGGACATGTGGATACACCTCATGATACTGCTACTCAACCTCAAGACATAGGTTGGAGATGTAGAGATAAACCTTTTGGTGCAAAAAGAATTGAAGTTGCAGGTGACAAACTCAAGGAGAAGGACGTCTTGTGGGATACATTTTCACCAGAAAGCCGATCACTTGACATGAAGCTCCCTAAGTGGTTTGAGAGATTGATGGAGAGTTGCAACATGGATGACTTTCCAAGATCATCTAGCCAGGGAGAGATACGAAGATCAACAAGAGAGAAGACACAACTTGATAGATATGAAGCGAATAATGCTCTCTTATCTAGCATCATTCAAAGCAAAGAACCCCGGACTTATGTTGAAGCGAAGGATGAAGACATTTGGGTCAAGGCCATGGCAGAAGAGATGGAGTCATTTGCTAAGCATAGCACATGGGACTTAGTGGAACCACCAGTTGGCAAGAAACCCATTGGTTATGAATGGGTATACAAGACTAAGTACCATGCAGATGGAAGTATAGCAAAACACAAATGTACCATGCAGATTGAAGTATAGCAAAGCATAAAGCAAGATTGGTGATCAAAGGTTATGCACAAATTAAAGACATCGACTATGAGGAGACCTTTGCGCCAGTACATAAGTGGAATACTCTATATCTACTTGTTACTTTAGCTTCGGTCTTTACATCAGATGGATGTGAAATCTGTTTTTCTAAATGGTGAGTTAGAAGAAGAGGTGTCCATGGATCAACCTGAAGGCTTTGTAGCAAGAGGACAGGAGAATAAAGTATGTCGCTTGAAGAAAGCACTTTATGGTCTCAAACAAGCACCACGTGCATGGTACAACAGGATTGATGCCTACTTTCATTCTAAGGGGATGGTGAAAACACGCTCTGATCCAAATCTTTATGTCTTATGATTTGATGGTATGGTTGCTTTGGTTGCTCTTTATGTTGATTACATAATTATTAAGGGAAATTATTAAGAGATGATAGATATGATCAAGAAGGATCTCATGGAACAATTTGAGATGACATATCTCAACCTAATGCATTATTGCCTTGGAGTGGAGGTGTGGCAAAAAGGACATGAGGTGAGTCTAACACAGTTGAAGTATGTCAGAGAGTTGATGCACAGGTTCAAATTGCAGGATTGCAAGCCAGTGAACACTCCTATTGAACCAGGTAAAAAGCTTTCTAAGCTTGACAAATCACAACCATTTGATGCTACGCTGTATAGGCAGTTATTAGGGAGCTTGATTTATCTTACCACAACTAGACCAGATATATGCTATGTTGTTGGTATTGTAAGTCAGTTTATGACAGCACCTACGAAAATGCATTGGAAGGCAGCCAAACACATTTTGTGATATGTCAAAGGCACTTCCGATTATGGCTTGGTGTACATGAAGCATGAGGGTTTACCTGAGTTATGTGGCTATGTGGATGCAGATTGGGGAGGTGACTATGATGATCATGGATCCACCACAGGTATGTATTTCAGCTTTGTGGCAGTTGCTTTTCTTGGTCTAGTAAGAAGCAAAGTATAGTTGCTCTATCCACAACGGAAGCAGAGTATAAGACAATGTGTAGTGCAGCACATGAAGTTATATGGTTGAGACAAATCTTGAATGAAGTTGGCTGAAACAAAAAAATCCCACAATTATACATAGCGATAGTCAGAGTGGCATTCAGCTAGCAAAGAATCCAGTGTTCCATGCGAGAACCAAACACATTGAGATTCAGTATCACTTTATACGTGAGATGCTACTGAGTCATGAAATTAATGTTGTTCATTGTAATACAGACGAACAACTAGCTGACATTTTCATTAAACCATCATTAGAGAATTTGATAAGTTTTGATCAAAGCTTTCTATACTTAAAGTTTGTTAACTTTGATGCTATGTATATGGTTGTAAAAAAAAATAGATGTCACTTTTAGGGAGAGAGCTAGAATTAAAGTAGAACTATTGTGCTACTGTACTACAGGTCCCATCAGTGGGTAAGGACTAGTAGGCCTCACCACAAGGTGATTCGACAGGACACGCGTCTTGTCAAAGGCAACCTTAGCCATGCATGGGTTGCCATAGTGAAGAACTATATGTACAATGTATTTTGGTTTTGAGAAAAACAATTGCTACGTGAGCTTGGTGTGGAGAGTGCTTTCTGTCTATGTTACTGTGTTGCATGATTAGTAATCATGTTTGGAACAAATTCTAAGTGAGGGGAGGCAGTGCGCTTCCCCACGGCCCCACTCTCAAAGGAAACCTGCAAAAACAACTTTGAGAATAAGTTTGATTCATACAAAGTTTAACTAAACTTTGAAGTATAAATTGAATTATAAGCTCTAAGATGTTAATCGTATGAAAGCTTATGAATAAAAACTAACTAAACCAAATCTTGGAGCCTTGTTCTTTTTTTTATCGTACCGTCTTCTTCCTCCCTCTCTATACCTGCAAATCTCCAAAGGAGAGGAGAGAGATGTGGTACATAGGAGTTGGAGGTGGGAGAAGAGGCTTTAGTTAAATTTGATAATTTTTTGAGGTCCATGGGCTATGTGGCACCATATGGTATGAAAATCCTAGAAGGGACAAATGGGGCCTTTCTTGGGCCCCACATGTCCTTTTTTGCATGAAATTGAAGAGGAGCTTTGGGGAGGGGGTAAATGAGGTACGTTCACCTTTCCTCTATCCCATTCTCAAAGTTGCTTGTAGGGTTTTTAAAATTTCAAGCTTATTTGTTTCTTGAGGCCTTTTTCTCTAGTTATCAGTTTTTGACGGATATTATACTGTTGTTATCCGTTTTTCCTCAAACTTGTTGCTACATACTATTTTTGCCACGGACACTCCTATGGAAGAAACACGAGCTCCAAGTCTCGTTGGGACTTATATGGAGAATATGATGCGTGCAATTAATCTGTTGCAACAACCAGAAGATTTCGCGACATCTTAGGTTTGAACCAAAAAGATAATATTTTGCGACAAGATTCTGTTTGTGAATCTTTCGAGCTTCAACAAGAAAGTCACGAGCTTCTACAGGTAACTGTTTCATGAATCTTTCGAGTTGACTACGAGACAAAGTTCACGAATCCTTCGAGGTTGATCATGGACAAAAAATATTTGGAGTTCGCATTTGTTTCTTATCATTTGTCTAGTAAATTGCACGCTTTGTTAGTAGAATCAAGAGTTGTTTGATCAGTTGTTCTACAACTACCTCTCAAAGTGGACAGTTGGATTAACCCCAATCTTCTTCGCTGCTTCTCAAACAAAGCTTTATTGAGTGGCTTTGTAAAGATATCAGCTGTCATTTCCTCTGTGGGTATGAAGACTATCTTCATTATTTTCTTCTCGACTAAGTCCTGAATTACATGATATTTGATAGCTACGTCATTCATTTTTTGTGAAATACAGGATCTTTCATGAAATAGATTGCTGAATTGTTATCCATTAACAAGACATAAGGTTCAAAAATAGATTTATCAAATCCTTCTAACATCTGTTTGATCCAGATCAGCTCATTTACCATCTTGGATGTTGCTACATATTCTGCTTCACAGGAAGGTTGAGCTACTGTTGTTTGCTTTTTGCTTATCCAGAGTATGGTTGCGCCAGATGCTAGAGTACAACCTCCTGAAATAATTTTGCTATCATCTTTTATGGATGCCCAGCTTGCGTCACTATAAGATTCGATGCAAAATCCAGCTTCCTTCGAATAACACAATCCATAGTCTTTCGTTTCCTGGAGATATTGTAGTACTCTCTTTGCTAATTTCCAATGCAACGATCATGGGTTCAACATATTTGTTGATTCATGAGTTTGATTGACTTGTTCGATTCTTGTTCGAATGTTCAGGTGATATAAATTTCCTTCTCTGTTGTCTTTGGCAACCAGGTTTTCAGAATCTTCCTCGAACAGTTTACAAGAGTTCTTTGTAAATGTTAGTTCCATCAACCACATGTTTAGAACCATCTCCAAGTATTATAGATTTCAAATAGTTCATTTTCTTGTACTCAGATAAAATTTGTTTCGAGAAGAAAAAAAATGTGAGGTGGCTCCCGAATCAAGTACTACTTCTCGAATTGAATTAGATGAACAGCATAGATCAACACTAACTGTTGGAGGGTTTGCGGATCCCAAGGCAACCCTAACCTTAGTTAATAAGTGAGAGGGATTTGGCACCCTGCGTGTGTAAGTCCAATCCGGTGATCACATAGTTATTTGATTGATTAGTTAAAAGTCAATAAAAGGACTTCAGGCCTTTTTGCGGGACTTTTAATGTCGCAAGGCCTAAATGTCAAGTTAGTGAACAAAGTTGGATTTCCCTCCAATTTTGATGGTTCCCACACTTTTTAAAATTTGAATAAAAAGAAAGACAAGACTAGACCAATAGGATTCAGAGGCCAGGGTCCTCCTCTCTACTATAAGAAGGGACCAACTCGAGTTGTTCCTGATGTTCATTTTCGCATTTCAATAAAGCATATTGGTTCTGTTCATAAATGGATTGATGAATGTCCTTGTTCTTCTTCTTTCCTTCTCCATCTCTCATGCTTTCTTTGGATTTTGCTAATTATTGGATCTGAATGTTATTGGGATTGAGTGTTATTATGTTTTTTATGAGAGAGAAAGAGAGAGAGAGAGAAAGAGTAAGCTATCTTTGTTGTGGATCGTAGTGTTAATGGATCTTAGTGTTAATGAGTAGGGTTACTGAATGTAGAGTTAGATTTAGATCTTCCATTTATGCTGAAATCTAAACTAAACTATCGCTCTTATGGGAACAAACCTACGCGTGACAACTAACTCTGTCTCTATGATGCTAGATTGACTAGATCTTGGATTTAGGTTAGGCAAGGAAAGAAACCCACTACAATTTTGGCGCCGTTGCTAGGGAGCTACGCCAATTTTTCAGTTTGCAGCATGATTGTTGGGCATCTTGTTGTGGCATGAATAGTGTTATATCTGCATTTTAGGATTAGTTTGGGATTGATTTTGCTTGATTTGAGTGGATTTGCTTGTTTGAAATCTAATCTGATTGTTAAAACAGGGAAAGCTATTCAGATTACCAAAAGAGGATGACAATTCGTCAACAACAAATCACACTTGTGACCGACCACATAAAAAATTTGGGAGTTCATTACGATTCTCAAACAGATACGGTCAGTTGGAATGAAGCTCTTGCAACGATTGATTGTACAGCAAGATATATGTGTCAACGAGATAATCAATCAGATTTGAGCGAGATTTTTTTATTAGATCAAACTTTGGATACACCAATCACGTTTTCACTAAATGTGCTGAATGTAGCCTGGATATCAATGGAACCTATACCAGATCCGATTGAGGATGAACTCATTCCTGTGAGTCATGCCTTGACTTATGATGGCAATGCAGCAGTTACGGATCTCGATAAGACATTTAAATCGATAGGACATTAATTTAGATTTAGATCTTCCATTCATGCTGAAATCTGAACTAAACTATCGCTCTCATGGGAACGAACCTACGCGTGACATCTAACTTCGTCTCTATGATGCTAGATTGACTAGATCTTGGATTCAGGTTAGGCAAGGAAAGAAACCCACTACACTAACATAAGCTGCTGAGTTCCTTGTTGTCATGTCTTCTGCTCCTCTAGAGCATTATGCTTTGTCTTCAACATAGTTTGACTCTGAAAGTTCGCTTCGATTCTGCTCCTTTTTGTTTCTAGGATTCTGATAATAGTCTACTGTTGCATGACCTCGTTCATGACAATGAATGCATTCAATCTTTGGACTTAACTAGCACTTTTCTTCTATGTGACTTTGTCTTTTGCATCTGTTGCAAACCTTCTTATCACCAGAATTTTTCTATTGTTTTCCAGATTGTTGCTCATTAGTCTTAGACTCATTCTTTCTGGATAACTCCCTCTTAAACTTAGACTTCTTAGAAGATTTATTCTTCTGAGTAAATAGAGCATTTTCGGAATCACCATTGTCGTCATAGCGTTCACGAGCTTCTACTTCCTCTTTAACTCCGTCTATTGCCTTTTGAAGTGTCATTGTCGCATCTTTCGCCAATAAGGTTTGAGTTGTGTGGAATGACCTAGGTAGGGCACGGAGAAAATAACTAAGCTGCTTTTCCTTAGAAATTGTATTTTCTGCAACAGAATTCTGTAAAGAAATAAACAGATCTTTAATCTTTGGCACGAATGTGTTCAGCTCTTTGTCGTCCCACTGTAGGTAAGTACTTGGTCTTCCAAGAACATGATTTGATTACGAGATCAAGTCTCATTCTTGGTTTGCAATTCTTCCCATAAATCCTTTGCGTTCGAAATTGATGTAAGATCTAGCATAATATTGTCATGCACTGAAGACGCAATAATTGCTATAGCTTTGTCATTTTGTAAACTCCATTCTCGCATTTCTTTGTCTGGAGTAGCTACTGACTTCTCTTCTATTGGTTCTACCCATTGCCATAGACCTTCGCCCTTCAATAAGAGTGAAGGCTTTAATTTCCAAATCAAGTAGTATGAACCTTCCGGATCCAAGATCGTAGTGATCTTAGCCTGAATATTGATGATCGATGACATCTTCTATTTTTGGATAACCTCCAGATAGCGGCTTGCTGATGGATATATCAAGAATGCTAAGAGGGGTGCGAATATACTACTGTATTGACTATGTTCATTCTGATATCACCGTATCAGATTTACTTCAGTATGCTCTGATATCATTGTAGGAAAGATAATAATTATTCTTCCACAGAGAACACGATTAAAGTTCGAATAAATCAAACTAATATTAGTGTCTTCAATCGGGATTGTATCTGATCTATGTACTAATAGAACAGAATTAGTTCTGATTGAATATGTGTGTGGAAATTATGTGCGATAGTAAGAGACAACTTAAGACAATTTAGACAATAAGAAACTATTGATCAAAAATGAATTTTTATAACTCTGAATCTGAATCATCAATATACATCTCTTACTGTCTTACCTCACTGTTGTGTCTCTGATTGAATGAGTTAGTTACAACGAGTAGTGCACATGTATTTATAATGCTACAGGACAGGTCTTTTGGCCTTTCATTTATGTAACAGTAGATCTAACTGTTTATGACAGTTGATATTCAAATAGAAGTTTCGTTTTCAAGGGTCGAATAATTTTTGTTCGCGAATATTTCATGACAGTCTATCTCTTCGTCTTAGCTTTGTGTTTTGCGAATTGTTCGCGACAGTTGTCTCTTTGCGACATTTTTGTCTTTCACGAATTGTTTGCGACAGATGACAATTCTTGAGTTTGAAGAAGAAATCTAGAATATTTCATAAACTATTCGCGACAAGTGAGTTTGAAGAATAGTCCAAAAGATTTCGCAAATTGTTTGCAACAATTTCGCGACATCTTAGGTTTGAATAAGAAACAAAATATTTCACAACAAGATTTTGTTTGCGAATCTCTTGAGCTTCAACAAGAAAGCCACGAGCTTCTATAGGTAATTGTTTCGTGAATCTTTCGAGTTGAATGCAAGACAAAGTTCACGAATCCTTCGAGGTTGATCACGAATAAAAAAATATTTTGAGTTTGCGTTTGTTTCTCATCCTTTGTCAAGTAAATTGCGCGCTTTGTTAGTAGAATCAATATTTGTTTGATCAATACACAAATGTGTGAACAGTGCCAAGTAAATAAAGCAGAAAGACTCAAAGCAGCTGGTCTGTTACATCCGTTGGAAATTCCCAACAAGAAGTGGAAAGTGGAAAAGTATTTCCATGGATTTTGTGGTCGGACTTCCCAAGTCTAGGAAGGGTCATTATGCCATTTGGGTAGTAGTTGACATGCTTACCAAGACGGTGCAATTTCTTCCAACAAAAATTATTGTCAAAGCTTCAGAACTTGCACAACTCTTCATTGAAAAGTTGTTCAAGTTGTATGGTTTGCCGAACGATATTGTTAGTGATTGAAGTTCACTGGCAAGTTCTAGCAGGTGGTCTTTGAAAGACTGGAAACTACTTTAAGTCTATCGTCTACGGATCACCCAAAAATTGTTGGTCAAACCGAACGTGTCAACCAGTCAATGGAAGATATGCTTCGCGCATATGTTTCCAGACGACAATCAGATTGGAAAAAGTATCTCCCAATGGTTGAGTTCGCATACAATAGTATGAAGCATTATGCCACTAGTTTTAGTCATTTTATGTTCTTGTATGGCTTTCAGCCTCGTTCCCCTATCTCTATTGGACTCAAAGGTCTCAAGGTTCAAGCTGCAACGAATTTCTTGCATGATATATGGAATTCATTTTTTCTATTTAGTTCCAAATTAGCATGTCTTAAGATTTTGATAAAATTCCTTATGATAGAAATTGGCAAATCTACAAGGATCTCAAATGTATGGATAGATTGGGATTGGATCATCCAATCTATTGTTTTGATGTGTTATTCAGGTTTCAACAAGTTATTTAGGTGGTCTGATTTGAGATCAACGTGTGGAGAGAAAGATGGATCTTTGAAAGCTTCTGGAGGTCTCAAATCTCAATTTTGTGTGTATAGAATTGGCATATGATTGTGTGAAGCTCAAATTGATTATAGTCAAGCTTTATTTGTGAGAGTGTGAGGGCCAAGTTGTGATCACATTAAGTATCTAGAATAGGGAGGAGTCCATATTTGACTTGGTTAAGATCTTGGTGAATCTCTAGATGTCAATTTCATCCAAATTTTTCAAGCTAGTCAAGATTGGTGGAAATCTAGGACATAGATTGGCATCAAAACTTAACAAATCCATTCAACTCTAAAAGCTAGAGTATGTGAAAGAGATAAAAACAAGCTAGTCATTTTGGTTGCTAGGTGTCATCATGAGGTTGGACCTCATTGATTCTCATCACATGTACATACTTTCATGCTTATTGTCAAAAATTGTGAACTCCTGCAACTTTTCCACGACGCGAAACAAAATGACACGAAGCGAAGGTAAACGGCGAACAATTCGCGAAAATCAATGGACCTCAAAAAACCTAAGACACGAAGCAAAGCAAAACTCGAAGGTCAAATGATTTCGCGAAAGTCAAACATGCCTCCAGGACCAGAAAGACAAAGACACGACACGAAACGAAAGAAAATCTTTCGCATTGTCAACTGGCAGCTCAACGAGTGTGGAGCCTTAAACTTCACGCTCAGCCGGAACAGTTAGCAATAACAGAGAGTAACTGATTAGTTGATTAGCATTAACTACTCTTGTAATTCTTTGTTTATCTATCTTGTAAAATCCCGACAATGGAGATATAAACTATTTTTCTGGATAAAAAATACACACAGAGAATGTGCGTGAGTAGAGCAGAAAAGAAAAAGAATAGAAACGAAATAGTTGTGCATGAAAGTCTGCCAACAAGCAGAAAATAGTGAAAGAACAGAGCGTCAGGTCGCCAACAAGCGAGACACTGACCATCTCGCTCTAAAAATCAAAAGAAATGAAAAATGTTCGTAAATCAAAGGCGAATCAAGCCCGCTCGTGACATGGTATCAGAGCCATATCACTACTGACATCTGAACAATGATTCTCTAGACGACACAATATGGCTACAACGATCCACACAAGAGTAGCAATCAGTCTTGATGGTGCAAACTATAGAATCTAGAAATTCAAGATCAAAATACTTCTGAAGGGGCAATCATCGTTTCGTCCATCAATGAAGATCTACTCATGCAAATCGAAGACTGCGAAAGCAGCCATGCAACACGAGAAAGATTAAAACAGAAGTACGAAGTTAGGATTGTAGCTTTAGTGATGCATCTTCACAATAAGCTACAATCCATACGATGGGATGGCAACCAGTTATCAGCACGTTGAGAACATCAGAACGATCTTTGCTCAACTCGCTGCGTCAGGACATGAGCACCAGGTCCCACCACAACAACTAATGTACTTCATGAAGTCTCTAGCGATGTCCTATCAGCAGTTGAGAATGCTCATACTGAGTCTACCAGATATGACATTCAACAAAGCCATCAGTCTTGTTGATGATGAGAGACCAATGAGGGATGAAGGAGAAGGAAGCAGTGATAAAGAGAAAGCTCTCTTCACAAAAGGAAAGAAGAAGAACAAGAACAAATCCAAATTCGACAAGGCGAAGTCCTCAAATCATCAATCTTCTTCTTGTGATCATTGTCACAAAACAGACCATACAACCAACAAATGCTGGATTAATCCAGCAATACCTTGCATGCTCTGCAAGAAGAAGGAAAACTCTGCATACGATTGTAGATTCAATCCAAAAAGAAAAAACAAAGCTGAAAAGACAAATGTTGCAGAGTCATCCAAGGATGCATATAGAGCTGATGAAGCCTTCATGATACTCGATGAAGCTTCGACGAGCTGCATCGAACAAGACTACGATGTAGTCATTGATTCATGAGCAACATCACACATCACTTGCAACAAGTAAATTTTGATCGACTTTAGGAACTTGAAAACAACAGGGCAGTGATTCTAGGTGATGGGAGCAAACAAGATGTTAAAGGCATCGAGACTCTATAGCTTCAAACATTGTCAGGTCAAGCAGAGCTGCCAGGAGCACTCTACGTGCCTTCCCTCAAAAAAGATTGGCTATCAATATCCAAGATGGCAGATCTTGGAATTCGAGTTTTATTCGATGGCAATACATGCCACATAATCGAAAAAATGACAAACAAATTGTTGATGGTCGGATGTAGAGAATGAAACCTCTACCAGGCCAAGATAATCAGCAACTCTGATAGCATATTAAATGCATCAGAAAATGAAGATCAGCTCTGGCATAGGATAGTGATCTGAACATGAGGAGCCTGTATGACATGTGCAAGAAAGACATAGTCACATGTTTAAAGATATCAAGACCTGATACTGAGTTCTGCGAAGCCTGTCAGAAAGGCAAACAACATCGAAATCCATTCACACATGAGGGAAGAAGAGCCAAGGAAGTTCTTGAGCTCGTCCACTTTGATGTCTGTGGACCGATGAAAATGGATTCGCTCTCAGGTTTGAGGTATTTTCTGACGTTCATAGATGATTACAACTGGATGACTATGATCTACTACCTAAAGAAGAAATCTGAAGTCTTCGACTCTTTCAAGAAGTTTGTAGCATTTGCAGAGAGACACACCTTGAAGAAGATTCAGATCATCAGATCTGACAATGGAGGTGAGTACAAGAGCAAAGAATTTTTGAAATTTTGCCAAGAACAAAGGATAGAACATCAATTCACTCCTACGTCCACATTGAAGAAACATGATGCTAGTCGAAGGAGCTAGATGCATGATGGCACATGCTTGATTGCCAATTCAATTCTGGATTGAGACAATAGCTACAGCAGTACACCTGCAGAACAGATCAACAACGACAGCGCTGGAAGATAAAACACCATACGAAATGTGGACAGGTAGAAAGTCTGATCCATCATATGTACATGTGTTTGGATGTGCAACATATAAGCAAATTTCAAAAGAAAAAAGAATCAAGCTCGATGACAAATCAGAGCAAATAATCATGGTCGGATACTCGAACGGATCATAGGTGTACAGACTCTACGATCCAACCATGAAAAAGGTTATTTCGAGTAGAGATGTGAAGTTCGATGAGTCCACATACCCTGGATTAAGAGACGAAAGAGGCCATGACATCTTCACACTACTGCCAATTCAAGGGAGAGATCGAGGACAGACGTCAAGTCAGAATGTTGAGCCGCAGACTCCAGAGTAGCAGGAAGCAGATAATCAGCTTCACGAACAAGAAACGTTCGAGCAGCAACAAAACGAACCTAGAAGGTCAACAAGACACGGAAGACCTCCAGATCGATACGCTGACAATCTTCAATGGAGTGAAGACATGCAATACGAGTATTGCAGTTTCACTGAAGAGCCTACAACATATCAAGAAGTTGTTCAGAGTCCAGAGAAAAAATTATGGAAGCAGGCGATGTCATAGGAGATCGAGTCAATGAGGCGAAATGAGGCATGAACACTAGAGCCACTGCTAGAAAATAGAAAGATCGTCAACTGCAAATGGGTGTACAAAAAGAAAATAAAATTAGATGGCATTGTTGGTCATTACAAGGCAAGGCTTGTCGCGAAGGGCTATACACAGAGATATGGTGTTGATTATTTCGACACATATTTGTCGATGGTCAAGATGATAAGCATACAACTACTCCTTGCATACGCTACACAACACAATCTGAAAATTAATTAGATTGATGTAAAGACAGCCTTGCTCCACGGGGATCTGAAAGAGGAAATCTTCATGAAGCAGCCTGAAGGATTTGAAGACCCCGACAATCGACCATATGTCTGTCGGCTGCAGAGATGCATTTATGGTCTAAAGCAGACATCACGAGCTTGGTACAAGAAGCTCGATGGTCTTCTGAAGTCTCTAGACTTCAATCCTACACAACCGGACTGTAATGTCTACATAAAAAGAGTAGGAAAAGGTTTTGTGATATTGACTATCTTCGTGGATGATTCCCTTATGATAGGTAACTCCTTGATACTAATCGAGGACACGAAGAGTCAGATTTCTGAGAATTATGAAATCACATATACGGGAGAAGCAATAAAATGCCTTGGGCCGGAGATCAGAAGAGATCGAATAAAGGGCAAAATGCACTTGAGTCAGTTAGAATATGCCAAAAAGGGGTGAAGTAGTACCACATGATGGACTGCAAATAAAAGGCCACACCAATGATAGCTGGAGCCAAGCTGACAAAGCAGGATTGCCCAAAAACAGAAGAAGAAGAACATAAAATGGCAGGTATACCATACCAAAACCTAATCGATAGTATGATGTATCTTGCAATTTGTACTAGACTTGATCTAGCTTTCTTTATTTATGCTTTAAGCCAATTTTCTTCCAATTCTGGCATGGCACATTGGCAAATGGCAGAATGAATCCTACAATATCTGAAGGGTACCCAAAATATGGGATTAACCTACAGAGCAGAAAACAAAAGAAAAGGATTTGAGCTGCACCACTATAGTAATGCAAGCTGAGTGAGCTGCAAAGATGACAGCAAGTCTGTAACTGGAGGATGTTCAATAGTGTGCGGAGCACCAATCAGCTGGATATGCAAAAAGCAAATCTTGGTAGCTCAAAAAACTATCCCACCAATTTGGTTGGTCACCAAATGCGGGTAGCTTATCCAAATCTTTGTTTGTCTCTATCTTTGAAGTCTTAAATTCTACTACCCATCCAACCCTCAAGGACTCATGCGGATGTTGTCGTAGACATGCTTGGATTTGGTCCTCGATGGTGATCGACTTGTAAAATAATGGCCTGGTCCTTGAAGTAGATGGACCTGTATCCGTGGCCTGAGGTTCAGTAACTTTTTGAACATCTCCCCCGTGATCCACTCCTATATCAAATTCTCCCCGATCTTGTTGTCGATGCGAGAACTGAGGCATATCTGGAATTGGAATCTGGGGGGCTGATTCAAGGACCTGAGTGGCTGCCTTCTCATAATCTTTGATTATCATCTTTGCCTTGGCCAACTCGGTCGATGCTGTGCATTTAAACTTATTAAACCGATCATGGAAATCAGCAAGTGAGGTGCGATAAGTTTCAACTTCTTGAACAAGTAACTGATCTCCTCTTTTCCAATAAAAGAAACAACCAAGTAGTGTAAACCAACAAAAGTAAAAATGCTAAGATCTTGGATCATACTAGGGTGTCAAAATGTTTTCCATCCAAGTGTTCCAAAATAACTGCTACGTAGGACAATATCTCTTTCACTTTGTATGGTCCTTCACCTGTAAACTTCAATTTCCCTTTGATCAGCTTGGTTTTATACATCAAGGCTAGATGACTTTCCTTCAGATATTTTTTGTGTAAGCGACGATTGTGCCATGTCTTGCAACGGGCTTTCTCTACTGCTAATGCATGTACTGCCATCAATTTGGTTTCGCATAGTTTATGCAAAGCCTCATGACGCACTTGTAAGGATTTTGAATCATCTCATTGTTCCGTTGCTGCTATGTGTAAAGATAGTACTATAAACTTAACCGACATAACTACATCTTGACTATGAACCAGTTGAAATAATGTCTGATTCATACTAACTTGGTAAGCGGTTCTGAATGCCCATAAAGCTGCATGAAGTTTGTGTTCCCAATCAAAACGACTTGCTTCAACCATTTTTGTCATAATGTTGCAGAGAATCTTATTGGAAGATTCAGCTTGTCCACTATATTATCCCTCGAATAATGTGGAGTACTAAACCGATGTATAACAAAAAAGTCATCCAACAAACACTTTATTGTTTCGTTGACAAATTGCGTTTCCCAATCACTTACTACCTCGATAGGACATCCAAATCTAACAATGATATGCTCATTCATGAACTTAGTCATAGACTTAGCATTGGCAACTCTAACTAGTTTTCTCTCGACCCACTTGGTCATATAATCCGTTGCTACAATGATATATTTGGCTTGAGACTCTTGTCGCAGGATGAATAGGACCAACATAGTCAAGTCCCCATTTCTCGAATGGTGCTTGCGATAGAACCGGATGCAAAGGTTCATAATTCTGCTTCATAGGACACCTTGCTCGTTGACATACATCACATGACTGAATATAGTTTTCGATATCCTTATGAAATGTCGGACACCAACACCCTGATTATAAAAGTTTTCAAATAGTGATATCTGTTGAAAAATGTCCATCTCCCATCCTATCATGTGAGAACATGATTAGGTCAGGTATTTTGTGAGACAACACACATCTTCTCTAAATATCATCCATTCTCCATCGATACAATTGGCCGGCAATCAATTGATAAGGTTGTGTCTTAAGAATCAATTGTTTCTTTTGTACTTTTGTCAGAGAGTCGTTAGGTTGGCCTAACATCAAATATTCAACAATATTTGCTGCCCACTCAGGTACTGCTTCAACATAAAACAACCCGACATATAGTTTTCTTTGGATTCCGTTAAATATTGAGCAAGTTACAAAGTTTTGAAGTTGGCAAATTTTTTTTGTAAACTTGTCAAAAACTAGAAACTTCCAATTTTTTTTTTCTGTCATGTTTGCACTCCGACCTTCAGTTCTCTATAATTCAATATGAATAAATAAGTTGTAGAGCATTGAAAGGGCTTTCTGGAGATATAAATTTTTTCTCATTTCGTTAACTATTGAGGAAGTTACAAATTTTTGAGAATGTCAAAATAATAATAATTCTGTAACCTTGTCATTAGCTTCAACAATGTCATTGCTAGCATTTGCACCTATCTACAAGGATCAAAATCAACAAGCATTATCTTGGGATCCTTTTTTGGACGGTGTCGATTACCCATTTGTCAATGAACAAGGTTATCATGAATGGCCACCGGACCCATATGGTTGTTATTGAACATTTGCATTCAAGCGCCGAGGTTGCCCACCACCAATTTTGGTGGGGGATATTGTTGGAGGGTTTGCGGATTCCAAGACAACCCTAACCATAGTTAATAAGTGAGAGGGATTTGGCACCCTACGTGTGTAAGTCCAACCTGATGATCGCATAGTTAATTGATTAGTCAGAAGTTAATAAAAGGACTTTAGGCCTTTTTGTGGGACTTTTATTGTCGCAAGGCATAATAGTCAAGCTAGTGAATAAAAAAGACTTCCCCCAATTTTTGAATTTCAAATAATAAGAGAGGTGGAGATTGGCCAATCGGATTTGAGGCCAAAGCCCTAAAATCCACTATATATAGTGGTGGATTCGAGTTATTCTGCACATTCACTCTTCATTTCAATAAAGCATGTGGATCCTCTTTCAAATGGATATGGAATGTCCTTGCTCTTCTTATTTCTTTCTCTATCTCTCATGTTTTCTTTGGATTTGCTAATTGTTGGAGTTTATCTTGTGAGAGAGAAAGAGAGAGATAGAAGAATAAGATCTATCATTGTTGAGTAGTGCTAGTATTAGTGGATAGTAGTGTTAATGGTTAGTGTTAGATGTGGACCACAAGCATGTGCTTGATTATGAACTATGCTATCGCTCTCATGAGAACGAATCTCCGCATGACAACTGGTTAATCCTCTTCTTCTCCTTTGATGCTTGAGTGCTTGGATCTAGGGTTGAAAGTGGATAGGAAATACCCGCTACACAAGCCTCATTTGTTGTTGTGGCCCTATCCAACTCCATGACGAACTCATCGGACACATTCATCTTGATGATGTGTAGAGCAATTTTTGTCTTCTTGTCATATTTGATTCATTTTTGTGCTTGAGAAAGCTTTTCTTCACGTATGATACAATGTCCATCAGATACTAAACAACCAAAAATAATTCCATCCTTACCTTCCGTATAGAATAGTTAGAAGATGTCAATCTATCACTTAGCTTGTATACATTATTGCCATGATAGCTAGATTGAGTAGATTTAGATCAAACTTGATCAAATCGTGATGACATGCACAAACCCTAATCTTGTGTTTTCAAAAGCACATGATAAGTGTTAGGGATTATGTACATAATGTTTCATATTGTATATTAGAAAGATGAATATGCAACCCTTCTACTCACTTGGCAATTTCATGAAGATTGTCAACGAAACTATATAGCAATGTTGATACAAATAACTGCCAAATGAAATCCGATTTCAAGTAGACTTATACAGATAATACATAGCTCAACTACTTCATTAGGAATAGGAAAAATGAAGGATCATGTCCCATTCAAGATGAATCCCATTATAACAAAGTGTTGATGCCCTTGTATGAGAGAAATGCACCAAAATTGTCTTCCTTGCCTTACAAAGTTCTGTTGAATTCCATATGAACACAGTGGTTATTCTTGATATTTGTTAAACTCTGTCATCCAATATGAGCTCACTGGGATACAATCAATAACTTAGAGTCTATTTCCCATTCGATAAAAATTCTATACCAAGAATTTCTTATATTCTATACACACAACTTTTACTGTTGAATCCTGATGACTCACAAATCATGTGTCTTAAAAGCATTATAGAACAAAACACAACAGTTTCTGGTGAATTCTCTTCCCACTGCTTATTCAACCGATTAACTTTTAACCAAGAGTCATCCAACTACTCAAGTCAATTGCTAATGATTCAGAAATCTCAAATGTCTAGGTGCCGAATTCGTTTATCCTGGAACTTATTCCAGAATATCACCACATTTAAATCCTCTTCCAAACCATCGCTAACTTAATGAATTACCCTTTCCACATAAAGAGTCATTAACATGCAAGTAACTGTTTCGAACATTACTTGTTCATTTGTCTAAGTTCACTGACTAGTTTAAGTCTATGATATAAACTCTAGAAAAACATAGTAGACCCACAAGATTAGGACGTACGTAACCAAAATATTCCACTATGTTCAATACATAAACATAGGCTATAATCTGACAAATTTCTCCATAATCCGCATACGTTACTCACATAATTCATTGAGAATCTTGCAACTCAGTTACAAAAGAACTCTATTTCTCATGAGTAAATAACTTATCTGGGAAATCTCTAAAGTGAATAATTCTACATCCTCAAGTTTTCCAATCATCAAACTTTTAGTTACTAAATTTCTTCAACTCAGTCAACCTACAGCAGATCTCAGTACTCCTACCAAGATTAGGTCAACTTATACATACATCTTTGGCTACAGGGTTAACATTAGAGCTTTATTCAACCTGACCCAATCCATAACTTAATGGAACTTGGTAAACCAATTAGTGGAATCTAAATTCAATCTTTACCACTACTATCCATAATTATGAATAACTCACAACTCATTACCCCCCAAAACTCTTCTTTTTCTAGATTATTCGCAACAATCCCCAGAGAGTTCATCTATTTCACTTGGATAGTTTAACCTTTGCAAATTCAAGATTTCTTTAAAAAAAATTCTATGCAACTGGCTGATCCCATGAAAGTATTATTCATATCTAGATCTTCATCTCCTCCTTTTAAAAGAAATTCTCAATTTCCTTGAAAAAAGGTATTGAGGAGACAATGTATAAGATATCAAATATTAGAAAAAGTCAATAATGGGTATCCAATACCATTACAAACCGGAACATCTATGACAAAACCCAACAACGGTGAGCTTTAAATCATGGCATGGAGTTGAATACAAGGGAAAAGAAGTCACAACCAAGGAATTCACTATGGCACACTCATATCTTAACGATAGTCCACGATGTTAGGTCTACCACCATTGGACTTTTTCACACACATACAAATTTGGCCATGTCTCCACAATGAATCACCGAAGAGCTTCTATGTGACATCCATGACCCATGTTGTGTAAGAGTCTAGCTATTCATAAGAAAGGACTTACAAAAACAAATGAGCCACAACAAATTATATTATATTATTTTATTTTTCTTTGGTATGTGCTGATTTGTGAGGCGAATTGAAGCATGACTTTATGGAGAAGACAAGAACACTAGTTCAAGGTTGACAACATTGAGCATGAATTGGGCAAATGTAACATCATAGAGATCAAAACCTCGTGTCCGCATTGATCATTTACCTATCATAAAATTCTTGATCATTTTACCTCTCATAAAATTCTTGGAACCCTTGTTTCAGAGGCATATTGCGACTATTGTGATTTGAAAAACTTGTTACAAAATATCATCTGGTGTGTAAGGAATCTCACAACAACCAGGAATTGAGATCATGATTTGGTGAGTTGTGATTAATCTGTGGTCAAGAATTGGGCTGTCTTCCAAATTGGGAATTTGGGAAGGGCCCTTAGTGGAGGACAAGGAGTTATAGACGGGCCCTTATTGGAGGACAAGGAAGGACAGTGTTACAGGGCGGGAATGCGGGCTATGTTTTGGTGAGAATAGGTTTCAAACTCTGGAGCCGAGCGAGCGAGCGAGCGAGCGATTGATCGAGTGACGATCATGTCGTCGGGTCGACACATGCATTATTCGCCAACGCTAGGGGCGGGTGCATCTCACATAAGCATGCGCTCCTCCATTGCATCATCCTTGGAGCATGACAAGTAAGCAATACGTAATCTGGTTTATTTTCATTCATTTCTTTAAGGTTTAAATTTAAAGCAAGCCTTAACCCTAAGTATTGTTGCTTGCGATTTCCTTTATTCCGTTGTTCTGTTAGTTTGTTTCTTTACAAGCTTCTTACTAGCAGCAGCCGTTACTATCTAGATTTTGTTTTCCGACTGTTGATAATCTTGACACTCGTTTTCAGCCATGGAAATGCTGATCAGTAAGTTTTAGGATACGACACC
Source organism: Diphasiastrum complanatum (assembly GCA_029204225.1). Classification (NCBI taxonomy): domain Eukaryota; kingdom Viridiplantae; phylum Streptophyta; class Lycopodiopsida; order Lycopodiales; family Lycopodiaceae; genus Diphasiastrum; species Diphasiastrum complanatum. The sequence continues at coordinate 22,694,299 of CM055095.1, forward strand.
TGTTAATGCGCAGCAAGGCGGTTTGTAAAGATTATCCGTTGAGTGCTAGTAAGATACACTAATTCAACCTTTTAGAGAAATTCAGTTAGCCGTGCATGCCTTCAACATACAAAGATCCACACATTCACCTTATTTTGTTGCCAACTAAAATCTTCGAAGAAGTCCGTGAATGAGAACGCTATCAACCTGGCCTGGGGCTAGGCTATAACAGCCTCAAATTGATGTAGACTAGGTTTGTGAAATACTCTTTGCTATAAAAAAATTGGCATCTATAAGTTAAGATTTGAACTTCATTTTCGGTGTAATACGTCTGCCATAATCGTAATCCTCTCACCGTAGTTGCTGCAGAGCCGAATTTCAAGACGTTACTATTCCTAAGCGTCATTTTTGTATTTCCATGGGGGCTACCATAGAAGATAATAAGAAAGCTCTTTTTTCCCCGACAGGTAGTTAGTTCCTTCAAGGCAGAAACATTGGAATCAAAATGAGGTTTTTTTAACGTATTAAGAAAGCTCTATTTATCATGAGACCTCATTGATCAAGATGATCAATTATAAGGTTTGATGGACGTTGTGACATACATACTTTTTAAAAAAAAAAAATCAAAATCCTTTTCTTGTTCAAACTGCTTCCAATTCAAATGGATTTGCAGCTGATCAAACGACAATTTTGGGAGACATTAACGATAATGAAACAACTAACAAAACCAATAAGAGGCAAATAACAACCCAAAAGTTCGGAACGCGTTCTTCATCTCTCCTCACCTTGACCAACCCTAGCTTCTTACACACAAGATTTTTGTTCAATCCACCTCTTTAATATCTTTTAGCATGTCTCTTTGTTTGTCTTCCACATGTCTCCTCTTTCTTCTACTCCTTGATTTAAAACAAAAAAATGTTCAATACTCTCCAATGCTATGAATGCTTGGAGTCTAGTACATTGTTTTTCACACCCCTCATTTTGGCAATTGAGCTGTATAGTTGAATCAACTTTTTTTGTTTCCGCTATGTTACGAACACATGGTGTACTTTGTTTTGTTTCGATGCTACTAAGGTTCTAATATTTAATTTTTTGTACAAACTTTTTATGAGTAGTTTAGGAAAGTTGGTATCATTTATAGAAGAATCTTTTGTTGTTGTTTTGAAATGTGAAACTTGAAGTTCATATGATGAATCACTAGTATCTCATTAATGAAAGTCGGTGCATTTTCAGAGGATGTTGATTTTGAGTATCCATTCAACGTGGTGTAGGTGGAAAATACCTTGAGTCAGTGTTTGAATGCAAGAAAAACTTTTGTGATGACTTCACTTTATTATGAATGATTGTTGGATTGCAATTTTTTAAAGATTAAGTTGCAATTTTTTTAGACTTTTAGTGACATCCATAGAAATTAGAATGTATGCTAGATACCGTGCTTGTAAAATTGAGCATAAAAACATTTTGATGTAGGTATCTTGCAGAACTATTGGCTGAGCGTCAAAAGCTAGCTCCTTTCATGCAAGTGTTACCTACTTGTAGTCGTTTATTGAATCAAGGTTTACTTTTATTTGATGAACTCACTTTGTTTTGATGATTACATTACTAATTGTTTATGGAAGTTTTTTTTGTACTCTACTGAAGAAATGAAGTAGCAATATTGTAAGCATATATTGGTTATTGGTGATGTTGGAGTATTTCCTTGAAATCTTGTGGAAGCATTGAGCAATAAGAAATTTGTTCATTGTTTGCTTACTACCATGATTAAATTGCTTGCATTATTCTTGAATATTTTCTCAATATAAATGGGGTAATCATGCAACCTTTCCAAGTATGTCAATTGTCCTTTTGTTGGTTGGAGTGCAAAATGATTTCTTTATGTTCCATTGTCTTGAAGATTTTGATGAGTGTGCACAATTGTTGACAAGCGATTTTGCATTAATGCCATGTGGTGTTGTGTACAAAGATAACCTGTTTCAAGCCTTTTGGTTCGGAACGTTTAGTTCCATACGTTCGGATTGAAACAACATTTGTACGTATGGAACTTAAAAAAAACTTGAAATTGTTTTCTTTGAAAGAAGTTTCTTCCCAAAAAAAAATTTGAAATTATTTTTGGAAGTCGCCTTCTTTTGCTATGTCAGGGCTCCAAAAACTTATGCTCTAAAATTGCACCATGTTTGAACATTGAATATGAAACAAAGTTATTTGAAAGTAATCAAAAGTAGCAACATAGAAGTATTTTATTTAATGGCTAAGCAATATCAAGATTAGGACTTCCAAGAAGTTTTGTGTCTCCATCATATAATACATGCTAGGCCTCTAGTTTTCTCATGTATATAATTGTGCATCAAGCATATCTTTCTAAGCCATGATCCTTAGCCAACGAAGAATCTAGTGATGTCATAATATCACAAACACAAAAGTGTCTAGAATGCATCTAAAACTTAGTGTTAGACTCTTTCATACCGCATACCTGCAGGTGCCGGTTAACCACAAGAGACCGAACAATTCACGTTCCACCCCGCCATAGGACCTAATCCGGGTCCACCCTCCATGCCCTAGCCTGTGACCGTAACAGGCAAGATCCGACTTCCATCCTAGACAATGTCCCATACCATTGCCTAGGCTCTCAGCCATTTCCTGCCTCAAGCTAGCACTCATCCTGGCCGTGCACACCGCTCTCCATCCACCTCCTCCTAGGTAGATAGAATGGATGGCAAATGAGTCCTCCTCCCCTTGTATACCTCGAAGGTGGGAGACTCCAAGCCATGCGCACGTCCTAGATTACGACACGTGGCAACCATGCAGGTTCACGAGTCACCTGTCAAGTCAACAGACCCAGTCATCATCCAGGACCCAAGGGAGTTGGGTCCCTAACATTCCCTCCCCCTTAAAAGACTTCTCTTCTAAGGAAGAAAATATGGGAACCTCAGTCTAAGGTCACGTTCCTTTTCCCAAGTATCATCGTCTTCGGAGCTTCCTTTCCAGCGAACCAAGTACTCAGTTACCTGCCGGTTTCTGAGCCCACGTTGACGTACATCTACAATGGCTTGTGGTTTAGAAGGTACAAAGGATGTCAGGTCCTCAAGTTGTACTAGATCCTCCTGAAGAAGCAAGTCATCCTTTCCACCAAGTCATTCCTTTAAACGACTAATGTGAAAAACCAGATGAACCTTAATACCTTGAGGAAGTTCTAGTTGATAGGCATTTCGATGGAGTTTCCTTACTATACGGAAAGGCCCAGCATAACGAGGTGATAACATGGGACATTTTCCAATCTTTAATACCTTAGAGTCTTTTGGGATTCTAAGATATACCCAGGCTCCCTCCTCATAGACCCTAGGTTGTCGCTTTTGATTAGTGTAAAATTGGGCTCTATCCTAAGCCGTTTTTACGTTATCACGGGCAACAAGCAACATTTCTTGCATATCATGTAGGAAATCTACTGCTGCTTTAACCTTGAGGCTTTTGAGGCCAACTGAAATGGGAGCCCTAGGCTGGAAACCATACATCAGAGAAAATGGACTAAAACTCGTCGCTGAATGCTTTGCGCTATTATACGCAAACTCAATCATTGGAAGGTACCATTCTCAATCCGACTATCTTCTGGAAACATATGCATGAAGCATGTCTTCCATAGACTGGTTTGTCCTCTCTGTCTGACCATCCGATTTAGGATGATATGAAGACCCTAGACTTAATGTGGTCTCTAATTTCTCAATGACCACCCGTCAGAATTTGCCAGTGAATTTAGGATCTCGATCACTAACAATATCATTCGGCAAACCAAACAACCTGAACAACTTTTCAACGAAAAGTTGAGCAAGTTTAGAAGCTTTGACAGTTTGCTTGGTTGGAATGAATTGCGCCGCCATTTTGGTTAATCTGTCAACTATAACCCAAATAACATCATTTTGCTTCCCCGTCCGGGGTAGCCCAACCACAAAGTCCATGGAAATACTTTCGCACTTTTTGCGAACATATGCCTACACTGGACTTTTTAAGTTTGGCCAATAAAAGTTCCTTTTTATTAGGTCAAGTGTTCTTTGTGAGCCAGGGTGCCTTGCACACGGGCTGTCATGACATTCATGCAGGATTTGGACCCTTATATCATAGTTGCAGCGAACTGCGATTCGCTGGGATCGCGATTCTAACAGCGAATCGTGCAAAAAAATTTAATTTTTTTTTTTGTTTTTGTTTTTTTGGAAAAATAGCTTATGGCTGAAATTTTTTTAGGGGAGCAATGGTCAAACCAGCGTTTTGCCTTCCAGAAGTGCAGTAGATAGGGCACAAACAGATAGAAGTCAGTAGCTATTTGGTTGTTAAATGCTCTGGTTCTCAGTAATTGTTAATGCTACATCCCAAATTATCAACTCTATGGATGATGATCACTTTTGCAGCAAAAAGCGATGTACAATTGCTCTACAATTCTCTGTCTCTGTCCCACTGGGACCATCTGTGATCGTAACGAACAAGCTAGAGGTGAGTTTTGAATTTTTATCCTTGACAAAACCCAACATGGATTAATGCACTTGAACTGGACCATCCTGTACACAGTACCCGAAACATTCGGCAAACTACACAGTAATAATGCTCTTAATTAGAGCTTTCATCTGATACCCATATTGCCCAAAAAAAAACGATTCTAGGAAAATTCCGAATCGTAGTGCAACTATGCCTTATATCATCATTTTCTGGCACACAAACTTTTTCATTCCAGAAAAGTAGCCCATTTCTAATGGAATAGTCTCTTAATATCTTGTCCTGAGGAGAAATCTTGGAATCCTGCATTCCAAGCTCATCACTAGATCTAGAAGAACTTGCCAGGACATCTAGCCAAATGCAACCGAAGTACCTATCGGTCTTACACAAATCTATTAAGGACAGATATAACTTAGATTGGATCTCAGAAAAGCTTAACTGATTAACCTCTCCAATCCGGCTTAAGGCTCCGCGACGTCTGCCAAGCTGAGCGAATGGAACTCAGCTCCCGCGTGATGGTCTCCTCCTCCTGACGAAGCAACCTGCCTCGCAGTGCCTTTTGCCTGGGAGGTGTTCATGTAGCATCCACGGCCGCCATTTGTGCGCAGAACTCCCTGAACACCCAAGTGTCGGCAACAGCAAAAGGAATGCCGCACTCGTAAAAGAACTGGGCAGCAAGTCGAGTGCACTAGGCATGCTGCTCTCTCTGCCACGTGCATCGCTCACGGGTCTGCTGTATGGGCCTAACCCCTCTCTGCTGTATATATGGCGCTCATGGTCTAGCATGTCCAATGGATGGCTGATCTGTGGGTGTGTCACTCTCTCTGGCAACACCTGCCGAAGCATGTGGTGCATCTGTTGCCGAGGAGGAAGGACCCGCTGCCGCTGAACCAACATGCTCATCTGATGCTCGTGCCTCTGAACTAGGCCCTGTTGCTGCGGATGGAATTGAAGGTGTTGTACTAGGCCCTGCACCTGTACCATGCCCTGCCCGTGATGTACTAGGCCCTGCACCTGTACCATGCCCTGCCCATGATGTACTATGCTCTGCACCTGTACCATGCCCTGCCCGTGATGTGCTAGGCCCTGTACCCGTGGTAGGCCCCCTTGCTTGCCTGCCTGTAGCTGCTCCTGCTACCTGTCCCTGTCTAGAACCCTGTGATGCAACATCGGGCCCGTACATACTAGACAACCTTTGCATATCCTCATCAGAAATCTTGGGGAAATCAGATATGCCCAATGCCCGCCCATTTGGCCCTCTGACCAACGACAAGTGAGCCCTAACCCTGGTGAGTGATCCCATGAAGTGACCACCACAATGCAAGCATCTCCATCTGCGGGTCCTTGAGCCACGGTGTCTAGCCACATCCCCGTCGGTAAGCTCAACCTCGGCTCCGCACTGGCATCGTATCAACACAAGATCAAGCCTGCAAACAAAAATAAGCAAGCAAACGTTCAGTAGAAAAAAATACACTGCATTGAACAACATTACTGGGCTCAAATAGAGCTCAAAATATCAGAGCATACATCACAATGATTCTAATTCCCACATCATAGCAAGTGCCAAAAAACACGTGAGATTAGGGCGTGGGATAGAATTATTTCAGTATGAGCGATAACGGGCGACTGACGTTAGCGTGGGAGCCCGTGTAGGCGTAAAGGAGTGCAGTGTAGGCCTAAACCACGCCCCTGGCAAATGCTTGTGCGATGATCCACGCCTAAACCCTAAAAAACATGGAATTAGGGCATGGGAATTGAAATTTGTGATCCGGACGTAGACAGGCGGAACGGAGGTCACAAGAGTCTCTGCAGGCATGTGGAAATGCATCCTAGGCTCAGACATCACCTGAATCGGTTGCCTACAAGTCATTTTGTGAAAATGGCAAAAATACACAAGCATTTGGAATGTGGTGTTCAAATCTCGCTAGGCACGCCGTAACGGCACGCCGTAGGAATCATCGTGGGCATCAAGAAAGGTGGTCTAGAGCCAAACTACGCTCGATTTGGTTGCCTACAACTCAATGTCAACACTTGCAAAGAATCAAGCCTACACTTACCAAATATCAAAAATTGATCGTTTCGCTCTCCACGAAGCTCGGATCCCCCTGGCACCGTGCACACCACCTCTGTATCGCCGAGTAGATGCCTGTCAACTATCCACACGTGAAGATCCGATGCCTATAGCTCATCAAAAAAAAATTTGCCTCCTCTAGTAGCGCGATTTTGCCCGTGAGGAGGAGGTGAAAATTTAATATGATGTATTTTTTTTTATTCACGATTCTTGCAGCGAATTGCGATTGGCGAATCGCGAACTCAACAAATCGCGATTCGCTGCAACTATGCTACCAGCTAGAGGTTAGGAGGAACCAGCCTCTTACCCTCGAGGATGCGGTTCGCTTCGCCAAGATTTACGTTGATAGTCGTATAGTGGCCAAGCCTGAGTCTGGTGTCCCGATGTAAAGGGTAAGAAGCCTTTCTTTCCAAAGGAAGGGTCTTCCGGTTTCTGGTAAATCAAAGAAAGAGAATAGAATAGAATAGAATAGAAAATATTAATGTCTATCGGGTGCCCTTGGGCACATAAGACAAAGAAAAAGTACATCAGAAAGGATCATTGTCCATGTTGGACTTATTTCTATCAACTAAAGCTAAAAAAAAAACTAGAAATAAACTTCAAATAAAACCAAAGCTTAACCTCCAGCTATGGTGAGGGTACAAAAGCAGTAGCTCAACCACCAGCTACGCGGGGGAATAAAACTCACTAATTGAAAGAGAAAAACTGTGTGATCTGGTTTGAGGCACATGGTGGCCTCTGATGACGAACTCTGGAAGGTCGAGGAAGATGCTGGAGCTTCTGTCGGCGAGTTGGAATGTCAATCTCACTATCAGAAGTATCCTCCCTAACTCTTTTCTGAAAGAAAAGTGTAATATGTGGCGAAGACCATCCATCTCCATCACGAAATCTGGCCAAAACTCTCTCATATAATGTGATGATAGCAACAATGATCTCCTGTGAGAAACCAAGGGATGCCAAACGCTGGAGCAACAAGTGTCGCGGAACTGAATCAAATGCTTTGCGAAAGTCCACAAAGCAGCAATAGACTCTCTGTTTCCTGAACTTCGCCGCCTCAATGATACATCTCAGTATGAATATTTGGTCTGCTGTGGAGTAGCTCTTCTAAAACCTGCCTGTCCCATAGCATATAACTCCTCTGTCTCTGCATGAGCGTTGATGATAGACTGCATAACCGAACCATAGAGCTTAGCCATAGTGTGGCTGATCATAATAGTACGATAGTTGTCTAGAGGATCACCAGCCTTAAGTATAGGGTGCAAAAGGTTAGTACACCATGGTGTGGGAAGTCCAAAAATAACAGATTGGTTAAAAATGTAAGAGATGTATGGAGCAACAATATGGGCGATAGGTTTTAGAAAGTCCATACTTAGGGAGTCAACATCAATGGCTTTATGGTTTTGGCCATTTTTGATGACGTCTTCAATCATGGATGGAGTTAAAAGGGCGAATTCTGACGGTCGTGGTGAGAGAGAGATGGAAGGAGAGTCAACTGTATAAAGTTTTGCAGCATAGTCAATCCACGATTCAATGGCAATAGGAGTTGGCATACAAGAGTTTTCAGAGAACATCTTCCAAAAGAAGGTGGAAGAAGAAGAGTCCAAGGATACAATGAGTTTTTGTGCCAGAGATTGAAAGTACGCGGTCTTCTTCCGCAAAGTCATTCTATGGTATTCTCTTTGTTTAGATGCGAAGGTGTCGGGAGAGTGATATTGGGAGAGAGAGAGAGAGAGAGAGAGAGAGAGAGAGAGAGAGAGAGAGAGAGAGAGAGAGAGAGGGAAAGGGGGAGTTCGTGATTTGAATTAGGACATGGGGATTAATGTGTATGCATTGGGCAGGATGCATACACCCTCCTGCCCATGTATGGGTGCATCCTCCTACCCCATACATAGGCACAAATGTGACAAATATCTTTATATATATAGATATACTAGTAAAGTGTGCCTGCCGATGGCGGGAGCGTGCATGTGCGTGACTGTCGGGATTTGTTTGTATGTCTATGTATACGTATGTGTGTATGTATATGTTTATTTATATATGTATGTATGTGTATGTGTGCGTGTATGAGTATGTGGGTGTGTATGAGAGAGAGAGAGAGAGAGAGAGAGAGAGAGAGAGAGAGAGAGAGAGAGAGAGAGAGAGAGAGAGAGAGAGAGAGAGATTGAGTTTTGAATCGACCGCAAGGGAACGACAAACGAAGCAGTTGCGGTCCTTGATGGTTTTGACCAGTGTTGAATCCACCGTAAGGCAACCGCAAACGAAGCAGTTGCGGTTCAAGACAATTTTGACCAGTGTTGATTCCATCACAAGGCAACCACAAATGAAGCAGTTGTGGTCCTTGACGGTTTTGACCAGTGTATGTGTGTAGATGTTTTGACCAGTGAGAGAGAGAGAGGGGACGCTGGGGACACGGGGCGCTGGAGAGAGAGAGAGAGAGAGAGAGAGAGAGAGAGAGAGAGAGAGAGAGAGAGAGAGAGAGAGAGAGAGAGAGAGAGAGAGAGAGAGAGAGAGAGAGAGAGAGTGAGGGGCCCACTAGGAAACAAATGATGAAGAAGAGTGTGGATAAAGGGTAATTTGAATTTGGAGTGGGCCCCTTAGATGCATGCATGGGGAGGAGGGCCATGCATGGTTTTCCCCATATATGCATCCTCCTCCCCATCCTTTTAGTTCAAAAAGTGTATGCATGGGTGAGGGGAGGAGGATGCATGGGGCCCCTCACCCATGCATACAAAAGTGTAAGTAAGTTCAAATGTATATATAGATGTATCATAGTTGCATTGCGTTTCTAGAAACGCGTTCAAGAATGCGTTTTTGAATGACGTTTCTGAAATGGGGGGGTTGTTTATGAGAAACGTTTTTTTTTGGGCAATATGGGGATCAAATTAAACCATTTATTAAGTTCAGTTCATTTATGTAGGTTGCCGAATGTTTCGGGTACAATGTGGGCCAGTGTGAGTGCAATAATGCTTGTAAGATTCTGTCAAGGTTGAAAGTCAGAGTGGCTTATCGTGCTACTTTTGATATCTTTCTAGTTAGAACTCAATAAGTATTAGTAGATTTGTGAATACCTTCTACATGTGCATTGTGTGATGTATCTCAATGTCTCAATGAGTCCCTAGTTATCTAAGTGTGTTGATTACTAGCTATTTGTATTGTCATTGTATAGAGATATAATCATTGTCCAAACACTTAAGCAACACTTGGTTTTCCTTTAGAGAAAGGGTAGGAACAAAACCAAGCAAAAAAAAAGAAAAACCATAAATTTTTTTGCCATTTCTTTCCCGACAAAGCTGATTTTTCCCCGTTTCAAACACGTTTCAAATTGTTGTGAAAAGGCTTTTCGGAAAGGTCCATGAAAAATTGAACCATGTGAGCGGCTTCGGCGAAAACTCGTCATACTCACCCTAAGATCCAGTTAAGCATCCTATCTGCGCTCAAAATCCAACATCTATCTCTCGATCATGCGCAAGGGGTCATGACCTCTTGCACAAAGATGGGACATTTTTATATTCTCAAAAGGAATGAGCGTCAAAAAGCACACAAAAAGTGTTGACAATTACACGTGTGCTAAAAACAAAATGGATTAGATAATATTATTGGGGGACAACACTAACCTGAATACACATTCTACGTATGTGTCCTCTAGTTGTTTGCAAGCTCTATGTCTGTGTGTATGGCTCCAATAGGCCACTTAGGGTGAAGCAAATGCCACTTCTCTTGGATAACTAACATCCTACAGAAACCAAAAAAGTAATTATTCCATTGCTAAAAAAACACCTCAACAATGCTAAACAATATTATAAAATAGATGCACAAAGCAGGTTAGAAAAAAATATCATCACTCGTGAAAAATGGGTCACTGATGGGTCTCCCCAATCTTGTCCATAAGCTCATGAATGAGGTCGAGCGTAGAACCTGCTTGATCTACCAACCTCAGCACATAGTACACTGGTTGTAGGACCCCAACGAGTTGCTCAACCTGTCGCCAAAAATCATCTAAAAGAATAGTTCTTTGGAACCTAAATCCAATTGGCTTGCTGCTATGATGCCACTGTGTGAACTCAGGGTTGTTGGCTGCTATTTATGTTGATAATAGGCATGTGCCTAATAGCAGTCCACCCATTCGAAAGAATAGAGCAACCATATGTGGCCCAGGCATGTCGTATGGCGTTGAGCTCTCTTGTGATGCATGTATACTCCTCTCTCAAATGGCGAGTACGAAGAGCCTCGTGTGTGGGAGGTCTTCAAGTGGCATCATAAGCTGCAATCTCCGTCATCATGTCACAAAAGATGGTGGTGTTGGCCAAGGCAAATGCAAGGTACCCATTGTGAAGAAATTGGCATCTAAGTCTAGTGGTTGCCTCATGGTGTGTCCACTGCCACCACCGTGCAGGCACTGTGCTTCGTCGATATCTGCCCTCCTTGTCCTGTGTACGGGCATGTGGTCGTGGCTTGACTCAAGGGCGTGAATGTGCTCCACCATGTGGTCTCTCCCCAGCACCTCCCATAGTCACCATAAAAATTGTCGCCTTGGCTGAACCTGGGCCACTACCCTCAATAGGCCCTCCACCGATTGACTCCCGTGATGGAAAGGCCTCTCTTGTACATGATGAGCTAGCTGCTGTTGCTGCTGTTGATGGTGGCTGTGATGGGCTTGCCTCTGTCGATGAAGTCAGTAATGGCCTTGCTAGTGATGGAGTTGGCCAATGGCCCTGTTGTCGATGGAGGCCAAGATGGGCCTTTTGATGAACTAGGTCATGATGACTCTACGTTTGATGGTGAAACAAGTCGCCCTAAACCATCCTTGGTGCTAGAAGGTGCATTGCTACTGCCAACCCTTGATCCTGTGCCAATAGAACCTAGCTGCCCACCAATTTGTAGCCTAGGCACAGTTGCTGCTTTTCTTCCATATGCGCTCAATAGGCGCTCTTGCTCAAGTGTAGGAACTGCCCATACATGGGGCAATGCCCATGGTCCGCCCATCTGGCCCGATCAAACCAAGCAAATGTGATCTAATCCTTGTCAATTTGATCCACCCCAAAACAAGCAACGGTTCCGGATCAACAATTGAGGGACTTATTTGATAGCAACCTTGCCGAGTGGTGTTAACTCAAAGATGAGTTTTCAAATCCTCTTTATTCCCAGTTTGTTAGTTTTCTCAGTTTTTCTTGTCAATATGCCTACTGCTTCTTTGTCCTTATTCCGACATGCCTTCTCCTGTGAGAAATTTCGATTCTCCGGTAAAAGGCATCAACGAATTGGAAGAAGAAACATTAAGAGCAAAGCGTGGGAAGGTTTCGATGGAAGTAGACGAGGAATACATCTATGTTACAGAGAAATACGTTATCAAGGACAGTACATGCACTTGGTAACGGAAGTGGAGGACGTTACGCTAGCAGTAGATTTTTTTTTTCTTTTTCATTTGTCTAGAGGTTCAGCACCTAGCTTCTCCCATCAGCCAGCTCCTTCCGTACCTAGTCGACTAGTTAGTGAGTCAGTAAATAAGACTTACCCAAGTTTTTTTCTGAAAGACTTGTTGAAACCTCTCACTTTCAATGGTGGGGAGAAATAATAATAGAAATATTGACATGCAAGTGAAAGAATGTTCAAATTAGTGAATGTGAACCAGATTTCCTTGCAAGTTTAAGTGATTGGATGTTATGTATGATAATGGTACGCCCTTCAGTGACGGCCTTGCAAGAGGCAGGACGTAGGTTTGGGGTTATCGACATATTTTAGTGTCACACGCCACCATCCTGGGTTGTCACGTGTCATCGGCAGGACTGTGCTTGATGAAACCCACTATGCTATGCCTATATAGTGGTAGGGGCTTCCCTTTTGCCATTCACTCAGTCTACTCAGGACTTGGTGGATGGAGAGCATGTGCAGTAGCCAGGATGTATCTCCAAGCCAGGAGATGTATGCTAGGGAGAGTCGAGGGGGATGGCTGGTGGTATGGGACGCCAATTATCGTCGGATGCTCCTCACTGTGTAGCCTTGATGATACGTGAAATGATGCTTTTAAGACGAGACTTAGTCAGTGCCCAGATCAATATGAATCCCCAAACCAGTATCACAGACTTCTTTTCCAAACGTAGAAAGAGGCCCATCGATCGGAAGGTGAGATAGATATTCCAGTCAGAGACAAACATCGTTCTAGACGTTAGTGCATCAGACCGAACCATTCCAGTCAGAGATAGATATTCCAGTCAGTGCCCAGATCAATATGAATCCCCAAACTAGTATCACAGACTTCTTTTCCAGACGTAGACAGAGGCCCATCGATCGGAAGATGAGATAGATATTCCAGTTAGAGATAGACATCGTTCTAGACGTTAGCATTTTGAGAGAGCATTGGATATGCCAGGTATGCACATTGGGTGTAGTGGAGGATGAGTTTCATTTTATCTTCATATGCCCTACATACTATGAGATACGTGGCCGATATCACTGTTTATATCGTGACAACCGTATTACCCTCAATACATTTTTGGAGTATCAAGATCCCAGATGTGTCGGCCTTTTAATACGAGAGATGCTTATGTTGAGAGCCTCTTTGCTATCATCGGAGAGTATTACTGGTTCTAGCCAACATCTCATTACTAGCTTCTTTCAGAAGCGGGAGCGCAGATGATGAGGCAGTCATACCGGTGAGGGCGAAGGCCCAACGTGCTCAGCCACCACCTCTTGCTAGATCTACGCGCGCCTCTAGAGCTACCAGAGCTCCTCGATCACAGCCCACAACTGCTATGGATATCAGATGCTTTTTTCGAGATTGATATTTATCCTTTTACTTTCCTCAGCAGAGCAAGCGGTTACGCTCTTGCACTTGTACCTCTTCAGAGCTGGAGGTTAAGCTCTTGTGTATTTGCTCTTTTATGCATTTTATGATTCTATATTGGCACTGTCTTTTCCTAGCCCGAGAGAGTTCTATATTGTCTTTTCCATTTAGACTAGCGTTTTTTATTATGTTGTCCGACATGGACAGTAATCCTACGAGACATGTACTTATTCATTCTGTCTTATGTGCCCTTGGGCACTCAACAGACATTAATACATTTTCTCTCTCTCTCTCTCTCTCTCTCTCTCTCTCTCTCTCAGCTGGATCTGATCCGTCCCTGTCCGTCCCCCCTGATCCGTACCTGACCCTCGCTGATCCTCCCTCTCTCGGCTATGGCTCCCCTCCGTGGCTCAGCCCCCCCCCCTCGCTCCACACGTACCTCCTCCCGCTCTCCTACCCCTACCGCTGCCATCTCCCCCCCGCTGGCTGTTGCCATCTCCTCCATTTCCTCCTCGCTGGAATCAACCCCCCTGCTGGAATCAACCCCCCCCCCTCGCTGTCCGCCCACCCCCTGTCCTCGCTGGAACCACCCCCCCCTAGCTGTCCGCCCACCCCCTGCCCTCAAGGTTGGTCCAGACCCTGTCCTCGATGCAAGCCCCCCCCTTGCATTCGCTACCTGCCCACTCCCTGCCCTCGCTGGAACCCACCCCCCCCTCGATGTCCGCCCACCCCCTGCCCCTGGTGCTTGTCCAGTCCCTGTACTCGTTGCCCATCCACCCCCTGCTTGTCCAGACCCTGCCTTTGCCTTTGTTGCCTGTCCACCCCCCCTTTCACTCGTTGCCTCCTCTGATGCAACACCCCCCCCTGCCTCTGCTCTTCCTTCCCCTCTCTCATCTTCTTCTTCTTCCACCTCTTTTGCATCTTCATTTGATCTCCAATCCTATCAATCTGGCCACTCCTACCGGCCTCCTTCCTATTCCTATTTCCCACGAATCTACAATTCCCCCATCTACAGTACCTATCCCATACACTCCCTCCAAATCAACTGAACTATTTTCCTCCTGGGAAGCTGACCAAATGAAAGCGGATTTCCAGCTTTTGAAACAGGAAATTTCACAACTGCAGGGAATAGTGGTCACCTTACTCAAAGAAAAGAACCTGTTGCAATCCAAAGTTGCCTCATTGGAACAAGCGATCAGTACTAAACAAGTTGCGGCCTCGGAATCGGCTACCACCATGATACGGGAACTTGAAAATAAGATGGAACAACATAAAGAAGAAACCCTCTCATGGGCAACAGTATTGAAGAAAGGCACCAAGCCTAGCGCTCCCATCTCCTCGGTCATCTCAGCCACCATTTTGGAAAAGCGGTCAAGGGAGCAAAAGGCACATAACATTAGGGTTCGTGGCATACCGGACACACAGGATGCCATTGTCGAGGCTACGAGATTTCTCGAGACCACTCTAGGACATGTGACAGATGGGCTAGATACAGCTTGGAGGACCACCAGAGATGCAGCTACATTGATCGTTCGCTTCACATCCCTAGACAGCCGCAGAGAGGCTTTACGCTGTAGAGCCCAGTTACGTGGCACTACCATATATATGGATGACGATCTTACCTACATCCAGGTTGAGGAGAGGCGTAAAGCCTTCCAGGTGGCTCGAGAGACTGGTAGACGGGTTATATATCGAGATGGCAAGATACGATTTGTTGCTAGCACCCCTAGCAGTTCCCAGAGCTAGGAATTCGGGGCCCCCGGCATTGGGAGCATCCTGGGGCCCCATCTATACCATCTTCAGATTGGGGTATGGAACTGTGATGGCATCCACTCATCTTCTACAGCAGGCGATCTGATTGACTTTATCACTGGTCGAGACCTATTGTTTTTCATGGAGACTCACGAGAGCCAGGTGCGCGGTTTACCCACCTTCCCGAGATACAGATGGGATTCAGTATACAGATTTGAGACTAGATCAGCCAGTGGCCGTGGTTCGGGAGGAGTGGCTTGTCTATACAGAGAGTCCCTCTATCAGATGTTTGAGTTTGTTAGGCATGATGAGCATGCACGGTATATTTGGCTTCGTATCACAGGACGCGATTGGTTTGGATAGGGATATCTTCATTGCTGCCTGCTATTTTTCTCCAGAGTCCTCCTCCTTGTTGAGGGTTGTTGGCTCACCTTATTTGGACCTTTCGGTGGATATCATCAGATTTGTAGAGCGAGGGCATATTTTCCTCACTGGGGATTTTAATGCCCAGACAGCTTCACAACAGACAGAGTTCCATGATGCTACAGATTAGTTGCGAGTCCATGCCTTTGATAGTGACAGCTTGGAGATCACCAGGTTTTCTGATGATGGACCGGGACCTATTACTTCATATGGTGAGTACCTGTTACAGTTTGGTGAGGCACATGAGTTAGCCATTTATAATGGCCTACCTCACTGGCCTAATTCTGGCAGTTATACTTGTCACCCTCACAGTGGCGGTCATAGTGTGGTTGATTACCTCATGGGGTCACCGTCATCCATCCCTCTCATTCATAGATTCCATATCTCCCCTACCACCCTCTCTGATCATTCGTTCTTATCCTTCGCTATTGGCCACCTTCTACCATTACAACCTCTACACCAGTCCATCCTTCCCCGTGCACCCAAATACACCTTCCATCCCCTCTCCATCCCACTTGAATCTCTCGCCTCCTTACTTCACTCTTTTCCACACAGTGAACCGCTTGAGTCACAAGCCGCCTTCCTCACCACCTGTCTCCACACTGCTGCTACTTTCGCTTTCCCCTCTAAACCTCATAAACACAAACCAGTGCATCCACATTCATCCCGACCTTTCCATCCACCATGGTATGACGTGGAATGCCGATCCCTTCACCACTCTGTCACACATGCTCGTTTCCACGCCCGCCATCTCCTCCGCTCCTCATGGCAATTGTACAATCATACACTCCGTCGCAAAAAACGTGCTATGATGACTCCGAAGGTAACCGTCTTGTGAACCTCCTTCTCAGCTCCTCTGGTGCCCTTTGGCCTGAGTTTATCCCTCGTGCCCCACCCCCTCTACTGGACGATCTACATATCTGGACCGACTATGCTACCCAGCTTTACACTATACCCACTAATACGCCCATCTCCATCTCTCCTCGACCTTCAGACTTCACCTTTTTCACCCCTGACCTGGTTCAGGCAGCAATCAAAAAGCTGAAAACCCACCGCACCAGGGACATTGAAGACCTTGAATCTGAGCTATTGATTCACGCCTTCGATACTCTTGCCCCTACCTTATCCACTCTCCTTAACCATGCCGTTGTTGAGGGCTTCCCATCTTCTTGGTGCACCAACATCATACATCCTATCCATAAAAATGGTGACCCAATGGTACTTGGTAATTACCGCACTATTATGATTGGCCACGTTCTCGCGAAGCTATATGGCACCATCCTCCAGTCTGCAGTTAGCTCAGAGGCAGAGTCCAGGAGGTTACATGCTTTGGGTCAGGCAGGGTTCCGCTCACATTATTCCACTACAGATCACATATTCACACTTCGAGCCCTCTTTGAGGAAGCTAGACACAGGAGAGAAAAGGTTTACTGTTGTTTTGTGGACTTCAGGAAAGCCTTTGATTCTGTCCCACTCTCCTTACTCATTCAGAGACTCCGAGACCTGGGTTTCTCTACAGATATTATCCTAGCTGTCATGGCTCTCTATGAGAGGGTTTTGGGTTGCTTCCGTCATGGTAGTGGCATATCTGAGCAGATCTGGAGCACTATTGGGGTTAAGCAGGGATGCCCTCTCTCACCAGTTCTCTTTGGATTATATATTGACGAGCTAGAGCAGGTCATCTCTCAGTGCGGTGGGGACGGTTGTCGGCTTGGGGACATTCTGATTGCCATCCTTCTCTATTCGGATGATGTGGTACTAGTCTCCCGTACCAGAGAGGGATTACAGAGACAGTTGGACTGTTTACACACCTTTTGCACTCAGTTCTTGAATGTTATCAATACCTCTC